>OZ018389.1:68381962-68981962 GCA_963969525.1 Ontholestes murinus
GTTGGATTTTTATTGACCACATTGTACTTTTCATATTTTGAGAATAGTGATTGTGAATTTGATATGAATTGTTTAATTTGGGTTTGGTACTTTTGTGTTGGGTCTTTTGGTAATAGTTTTAAATTTTCGGATGATATGAATAGATCGATTTTTTGTAAATAGTCCTCTTTTTCAAGTATAACAATTGAGTTTGATTTATCGGCCTTGGTTGCAATTAGTGAATTATTAGAGATTTTTGATTTGATGGATTTTAGTGTTTTTGTATCGGATTGTGATCTCTGAGGATGTTGTTTAATTATATTGAAAATTTGTGCTCTAGGAATTAGAGATTCTGGTATTTTTCTGAGGGCTATTTCGGATTCTACTATGATATTCGTTTTTTCATTTCTGTTGTTAATGTGTGGACAATAACTAGGGTTTAAGGAGAGTAGGGCCGCGAAATACTCCATTACAAATTCCCAACAACTCACAAGCAGCTTAAACTTCAGTCACTACTCCAAAAAACTCGAAATTAGTATCATTTGACGTTTGTAGCATGTTTTCAAAAATACCAACATCAGAATGTTTAACAATTATTAAAGAAATCCTAGACAAATCAAATGTAAACCCAGTAATAAAAATCGAACTCTTTGATGCATTAGAATTATGCCTGAATCAAAATTACCTGCAATTCAACAATAAATTTTATGAACAACCACCGGACTAGCAATGGGATCACCACTGAGCCCTTTTGCTAGCAGATATATTCATGTCTAGGATAGAAGAAAAAATATTCCAAACTTCACTTGCTAAAAAACACATTATATTTTGGTACAGATACGTAGACGACGTGATTGCCTGCTTCACCGGCACATCACGCCAACTAGATCAATTTGCAAACTTAATTAACAATATTCACCCCAAAATTAAATTCACGTTAGAAATAGAAAAAGATAACCAACTAAATTTCCTTGACTTAAAACTAATACATCACAATAATAAAATCGAATTCGACATTTACAGAAAACCTACAAACGTCAACTCCACAATTCAATATCACGCGAATAATCCTATCTCCACAAACTAGCAGCTTATCACTCAATGATACATCGAGCATATACAGTCCCCTTATCCGAATCCCGTAGAAACACCGAATTAGACAAAATCATATCCATTGCAATATCAAACGGCTTCCCACTTACCCTAATAAAATCCATAATAAACAAAAAACAGTACCAATACACCATGTCCCACATATATCCCCACATAAAAACACCAAAAAATAATAAGTATCTTATCTTAACATATTACGGCCGCAGCTCCGAAAAATTGCTAGTGTTTTCAAAAACAAGACTATCAAATCGCGTTCAAGCCATTCTCAAAATTGTCAAATATTATATTTAATGCAAAAGACAAGATTGAAAACAATAAAAAATCAGGAGTTTACCAATTAGAATGTCCAGAGTGCAATTGTTTATACATAGGCCAAACCGGAAGAAACTTCGAAAAGAGATATGGAGAACATTTTCGAGCATTCAGATTACACCACAACAATAGTTCATTTTCAAACCATAGCCTAGAACACAAACATAGCTTCCCATCGTTAGATAAACTCAAAATATTGCACACCTGTAAAAAAGGCCCAAAACTCGACCTGTTAGAAGCACTAGAAATTTCAAGAAAAAGAAAAGCCGATAATGTTAATCTCCTAAATGTACAGACAGATTTATATAATTACAGCTTATTCCAATTAGCCTAATCCCCTTAACGCAACCCGCCTCAAAAATTTCCATTTAATGTACCGCCTTTGAATTTCACTGTAAACCGCACCACCCTAATTAACTACCTGTTACCTGCACCTATATATACCCTTTGTAATTCGTAAATCAATTCACTTGATAATGACTTGAAAGAGTCGAAACTATAGTCGTAGATAATTTATTAATGTTGTAAAAATCATTAATATACAGTGGTAAAAAAACATAGAAAATAGTGTTTTATTTCATCCTATATTTGAAAATGAAATAGCACATAGTAACGGTCACTACAATCCTGTTTCTTAAACCTTAAGGTTTTTGAAATAATTTGAATTTTGTAAAAACTTAACCTAATTTTCATGTTTCAAATACTTAAAAAGTAATTAAGTTATGCATACCAAATTTACACTGAAATGTAACAATAGATCATATTTTATTTTCCAAGTATAATAAATTTCACATCTTATACTGGGTGTAAAAAAATTGAAATTAAACAAATGAGAACTTTAAATGGATATAACTTCATTTATTTAAATGGAACGTTATATTTATTAATTTATCAGCAAATGCACGTTTTAATTACCTATCGAATGGTATTTATATCTTAAATGTTAAGTCTTCTCGTTTTTACAGAAAACGCCAAAATATTGTTTATGGCACCGTTTTAGTACTTTTTAAGTAAAAATTTTAATGTATCTAGTTTTCTATGGTATTTAAAAACGTCAGATAATTAATTTAGTATGCCACTTTAGTTTAAAAAGCCTGTCTTTTGTTATAGTTGTCTTATTTTGCATTTTTGTGTTAGATCGTTAGTAATCGTTATTGTTTGAACATCGCTGTTGTATTTTTTGGTAAAAAATGAAGATTTACTCAAAAGAAGGGGGTATTGGCATTATCTTTATGCTTGGAGAATGTCATCAAAATTGTTTATTGGCTTGTCGAGTTTATACTTAAAGGTTTCCCGAAAGAAATCACCCTAAGCCAGCCATTTTTGAGAGACTATTAAACGAATTTAAAGAAAGTGTCAGTTATAAAAACCCTAGTATAAGAAAATCTGTGTAAATTTTCATTTTTTACTATTAAATACAACAACGATGTTCAAACAATAACGATTACTAACGATCTAACACAAAAACGCAAAATAACACAACTATAACAAAAGACAGGCTTTTTAAACTAAAGTAACAGACTAAATTAATTATTTTACGTTTCTAAATACGATGGAAAACTAGATTCATTAAAATTTTTACTTAAAAAGTGCTAAAACGGTGCAATAAACAATATTTTGGCGTTTTCTGTAAAAACGAGAAGACTTAACATTTAAGATATAAATACCATTCGATAGGTAATTAAAACGTGCATTTGCTGATAAATTAATAAATATAGCGTTCCATTTAAATAAATGAAGTTATAGCCATTTAAAGTTCTCATTTGTTTAGTTCCAATTTTTTTACACCCGGTATAAGATGTCAAATTTATTATACTTGGAAAATAAAATATGATATATTGTTACATTTCAGTGTAAATTTGGTATGCATAACTTAATTACTTTTTAAGTATTTGAAACATGAAAATTAGGTTAAATTTTTACAAAATTCAAATTATTTCAAAAACCTTAAGGTTTAAGTAATAAAAACCTTATTAACACACACACTTATTTTTATCGAAGGATCCAAAAATGCAATAAAATACAGGGTGTTTCATTAAAAAAAACACAACTTTGATACTTTTAGGGTTTTTGGGACACCCTGTATATTATGAAAGTAATTTTAAAAAGTAGCCCTAATAGACCCCCATATATCCCCAAAGTTAAACTTTTTGAAAGTCACGTATTTTGGCCACAATATTCCGTGCCGTATAGCGTGAATAACCCTGTATATATTTTTTACAGCACACATAAATTTATTTTAGGTGTCTATAAATAATACAAGGTTTACAAATTATAGGTTTTTAATACGTAATTAATTTTTGTATAGGTTCGTAATAAATAAATAATTTGTGTATTGTTAACAAAAAAGTATTACTGTGCTTGCTTTATTTTGAGTCGAGTATTTTCTTTGTATTACAGACCATTGTAACTCTAGTAAATACACGCTTACACAAATAAAAGTAATTAATAATAAAATCTAAATTAAAGTAACATATGTTTATATGTATTTAAAGCAATTAAAATGGATATTACGTTTAATTAAAATTTAAAATGATATACAGCTCACCCGGCGCATCCACCACAAGGCAAATTTAGAATATTTAAATTCAATATGTTACTTAATTATAATTACAACTTTGAAAATGTTCAAATTAATACTATTTTACACATATTATGTCATTGCATTATTATTAATAATATCTGTATAGATTTAAGACACGAAAATTTAAATGTTATAATGAAAATTCTGTTTTATATTAAACTAATGAAAATAATAATAAAATATTAACTGCTAAATCTAGGTAAATACTTTAACATTGATACCGACTAAGAACTAATTAACTCTGAGTTCATTGTGTTTACTTTTCGTTTCGTCACTGCCTGTCGAGTGGTCTAAGTCGATTCCCTTGATACAGATGATCAATGTAAACACTGCTGACCCCAGAAACTATTGAGGAAATGCTTTAAATCAAACCAGAACTAATCGAATACTCTAGAACTCTATTGAAATTACTTATATTAATATACTTGAAACGATTTTAAATATAATTATCTTATAATTATAATATAATAATAATATAAATCTTTATTTCAGAATGTATATGTTAGTATATATGTATAGTTTTTTACTATATATATTAATGCATAATTTTATTTTATTATTAGAAATCCTATCAAAATAAGATTACGCAGCGGCATATATTTAAAAAAACATCAATAAATTTAAATGTAACAAAATTATAAGTAATATATAAAAATATTAATATATTAATAATATTAGCAATAATAATAATCAGAATCACGTGGTGATTATTATCCTCAACTACAGAAACTAATATTACAAAAAATACTGGCCTTTATTTCCTGTTATTCAATCTTCAAGATTGAAGGATGAATTATTTTTCATCTACTTTCTGAAGCCACTATGTAGCAAAATAATTGTTGCAATGTTTTCAACAATAAATAAGTGTAATACAAAAACAATTGTGTTTCATTTTATAAAATTTATAATAGAAGTTTTAGCCCTATCAAACAGATATAATAAATATTACGTTATATTCTATAACAGAACGGTGTAAAATAATATATTGAAAACAAAATCTTTTAAGAAGTATGCTTTTAATGTTTGCAAATTTAGTTTCAGAAAAAAATAAATTAATGTACCTTCCTTAATTGAATAGAAAATAAGAAAATATTTTAAATTTAATATCTAAGTGAAGTAGTAAATTTATTTCTAATTTATACAGGGTGACTGACGAAAAGCCTTTAGTGCTGTATCTCGCTTATTTTTGATCCGATTTGAATAAATAAAACATCAAATTTTTAAAAGACTTTAATATGAACTGTACTGATATTTTTTCTTGCATCCAGTTTTTGATAAAAGACGATCAACTTTTTTTTTTCAAATTTCACTGTATATACAGGGTGAGTTTTTTTCGATGTTTTCTATGGGGATCTCGGAAACTATAAGAGATAGAGAAACGGTTAAATGGGGAAAGAAGTGTAGATTTACGAGACGAATAAAATTCCACTTTCAAAGTTTTCAAAAAAGTCAAGGGTAACTAGATATTTTGAAAAAAGTAAAAAGTGTCAATTTTTTCAAATCAATATATCTCGGTTATTATAACAGATAGAAAAAAACTGTAAAGGACAAAGTTTTAGACAATTTTATGTAGATTAATAAAATATAATCAGAAAATTTTTATCGCCATTATTTTCCGAGATATGACGCAAACTTACATTTTTTTAAATGGAAACCATAGTTGGCTATGACCTCATTCAAAAGGTAATTTTTTTCTCTTTAATCCAATATGGCATACGACATAGTTATTTCTAAAAATAAATGAGTTATAGTCATTTTAAATTTTGTTATAAATAAATCATGGGTAGCCATGAAAAAGGTGAGAGTAAAACAATTGCAGTTGTTTATAATAATAGCAATATTGTAATGATTCGTTTTCAGAGTTAAACCAAAATGAAACAACAACATAAAGTAATTCTGTAATTATCAAAATATTAATGGGAGAGAAATTTTAATATGTATTAAAAATATGGTCAAAGAGTCCACTATTAATATTATTATGACATAAATTATATCTTTTTAAAATTGAATTTATGGCTTTTTGACTATTCTGATGTAAATTGAATTAAATGTTTCAATAACAGCTAGTTTATGATCCTCCACGGATTGATATGATTTTTCATATACTTTGTTTTTTTACATAATCCGACAGAAAAAATTCTAAAACGCGCAGATCGGGAGATCTAGGTGGCCCTAGGATTGGTTTATTTCTTCCCACTTATGAGTTAGGAAAAGCATCATTTAAATAATTTATAAAGCCAACATGTTATGAGGTGGATCACCGTCATTTTGAAACGATTTCAATCTTGCTTGTAATGATAAATTTAAACAATCGAGAGTATCTTCAAATGTTTTCTGAAGAAAATGAAAGTAATTATTTTTACTTAGTGAGCTTTCAAAAATATATGAACCGAGAATTATTAATCCAAACACACCATGGATTAAACCCAAATTTAATTTGTAGTTTTCTCTGTGAGACTTCTCGTGGATTCTCTTGAGTTCATCTATGTTCATTGTGGCGATTAAAAATACCACAATTAGTGAACCGCGCTTCATCTGTTCATAATATTTTTGTAAGAAACGTATTATCCTCTTGACAAATGTGTTTATACCACATACAGTAGGCCATTTGATAATTACAAAATTATTATTCTTATGCTGGTTTTTCATTTTTGTTTAACTTGTAAAATTAATAATTACAATATTGCTATTACTATAAACAACTGCAATTGTTTTACTTTCACCTTTTTCATGGCTACCCATTGTTTATTTATAATAAAATTTAAAATGACTATAACTTACTTATTTTTAGAAATAACTATGTCGTATGTCATATCGCATTAAAGAGAAAAAAATCACCTTTTGAATGAGGTGACAGCCGACTATGGTTTCCATTTAAAAAAAATGTAAGTTTGCGTCATATCTCGGAAAATAATGGCGATAAAAAATTTCTGATTATTTTTTATTAATCTACATAAAATTATCTATAACTTTGTCCTCTATAGATTTTTTTCTATCTGTTATAATAACCGAGATATATTGATTTGAAAAAATGACACTTTTTACTTTTTTCAAAATATCTAGTTACCCTTGACTTTTTTGAAAACTTTGAAAGTGGAATTTTATTCGTCTCGTAAATCTACACTTCTTTCCCCATTTAACCGTTTCTCTATCTCTTATAGTTTCCGAGATCCCCATAGAGAACATCGAAAAAAACTCACCCTGTATATATTTTGTACTGATCCGCAAGGAGATTTTTTTCTGAATCTAAATTTGTAAACGATTTTATCCATTCATCAAACCAAAGTCGAGAAATTGAGGATTAAAAAAAAATTAAAAATCAAATACCCATAGTAAACAATATACAGAGCCTATTCCAAATGTCAAAAGTGACAGTGTCAGTCATTGGTACAATACTGCAATGATTTTTAATAATTTCACAATAAAAATTTTGCAAGATTTCAAAAACTGAAAAACGATTTCTGTAGAAGCACAAAATTCTAGTACAGTGTTTGAAATATTGCAACATTTGAATTATGAAATAATTAAAAATCGTTGCAGTATTGTATCAATGGCTGTCACTGTCACTTTTGACATTTAAAAATGGGTCTGTACATTGTTTACAATGGATACTTGACTTTTTATTTATTTTTTTAATTCTCAATTTCTCGACTTAAGTTTAATGTATGGATAAATTTGTCTACAATTTTATATTCAGAAAAAAAATCTCCTTGCGAATCAATAAAAATATATATATATATAGTGCAATTAAAAAAAAAATGTTGATCGTATTTTGTCAAAAACTGGGTGCGAGAAAATATAACAGTTCAGATCCTATTAAAGTCTTTTAAAAATGGTTTAATTTAATGTTTTATTTATTAGAATCGGATAAAAAATAAGTGAGATACAGCACCAAAGGTTTCTTCGTCAGTCAGCCTGTATATGATTAATAAGATTTAGTTTATAATGCAACAAAACATTTTAATTTACCTTAAGTTTGAAAATTATGATTATTTTCGAACTTATGCTAAATTAAAATGTTTTGCAGGTTATGTGGCAGGTGATGTATTAATATATCTTTCTCTCTTATTGTATGTTGTTTTCGTATCTGATTGTTTATTTCGATTAATTTCTCACGTAGTTTCTGGAATGTGATAGACCTTGATTTTCGCATCAATGACATACCCAAATTTGTCTTCCGATTATTAACACTTAGAAACGCTAATTGCATGTTTTTTTGTCATGTCATTCGTATCTATTATCTTCTGGTTACTTTTCTGGCATCTTTTCCTTCATTATTACTTGGTATTATATGTTAATCTTTCTTTATTTTGTTTTGCAACGTAATCTGTCGACGTATATTTCCAACCCACAAAGAGCTCCATGTTGTTCGTAATGTTTTCCTTAGTCCAAATTTTGTTTGATTAACTCGATTTCTTAATGATATTTTTAGATTAGTCATTGATAATATTATTTTTTGCGTTATCTTTTTTATTTACTCCTTTTTCAATTAACCTAATTTTTTTTGAAATTTCTGGAAACATTCTATTTACTACCTGTCTTTTATAGGTCTATTTTAGTATCTGTCATCTGCCTCTAAGTCAGTTTGTCGTGTATTTTAGTTATAGGCGTTGATTATGTTAGTGAGTTTGTCATTTGTTTGAATAATTGATATTCATTTTATTTCTTCAATTCAATTTATCTTTCTTTTATAAACAACTCTTGAATTCTCTAACAAATTCTCTCCAAATTACTACATTTCTCTTCAGTGCTCTAAAAAAATTCCAGTCTTTTTCTATTGACAATTTGCTGCCATTTTTTGCTTGATTTATATTAGCGAAATATTCTAGTAAATCTTGTTTTAATTTTACCCTGACAGTAGGTTTCTATGATAGAAATTTGTTAAGTAGCTTCATTTCGAGAGAGTGCTTTCAATTTTTTTTTCATTATGTCTCTTAGTTGTTAGTCTTAAGTAATATTGATATTAATATAGATTTGGAGTATAATTAACAGCCTCTCATTGCACCTTCTTTAATGAACTTAATCTTCAAAGTGATTTATGGAAATTTGTACACCAAAAAAAACAGATTTTTTCTTTATCTCTCAGGATATTCTAAATGCCTTTTTTGACATATTTTCTGTGGTATATCTCAGAGTATACACGCTATATATTATTAAAATACATACTTATTGTAACAGCTTTTGTATACCAACCAATATAGAAGTCGATGTTATACGAAGGATAAATAAATTGAAATTGTCATTTATATGTGGTGACCGTATAGCTTGCTTTATTATTCTAGATTGTAAGAATAAATTAGCCAAGCCTTTAACAACAAATTTCAAGTTGGCAATTTGTATAATGACTATTCTTGACTTATTTGCTATTATTAATCTAGTTTTAATGAAGGAATATTTCTCTTTACTTAAAAACTATAGGCCAATCGCTATTTTATCGAATTTTTCCAAAATATTTGAACAGATTATATACTACCATTTGTTTTATCATGTTCACAAGTATATTTCACCACACCAACATGGGTTTATATCAGGTAGATTGACAATAACAAACTTGAAATTAGAGGTCGAACTGATGTTACTTATACCGATTTCTATGGATAATTAAAACATTAACGGCTCTGTTCTAAGATGTACATGTATAAAAGATCTTGGCGTTATTTTTGACAGTCATTTATCTTTCTCAAACCAAATTGACAGCCTGCAATGAAGATGCTGGAATTTCTAAACTTCATATCACTTAATAAAATCCTAATAAAGAATATGGTTTCAAATATGTTTTTTCAATACTTTACATTTCCGCATCCAAAATCGTTGAAAAAAGTAATACTTTTCCGCATACCAACACTTTTCTGCATAGCAATACTTTTAGCATGGATACACTTTTCGTACTACTTTTATTTACTATTAATCAAGTGTTAGTTACATACATGGAGTAACATATACAACACACTTACTATCGATAATTCTAACCTAATTTTATATGTCAGTGTCAAAAATGAAATCGCAAACACCTTTATAATTGATTTTATATGCAGTATGTAAAAAAATAATGTGTACAACGCGTGGGAAATTCGCTTTTCTGAACTCGAGTAGGAACTTGATGCACTCGCACCAACATCCTACTCTCGTGCGGAAAAGCGGAAAATTTCTACACTTGTTGTACAAATAACTATTAACTAGATGTTGTGTATTTTTTGTGCGCTGTGAAGGGATTAATTGAAAAATTCAGGAGACTAGAGAAGTTGGAAACGGTAAACATACTGGTCATCCAAAAACAAGCCGTTCAAATGTCAATGTCGAATCAGTGCGTAAGAGTATTACTGAAAATCCCAGAACATCAATTCAACGTCTTGGACAAGAACTGAAAATTCCAAGATGCTCTCTACAGTGCATACACACTGATGATCTGTTTCTCCATGCTTAAAAAATTTAATTAACTCAACATCTAAAACCTGATGAATATGCACAACAAAGAGAGTTTGTTGAATGGATTATTGAACATTAAAAAGTAAATGCTATTATTTGAGCAAAATCATTCTAAGCGATGAAGCACATTTTCACCTTGATGGCTTTGTTAATTGCAAAATTTACCTTATTTTGTTTACAGGGAACCCTCTTGTGATTGCCGAAAAATAATTTGGTGCGGATTTTAGCCTGTGGGTATCATTGAATCGCATTTTTTTCTCAAAATGGGGCTGGCCAAGCAGTGACTCGATATCGCGACATGATAACACAGTTTTATCTTCCGAAATTGGATGATACAGATGTGGTAAATATGTGCTTTCAAGAAGACGGTGCTACATGTCAGAATTGCTTCCTAGATAGTGTGATTTTCTTTTTATTGGGTTATTTCAAAGTCAAAACTCTATGTTAACAAGTCCACCCTCTTGTGATTGCCGAAAAATAATTTGGTGCGGATTTTAGCCTGTGGGTATCATTGAATCGCATTTTTTTCTCAAAATGGGGCTGGCCAAGCAGTGACTCGATATCGCGACATGATAACACAGTTTTATCTTCCGAAATTGGATGATACAGATGTGGTAAATATGTGCTTTCAAGAAGACGGTGCTACATGTCAGAATTGCTTCCTAGATAGTGTGATTTTCTTTTTATTGGGTTATTTCAAAGTCAAAACTCTATGTTAACAAGTCCACAACCATTACATTACAAGAGGAGATGCATCAATGAAAATTTTCCCGTATATGACGCAAAGTCGCGAAATCTATTTGCCCAAAGTGTTAATCTATAAATAATCCTATCCTATCTACTTTTTGCTTTAATAAAAAAATGACAATTTAAATACTAAAACTGTGTTTTCTATTTACTTCAAATCTTACACCCTTTGTATTTAATAGTTTGATATTTAAATCTACATAAAATATTTTCTGTACCGGTCCTTATACTTAATATCATATGCTCTATTCTGCTGGTGCTTAGGATCAATTTCAATTTCGTGTCTAAAGACGTGGGGTGTTCCTTCTGTTACTATTGTAGTGTATTTAATCTTGTTATTTGAATTCCTTTTTACCTGTTATTAAATTATTTAATGATTACACATGCTTGCAATAATTGTCTCCGATGTTAGTACATATTTATTCGATATCTCAAGTTCTATCTTTTTTATTTGTGTTTCTTATAGAGTATTTTTAAGACTAGTTAAAAAAAATAGTTTTTCCCTTTTTAGAAAAATGGTCAGAAAAGTCTATTATTCTTAACTCAATTATATTGCTTTCCTTTAGTTTAGCATTTAAATTTCATTTTATAAGTAGAATAAATTTTATATAAGTTATTTCAAATTAATAGCTATAAACAATACCATTTTAACATTGGGTAGCTTATTAAGTATTATTTTGCGATTAACAATGAGAGTTACATTGGCATTATCATTTGGTTTCTGATATTTTCGGATTTTAATGTGGCAATTCTTTTGCTCTAATGTTTTTGCCCTCAAAATTTAACGATGCTATATTTTGTATTTTTGAATTGTTTGAAATCTTCTAAAAGTTCAATGTTGATAATGTGTGTTTATTGGTGAAATGCGTCATATTTTTGCCTTTTACAGACAATTTGTTAAAAGTATGTATTGATTTATTTTTTTAATGTGTGTTAAAGAATAGAAAAAGTAAATCTAAGAATACTACATTTTTCAAGTTGTTTCGTAGTTCCTTCGTAGATTTTTTGGTAATAAAAATAATTAAATAAGATTCGCGTCAGCCTGCGCCATAGACATGTGTTCGCTAAAGTGGCTTTGAAGCAGTTGGAATCTGGTTTTAATTTTCAACAAAAACTCATCTTCAGCCATGAAGCCTATTTTTGGATGAATGGGTAAGTTAACGAACAAAATTATCAAATTTAGGATGGTACCAACCCATATGAAAACCAAGAGTGTCTAATGCATGCATTCTTGGCGAGCGATTTGACCATACCATCTCATGTGGAGGTGATATAAACTGGCTAGTGAGATCGTGCGATTTAACCATGTTAGACTTTATCTTGTGGGGCTTTCTTATAAGCCATATACCATTGCGAAATTCAAAGACAACATAACCACTGCCATCGGTCAAATTCATCCTGATTTACGTGTCAGAGTCATGGAAAATTAGGCATACAATATTCCATACATATATAATGGCATGTATTTTTTAAATGTAAAGATATGAGGCACTTAATAAAGGAACCTATATTTTTAACAATTTTATTTGATCGTTTGTTCATATGTATTCATTTCAATATAATATATTTATATTTGATGGTAAAGGCGTTTACTTCCTGGTACGTCTTGAATAATTTGTAAATGAGACACAGTAACTTTGATTTATCACTATATTTTTATATAATCGTAAAACAAAGTTATTGTGTCTCATTTACAAATATTTATATTTATTATATTGAAATAAAAACAAATATATATAGTTTTTATTTCAATTTATTTTAAAGCAATTACACAATAATTATTTACACTATATAGTACCATTGCAAGCTAATAATTATTATTAACTTTAGTATGCAGTCAATTTTTAATAAATTAGACATTTAAACCATACTACTGGGGTTAACCAATGGTCATCCTGTGCATGCCTTATACATGCACCTACATCGTTCATGTGGATCAGTATACATCTGCATGTTTGCGCCGCCCCATTTCCACAGACAGGAGTTAATTACTGGTACAGGTATTCCTCTGGATAATAAACAGTTTTGTTAATAATCTAGAGTCGGTTAGTGGAGAATCTCTGTCCCCGCATTGATTCAATTTTAGCCCCTATCTTCAGTCCAGGAGTTCCTATATTCGATTTAGGGAGAATTTGTATTTATGCACTAATAATTTAATTAATTTATTATGGTATTGGATGCACTGAGAGGAATATAAGCCGTAATTGTTAATTATTAGCTTGTGTATATAATTTATAATCGATATGCATATAATTTATAGTAGTTTTTAAATAATAACATTTATATGCTAAATTGACACTACAATTAAATACCCCGTAAAATATGAAATACCATTAAGCGCACGTTAGCTGTTTAATTATGGAAAATGCAATGGTAATTTGATAAGATTACCAACTATAATTTCACATAAGCACGTAATATAAAATAATAACATTTGCGTTTTGGGTATATAAAGCCCGTGATATAACATCTAAGCCGTATAATCAAATACTCTTATATACTCCAGGAGACGTTGGTTTTAATTATATGTACCATAAGCGGTAAACAATAATGAATAGTAGTAATTACATATGGTTGTGGTTTGTGTGCAGGTGCATTTGAAGTTCTTGTTGCTGCAAATGGAAATTCGGTTGTGTGCGTAATTAACGACTTTCTAACAGAAATTTATCCACGAATAAATAATTACAGTTTAGTCCCAGTCCCATTAGTGCTTTTGCAATAATAAATATATTATTATTGTTGTAAAGGATAGATAATCCTTATTAATAATAATGATTGTTTTAGCATGAATTACTATTAATAACTAAAATATATAAGCAATTAATTATTAACTATAAAGTAACGTTTCTAAATAAATATTATCATAATTTGTGTAATTTATGTAATATTAGAAAATGTATTTATATATTTTACAACTAGTTTTATTTATTTCTTAATTAATACTAAACGATGTTTTGTGAGTAGTTTTAAATATGTTTTCCATTCTATGTGTAATAGACAAATACTTTCAATAAAATAATGTGTTATAAAACTACTTTACTTAATACTTCTGATGAAATAAATAATTAAGTAGGCAAAAAGTATTCGTTTTAAGAAATTAGTTTAACATTAAATTAATCATAAAGAATCTGGTGTTTGTTATAATTAAATTATCTAACCCTCTATACATAATCTCATTATTAAATAAAAACATAATAAAATTAATGAGCTAAAACGGTTGAAAAATTTCTAGGTATATGTAGTTTAAATTGAGAGTAATACTAATTAGAAGATTGTTTAACATATTGTCGAAACTAGTCGGAGAAAAAAAAATCTGTGAAACAAACCAAGTGTTTTTAATTTCTAATTAAGATTGTTTAAACACTTGGTTCTGTTTCACTATTTTAATTATAAAAATAGTGTAATAAAACCAAATGTTTTAATTAATCTCCTAATTGATATAAAAATGTTTCACCACGGGTTAAGTGATAATTTAATTCATTCAGTATAGTGAGAGCAATGCATTATTATTATTATTATCATTACCTATATATAAATTAAATCTTTCTAAATAATTTTGAAGTGAGTTTTATTGATTTTAATTAACAACTGTTAATTTAACCTCTATTAAAAGTGATAGCTCTATGAAGATAAATGTGTAACTATAATTTCGAATTTAATAGGCCATATATGTGGATATGGGGAAATTGGTGATTTTCAAACCATTAACTGATTGCTATCTCCTAGCAATAGCAATGTCGTAATCAGTAAATCACCAGCAATAAACATACAGTCATAAAGCATGATTTATAAATTTTATTGTAGATTAATTCCATTAAAAATATTACACACTTCGTTATTAAATGTTACTATACTTACCTCTTACCTCTTACTGTTTTTTAATGTTACTGCATCTTTATTAACAGAATTAAAACATCATTATACTTTTGATTAATGGCTATAAACCGGCTTGGATTGAATTGTCTTGCAAATGTCGTGATTATTAAAGACCAGATAATCTAACTATCCACTCATAATCGCCAATGTCATTAATCGTGGATAAAATTAATTGATAAATGATAATTTATACATGATATAATGAGTTCATAAATGAATTTTTACACCACTTTAGTATTCCTTGTCCTCTAGCAAAAAAGTTATCAACAAGAAATAGTTAAGCAAAAACTTGAAAAATGTTTTTCAATTAAAAACAAACTGAAGCCCGAGGAAATTAAAAAGAAACACAAATTATTAATAGATATATCTAAAAAACAATACATATGCACCCAAATAAATAATACGCTCAATAAAATGAAGAAGATCTTGTCTATAGTTGGTGTAGAATTAGGTATTAGGTAATACTATTCTAAAAAATACTGATGGGGTAAAAATCCTAAACCAAAGTAGCCGAAATATCTAGTCTATACTTTTCAGATAATGCCACTGTTAAATTAAATAAGCACATTGGAGATAATATATCAAAAGAATGTACAATTTTCAGAAACTCGCACAGTATTATGTTTTTAGAATCAATTGGCCCTGAGGACCTAATGAAGACATTACGGGCCCTTAAAAACAAAAACAAAGTAGTGGAAGCGATGGAGTTACCACTAGAGTCATAAATCGACTTACACATATGATAAATTTAATATTTGAAACTAGAGTATTTCCCAAAGAATTAGAAACCTCCGGGAACATTCCGAACTTTAAAAAGGGTCCAATCTTTGAAAAAACAAACTACTTTCCAGTTTGAATCCTTAGATTATTCTCAAAACTAATCGAAAAAAAGTTATTCCACAGTTGAATGATCGTGAAATTGGTAACACAATTTAGCTCTATCTCCTTTTTCAGCAACCATTTTCCAGTTAGCCTTACAATCTTCCTTGTCCTCACCTTTCGCCAACTTAAAAACCTGGGAACCTTCTAATCTCCAATTCGGAAACTTGCGGGGATTCGCAATCATACGCTCTTTCATCCTCAAGTTCTCCACCATTAACTTCAACTTCATCAACAACTGTAACTCACCTGGATAGTACATCAGGGACATGTTCTTTTTTCTTACGATGGCTAATCACATAGTCATACTGTTGAAAGGGCAGAGTTCATCGTGCTAAAGGTCCAGTAGGGTCTTTTAGGTTGTTGAGCCACACTAGCGAGTGGTGATCTGTGACTACTTCAAATCAAGTACCTTCCAGATAAGGTCTAAGTCTCTCGACCGTCCACAACACGCCCAAACAATCTCTTTTAGTGCTCGAATAGTTTAGTTCGTTCCTGTTCAATGATCTGTTATAATAACTAACAACCTTCTCTTGTGGATCAATTTTCTTGGTGAGCACAGTACCCAGTCCGTACGCTGATATATTTGTTTGAATCACGAATAGCATACTAGTATGGGCGCAGAAACCAACGCCTTTCAGTGTCTGGAATGTCGGATCGCACTTTGGCGTCCAGCTGAATTGAACATTCTTCTTAACTAGTGCTTGTATTGGAGCTACGACACTTGAAAATGCGGTACAAAACGATGATATCACGAATCTGAATCTTTAGCAGTGTTGAAATTTTCTCCGGATCTACATGAAGACCTTCGTTATTAACTACATACCCCAGATACCTGAGCTCTGAACAGCATACTTGACATTTATCACACCTCAATGTCAAAACAGCTTCCTTCAAAATACGTAGCACCTCCGAGAAGACTTTCACATGCTTCTCAAACGTCGGCGTAACTATAATTATTTCATCGAGATAGACGGACACATATGACTCGAACTTAACTCCTACAACGTTGTCGATGAACCTTTGCTAAGTGGCTAGCGCGTTGTGCAACCCAAACGGCATCTTCCCAAACTGTAATAATCCCCGCTCTGGTATGTTAAAAGCTGTATACTGTTTGGATTCCTAAGCCAGAGGAATCTATCAATATACTGACTTAATGTCAAGCGTCGATAAGTACCTAGCGCCCATCAGCTTGTCCAAAGTGTTGTTTACGAACGGTAGTGTGTAGGCCTCCTATCTCTCTGATACCTTATTTACTTTCCTAAAATCCACGCAGAACTTATAAGTTCCTTCCTTCTTCCTGACCAACAGAATAGGTAGGTCCAATAGTTGTGCAACTACCTTAGCCTGTTCCTTTATTGACCCTGATACCTGAGCTGCTTCTTGTATACCTCCAGCCCTTACTGAATATATTACTCCACTAGAACTAGAGAGGAATTCCCAGCTACCCGATCTCAAATCTGGTACTAACCCCATAATTTTACAGAAATCAACGCCTAGCATCACCCTGTGTGGCAGCTCTGGTACCACAAAAACTCGATCAATTAAGTCCTCCCTTTCAATTGTACTGGTTTCAAACTCACCAATATTTTGGCATGACTCCCCATTTGCAACCGTGCATGATTGTAATTGCTGTGAATTTAACCCAACTCCAATTCCACGCAACGAACTCGAATCTGAACCTCTTATAATCAATTTACTCGCTCCTGTGTCAACAATCCCAAAAAATTTTGACCAAAAATTTTAACATTCAAATAAAGGCGTTCGTCACCCTGTACATGTGAGAAAATAAAATTTAATACTATCTGGCTTGACTCGGGCAAACCAGATCCTAGGTAACCTTCTAGCGCTGGCATTTTTAGTTTCCCTGCCTACACGTAGGACAGTTAGCTCGTATTAAAATTTCTTTACCACACTCGTAGCATCTTTTCTTGACATTCTCTTTACAGTGCGCTGAGCGATGCCAATTCTTATTACAATTAAAAAATGTCACCTCCCTGGGAGTAATTTTCTGAATATCCCTTGACTCCTTTGTACCCACAGAAGCAAGATCTGGCTGTAGGTCCGAAGGTTGTGAATTGTTCTCTTCCTATCCTCAATACAAGGTCTTACTTTCAACAATTCGTCAATGTTGAGAATCTTCTTCAGCGTATTCTCTTCTCTTCTTCTCGTATTGGTTCACTGTGGTGGCACTGTAGAACTTGTTCTCACGGCTAGGACAAGTTCTGAAGTGTCACCACATATGTGCTAATTATCTCGCTCGGGTCTTGAGTTCTACGTTTGATCTTCTTCAACAATTTCGCGTCCTAATTACTAGGAAAGTATACTTTCCGCAACATCTTTACCAAGGACTATCAATTTGTGCTAAGGTATCCTCTTGCTCGGTACCATAGCCGCGCCTGTCGTGAAAATAAGTCTACCGATGGCATGTATAACTTCGTCACTTTTCTTGCTCTCCGCAGTTAATCAACCTACTGAAATAACAGATTCAGTGAGCAACTTGAATCTCGACCAGAAAATTTAAGTTCACAATTCATAACTGGAGCTCTGCCTGGATGCCTTCATCATCTGATTTTACTGAATGGACCATAGCTTTTAGGACCGTGGCGTAGATCCTACCTTGAATCTTCTTTTTCCTCCGGCGTCGATTTGCACGTCTCAATGTATATGCTAAGTTTGCTTCTATTTTTCTAATCTGATGTCTAGAATGCTGTTCTTTTGGAGATTCTATCAGACGTTTTATTTCCTCTAGTTTGGATCGAGTGCTGCCTCATCTTCCTTAAATGTGAAGAGGTATGGTGGAATGATGATGATCACATCCTTCTCCTTCAGTCTTAATAACTGTCTCAAAGATTTCCTCATCTATTCCACCATTGATGGTTGCAAATCCCTGGTCATGACTTCATAAGATAACTCGTCCGATGACAACCTACCAATATCAATTTTAATCATTCTAAACAATTACACACTAGAACAACAAATCAACAATCACCTGGAGAAATAGCCAAATATTTGACCTCTTTTCAACCGGTCCTACCCTGACCAAATAAATCACTAAATACACCCTAATATCGCTCTGAAAAGTGTCCCCCTGCTAATCACTAAGGCTTTTCCTAAATCCGACGATTAATATATCGAACCTTTAACCAATCAGACGTACATTGGGCGCCAAAATATGTTGGACACCTATACATCCTTCCCATGCCTCGTTTGTCCAGGTCACTCCCTCATTTCGTCGTGACAACCTTTGATTGTCACCTTACATCAGCTATGCTTCAGTGCAGACGGGAGTAGGAAGATGTAAGGAGCTCCACGTGTTTAATAAACAAGTGAAGTGTTTACGGTATACTCGAATCCTCGATCTAAATAAAACAAGTGAAGTTTCATAATAAAAATGTATTAAAGTTTCCCTTGACAAACGAATTTATTTCCTTCAACGTGTGTATTATAAAATGTATTCCAAGACGAATTGACTCAGTATAATCAATTAAATATTGCTTGATAATAAATAAATTCAAGCCAAAATAAATATTATATCATTCGCAGGAACAAGAAAAATATATATCTATAACCACAATATATTCCACAGAATTCCTTCCACAACAGCTTTTGCCATGATTAATCCAGTAATAATTTAGATATTAGGATAAGATCAATTGCTGAAAATAAATCAATAGCCGAAATATTATGCGTGTACACCAGTATAACAATTGGGCCCAATGTAATATCAAGTGTTTTCCATAAAGTAAAATAGTCAATCTACGGTCGGAATGTGAAATCGTCACACTTAATTTCAACTGAAATTGCGCTTAATGTGGTAAAAGTAAGTTAAATTTCGTAATGGTATAATTCAACGCGGAATGATTTTATGTACGAGGTGCGTTTGAAAAGTCCGTGCAAAAATAAAAACTACTAACGTGTTTTTGGTAAACCTTTTTAATTTTTTGAAATAGTCTTCTTTTAGACTTATACACTTCGTCCAATGATGTTCTAGATTGTTGATCCCTTCCGAATAGTAGGATTTGTCCATGTCTGCAAAATATCCATATCCTTGTTTGAATATAATCTTTGTCCCGCCAGCCATTTCTTCAAATTGAGGAACAAATAGTAGTCCGAGGAAGCCAAATCTGGAGAATAGGGGGATGTAAAACGAGTTGGAATCCTATTTCCATTAATTTTGCGACCACAACTGCTAAGGTGTGTGTTTGTGCGTGGTCGTGATGGAAAAGGACTTTCTTTTGGGCCAATTGCAGCTCGGTTTTCAAATGGTCCAATAACGATAAATAATATTTACCTGTAATAGTTTTATCCTTTTCCAGATAGTCGATGAGGATTATCCCTTGCGAATCCCAAAAGACAATCGCCATAACCTTTTCGGCCGAAGGAACGGTCTTCGCCTTTTTTGATGCAGATTCCCCCTTGGTAACCCATTTTTTAGATTGTTGTTTGGTCTCAGGTGTATAGTAATGTATCCATGTCTCATCTAAAGTGACAAAACGATGCTTAAAGTCCTCCGGATTCTTCTGGAACAGCTGCAAACCATGTATGCAACACTTCACACGATTCCGTTTTTAGTCAAGCATAAGCAATCGCAGCACTCATCTTGCGGATAGCTTTCTCATGTCCAAATGTTTATGCAAAATATTATGTATCCGTACAGTCGAATTGCACACAGCACTAGCAATCTCACGCACCTTAACTTTTCTGTCATCTATCACCATATAATGGATTTGAGCAATGATTTCTCCACAGGTCGTCCAGAACGTTCAGCGTCACTTGTGCCCATATAGCCAGTCCGAAAATTTTAAAACCACTTATAAACTGTTCTAATCGAAGGTGCAGCGTCACAATAATGTTTATCAAGCTTCTCTTTAGTCTCCTGAGGCGTTTTGCCTTTCATAAAGTAATGTTTAATCACCACAGGAAATTCTTTTTCGTCCATTTCTTGAAAATCACTCGACTTCCTTGATTATCACGAATACCAAACACAAAGAAATACACCAATATGGCTAAAACTTGGTGCGCGTTCATTCAAGAGATGCTACTAACTAAACATGACCTCGATACGCACCAGTGGTGCCATCTCTCCGACTTTGCAGGGACTTTTGAAAACACCCTCGTACATTGGAAATACTAATAACACCATGGTTCAGGTGCTGAAAGTTAGTTGCAGAATATCAGGAGTAGAGGAATGGTTGTGGGAGATAATAAATTTGGGGGCAGTTGTAATTTATAAAAAGTTTTAATTAACTATAAAAGAGATCTGCTTTGTTTTGGTTTTGTTCATATTTAAATCGCCGATTTTGACAACTGATCGAACAAAAAGGTTTTTGTAAGGATGCTGTTTTCGATCGAAAAATCATCTATGTAGACAAAAATTATGTGGCGTTTTAACAAACAGAGTGAGAAATGAAAGACAATTTCAAAAGTCCCAGGTTATCCTGAAATATATCATGCAGATAATGAGTGCGGCAAGTGCAGTAAATAACACTGTGACAAATTTCCACGACGAGTTAATTAAAGCTTTACCAAACGTCTGATGAATATCCTAATTTCCCGTGGACTATAAATCAGATGCATACATGTACTTGAAACAACTGGTAACATTGCCAACAACAAATAATAAACATCTCACATAGAATTTAAATGCATTACAGTTAAAATATAATGCGTTAAGTAAATATAAACATAACTAACCAAACAAAGTTTACAATATATTATCAATGTTTGTCATAACTATAATTTCGACCTTCGCAGGTCAGTATCAAGTGTTGAATGAAGAAAAATACAAGGTGACAATAATTTTAGATGAGATACGAATGTTTAATGAACCTAATTAGAAAAAAGAAGGTTTATTACAAAAGATTAACTAAGCAACATTGTGGTACAGAGCGAATGAAGGAGTGGTGTTTTTAGAAGAGGTATATAGAATTATAAGAGATTAAATAATAGCAAAGAAATTAAATCAGTCTGCTCAATAAGCAGATTAGTATTAATATTCTTACTTTGGCGGTTTAACTCTGATGACTCAAAAAGATTAAGCCAAATGAACACAACTAAAAGAACAAAAGAATTTAAATAAGAAGCATAGGAATAAAATCAGTGGAGAAGCGGTAAACAAAATTCTAAAAGAGGATTACAGAAGAAGGCCCACCTATATTAATACCACTAGGAACCTAGTACCTACAGTAGATGATATACAGGATTTTCTGGAATCAGTTGAAGTGGATGTCCTCGAATGCAAGCAGTTAGAATCAAAGCGCCCAAATGAATACTCATCCTTAAGATTACTCGTTAAATTTAGTCAACTGAAAAAACGCAGAACCGTAAATTGTGTCGCAGCAGAGACTATAGTCGTTAGTTTTTTTATAAAGTAACAAACCTCAAATACAAAATTGTTGTATCTAAAACATATCTATCAGAGGGCTAAAGTTAATCCCGATATGCAAAATACAAGTTAGTGGTTTAACATCAACAAATTGAAACTAAATAAATTCAAAACTGTGAAACTAACAATGACTTTAAAGCAAGTTTCTTTGTCAAAGACAAAATCCACAAAAAATTTTGGGTTAACAGTTGACTCACATATGTGGAGCACATTCAAAAGATCTGATATCCAGATTTGCGAAAAACATATTTCACATGTCGTACCGTGATGATTGCAGATCCAAATTATAGAGGTTTCAAATGATTAATATATATTTGATTATGTAAATATATTAAACTATCAAATTCAAAAATAATTAAAATTACTACGTTTACGTCATGTTGATATTTTTAATTTAATGTGATTAATTGCTGTATTGGTAAATCCGTTAATAAATTTGAATTTGAATTTGAAGTAATAAATAAATGAAATTAATAAAAAAATATGATTTTTTAATTTATGAAGGCAATAAAATAAGCAATAAAGACCTTGATGGTACATTGGCTAGAATTCCTGCTTTTGATTTCAAAATAATGTATTTGAATCCCACCATGCGGTCTTTTTTAAAATGTTTAATGACCGTGTGAGTCCCTTGTAATTATAAAATATGTTAATGTTAATTATTAAATTACTTAATGGCTTGTAGATATAAGCTCCATTTGGCTAATTTTCTATTATTACCTACGTTTCCTCAGCACAAATGAAAAATTAATACAAGCATTTTATAAATCTACAAGTACAAACTTAAATTATGATCATAAATTTACTTGACCTTAAAATTTTTCTTAATTATAATTCAGTGGTTATGAAATTATTCGCCCTTGGAATTTTTTAACTTATAATTCAGTGCTTTTTGTGTTACCTACCTAAATTAATTTTATAATTTCATTTAAATCAGTGATGTTTTGATGGTTGCACTATTTTTTAACACTATTTTTTGTAAAATACAAAATAATAATAACAATAATATAATAATATATGGTTTATTCATTGTTTATAAAAAGATACAATGATGATCATAATAATTAAGATACAATGATAATAAAAAACGTCTTGATATTAGACAAAGAAGTTTTAGTAAGTGATTTTTATAGTCTTAAAACAACGGCAGAAACGTAATGCCAATCATTAATAAATAAGTATTTACGAATAAGATTCTATACCTCAATGGATACCTATATAAGAGATTCTTGAAAACATACACCATTAAACATCCGAAATCAAAAGAACACGACGTTATAATCAATCAACATCAACACGCAAAATGAATAGGAGGAGAAACAGGAAATTGGCACAAATATACAACGATTTTATCAAGGCGATGGAGTATATATTGAAATTGAATTCATTGTAACGTAAGTAATGAACAGTTTTAAATGAATCTCGAATGAATAAAAAAATTGGTGCTCGCTTATTAAAATATATACTGTAATAAAATTTAATTTACAATATATTTAAATAAATTTTAGATTTAGTATAATTAAAATCTAAATCTAGAGTAATATCAACAAAGAACGTGTTTTATTTAAATATTCAAGATATATCACGAAGTGTACGAATTACAATTTATTTTTTATAGAAATTAGCATTCAAAATAAATAAAACAATTAACATTTTTGGTATTCCTTCTGATTTTTTTTTATAAAAAGTGATACCAACAAAGTTAATTGTGGGTTTTATAATAATTTATAATATTTCACCAAGTGATTAATGAGAAACAAGTATATGAAATTTAATTGTTCTAATTATTTTGCATTATCAAAATGTATCACGCAGTGAAAGCCTGCACAATTACTTATTTAGAAATTAGTATCTCCAATTAAAATCTAGTTATCGGTGCTGTTAAATCTTTGTTGATAACAAAAATTAGCACAACGCTCGTTAAATGCATATCAGAAATTTACCGTAGTTTGGCCACATTCACATTTGTTCCATGCAAATGCCTGAATTATACGGCTTTGTATAGGCGGATATGGTGAACACTTTAAGTAAATTTGATTCAATATTAATTCATGCAAATTAATACATTTCTCATTGTAGATATATATTCTAAAGTTTATTATTCAGTCATAAAAATAGCGCTAATTGATGATATTATGTTAATAATTCCGAATTTAATTTGTATTCAATATAAAAAAATATAAAATTATTATACGTAGTTGTAGTAAATTAAATAATAGTTTAAAATAAGAAATCTACAACAATGAGTCATATTAGTTTATATTTAAATAATTAAAACAATTATTTTACTTCTAGTTTCAATTAGAGTTATATATTATTAAATATACTTGTCTTTTTATAGACAATTATTTTAAATTCCTAATAATTTATTAGTAGCGTATTATATTAAAGTTAAACTAATAAAAACTCGTAAGATGTAATATTTTAAAATATTATACATCAATTGATTTACTTACCAAAACGTCTTTATATTATTATCAGTTACGAGGTTAAATAAATAATGGCTTTATTGATTACATAACATTGTATTACTGGGGAAACTGGGTTGATTTTGTATTGAGGTATTGACATTAACCGACGGACTTAATTGTAAATGAATTATATATATAATGGAAACTAATTAAAACTTCATTTGTCTGTTGTCATTACAAATTTATTGAATTATATTTAATTATTAAGTTAAATAAATAAACTCGTGTATAACGAAAACGATTTTTTTCAATTTTAATTCTAAAACTATAATTATTGTTCATACTTAATTTATCTATTTATATTGTTTATAACCTTTTATTAATTTCAAATCATTTGATTTTATATAAATGATATCTGTCTGGAAGGACAAGTGGATTGGATAAACTAATCATAACTTTTCATGTTTCGAGATAAAGCATCAAACAATTAAGCGTAACTTCTCCTACGTGAAAACCTTCATTTCTTATTTCATTGATCGCTGTACTTCCTGTCTATTAGAGATACAAGAGTTGAATTCAAGTCCTACGCTACGATATATAAGAAGTTCTAAATACAAAATTTTTTTATAGAATTTCTTAAACAAAAGAAAAAATATGATAATAAATATATTAAAAAATTTAGTATTGTATTATTATGTCTAAATATATATTTAGATGCAAGACACATTTTTTTATTGATTATGAGTGTGCTATCTCACTCATCTCCAATTATATATTTAAGCATTAGAAAATAAAAGTTAAGAAAGAATACAATAGTGTTATTTATATTGATTATACTCTTCATTAAGCTCAAAAATAAACATCAATTATATTAAGAAATATTACACTTATTTAAGAAGTAATAAAATAAATTATTTTTCATACATTTTCTTTAACGTAATAATAAATAATTTTATAAAAGTCTCAAATATTCATTAATATATAGACTATTGATACTCTTATCCCCCTAAAGAAAATTTGATACAGAAGGGTAGAAATTTGATTTCTGATTTCAGTTCGTTATGTATACAGATTCAGCAAACTCGACCACATATTCCCGTCATGTGCGCTATATAGGGTTAAGGAGATAAGATTTTTTCTATGAATAATAAATTAGCTAATTTACGGAGTTTACGAATAAATGAGATTATGGACAACTCAATTGCCTATCAAACGGAAGGGTTGGTTTAATACACTTTCCCTAAAATATTGACGCGAAACATTTTTCGGTTAAACTCAAAAAAAAAGGCAAACTATTTTATGAATCTACTGAGCACATCTATTTATTACACAATATCTCCCTTGTGAGGATAACTGGAGGTTTAATATACTTGTTCGCATAAATATAACTCTTTCTTAATAAATCTTTAAAAATTTAATAGAATGTAATAATTGATTAGTGAATATCCATTTGCCAATTGCAGATCATATATCAAATGTCATGCTGGTGACTAAGATGGAGGTATGTTTGATAGTGTAAGAAGAGTAAATCTCATTAACTTTAAGCCCCTACATTTATTCCACACTATACTCAGGGCGAGAATTGGATTTAATAGAATCTAAAATCCTTTGAAACTCTAATGGTTGCAAAGAAAAATAAGAACAGTTATCTAACATCTTATTCTGACATCTCCTACAAATATATCTGCTTTTTCTTATTGGTTTCTAATTATCAAAACAAACCTGATTAAAATTTACATTATCATTCCAGTCGATCAATTCTGAAATTTCTACTATTATTTCCTTTGATCAATAATCCCTACCACTTTTCCTCTCTGGCCATCATATATTTTATTATTGGCACCTTCTTCATTGCCTTTTGCTAATAAATTTATTTATTATGCGTAAACTATGACCCTTTTCTAAAACAGTATGAAATTTAAAAATTAAGGAAGAACTTTTAGAAGTATTGGCAAAGAGACTAATTTAATAATCTCTATAAAACTATCAGTTTTTTACTAACCTTAAAGGGACAATCAATTGATTTTATTTCAAAAGAAAATTACCAAAATAATTCTAGTGAGTGAAGTCGTCGTTGTAAAAGCTACAATGACACCTATCAAACCGCCCTTAGTTACACTTCATCTTTGAGATTAAACTCTTTAGATTGGGTAAACAGCGCACTGATTCCAGACCCCGTCTTATTAAGGTAATTCTAAAATCACTTTCTGTTGCCCAAAACATCTTGAATAGTTCAGGAAAATTACGCAACCATGCAGAATTTAGGCGTATCTACATCAACAAAGATATGACACCTCGTGAACAAGACCAAAAGAAACAAGAAAGGATAGTATCGAACGGATCATCATAAGATACAATAATGGAATGCCCCGTATTGTGGCTCAAAAAAACGCACTAATATCCAACAGTCAAGTATAATCTTGTATTATCAAAATGTACGTCTCAATACGAAAACAATTACATTTTCAAATAATCTTCATATTTCATATCATGACATAATTTTGTTAACTGAAACATGGGACAATGAAACTTTACACAACAGGGAACTTTTCATGGATAATTACAACGTTTTTCGGCAGGATCGACTTACAGACAGAGGTGGTGGAGTAATTATAGCTGTAAAACCTTCCATTGTAGCGGAAATAATTAATTTTAAGCATTTAGAATTGTCTGATAAAAATATTGATTTGGTTTGTGTGAGACTGCGACTAGTTAATACATCTTTATTTATTATTGTGTTATATATACCACCACAAACGCCTACATCAGGGTATGAACGTGTACTTGATTGTCTGGAGTCCTTACTTTTAATCGATAATAATTTTCTTATAACTGGTGATTTTAATATACCCAATTATAAGAGTTTACAATGTGCTAAATCTAAATTTATTTCAAATTTTATGGAGTTTTACTCTGTGTCTCAGAAAAATTTAATAACAAACATTCATGGCGATACTCGATACTCGATCTTGTAATGTGTTCCCCAAAATTAAACACAATTGTGTATCGCTCAGACATGCCCTTAGTCACTGAAGATAATTATCATCCTGCTATCAATATAGAATGCACACATGCATCTGATCAGCACATAAAACAATTAACTTCGGATGAATATACCTTTAATTTTCGTAAAGCGAATAACATTTTGTTATACTCTTTAATTCAAGAAACTAACTGGGATAAGGTTATACAAGCTGATAATCCGGATTCTGCGTGTGATGAGTTATATGAGATTTTGTCAAATTATATAGAGTTATGTGTACCCAAACATTCCAATAAATCACATAAGTATCCGTTCTGGTTCTCTTCAGACACGATTATAAAAAATTAAAACGTAAAAATCATTACAGAGCTGAACTGCGAAAATGTAACTCTAGATTTAATAAGATGCAATTTTTTACATATAGGAAACTTGTAAAAAGTAACATTGCTAGGGATTTTGATAAATATATTAATAATGTCGAAACAAATGTTAGTAAGGATCCCAAAAAACTCTGGTCATTTATAAATTCTCGTAAGGGTAATAAAAGGATTCCTGGTTCACTAAAAACTGATGGCACGGTTATCGACAACACAAAGGAAATAGCAAATACTTTCTCCAATTTTTTCTCTTCTGTTTACACAAAAAATGTTATAAATAATTCAGTACCTAAACCGTTTGTTAATACAAATATACTAAATATTAATTCATTTATTATATCTGAATTTTTAGAAGCAACAAACCACCTAAAATCAAATATGACAATGGGTGCGGATAATGTACCTGCCTTAGTAGTTAAGGATTGTAAACATATATTAGGCATACCACTTTTGCATATATAAAATTTTATTTTGAAACATAATAAATTCCCTAAA
This sequence comes from Ontholestes murinus, assembly GCA_963969525.1. Lineage (NCBI taxonomy): Eukaryota > Metazoa > Arthropoda > Insecta > Coleoptera > Staphylinidae > Ontholestes > Ontholestes murinus. The sequence goes on from OZ018389.1 coordinate 68,410,533, forward strand.
GTTTGTAAAATTTTAAAAGTGATACCAGTACATAAAGGCAAGGATACAGATGACGTGAAAAATTATCAACCGATCTCCATTATATCAAATTTTGCCAAACTGTTTGAAATTATGCTTTACCAGGTCATATACAATCTTGTGAAACCACATTTGTCAACACGTCAGCATGGCTTTATGAGGGGAAGGTCTACAGTAACTAATTTGTGTCGATTTACTACTTATATATCTGAAGCCCTTGACAATCGGTGTCAGACTGATGTTATCTACACAGATCTATCAAAGGCTTTTGATCGCGTTCAGCATAATTTATTAATAGATAAACTATATTTGGTATTAGTAACTCTTTGCTACAATTATTAACATCTTACTTAAAAGACCGAATAAACTATGTTGAATATAAGGGAATGCGATCTGATATTTTCTACTCCAAAAGTGGGGACCCTCTGGGATCAAATCTTGGCCCACTTTTATTCCTGATCTTCGTCAATGACGTGGTCAACAGTTTTAGCTCGGAAAGCCTCTTATATGCAGATGACCTGAAATTGTTTAGAATTATAAAGTCTGCTAATGACTGTAAGTTACTTCAAGATGATTTGTTAAAATTATATATATGGTGCAATGATAACGGGCTTGAAGTTAATGTCTCCAAATGTAAAACTATGACCTACTCGCGGAAACGCGAAGAAGTTGATTTCTGTTATATCTTAAATAATACAAGCCTTGAGAAGGTAAATGTATATAAGGATCTAGGAATTTATTTTGATACGAAATTAACATTTAACCAACACATTACAGAAATTTGCAAATCGTCTTATAGAATGTTAGGATTTTTAATAAGAAACACGAAATTATTCAAAAATTACGGTCCATTAGTTAAGTTTTATTATGCGTACATTCGTAGCAAACTGGAGTATTGCTCTGTAATATGTAATCCTGCATACGCAACCTACAATGATATGCTAAATCGAGTTCAGCGAAAATTCTTGAAAGTGCTTTACTTTAGGCGTTATCGAACATATCCTCCTCAAGGATATGATATTAAGTCATTGGAGTCTGAATTTTGTGTGGCGCCCCTTGATAAGAGGCGCATTATAGCGCAAATATTGTTTATTTTTAAACTAATTCGTAATGAAATAGATGACCACATCCTACTGTCTATGCTCAGTTTTTATGTTCCCAGGCAAAACAGTCGCTCGAGGATCACCTTCCTTACAAAATCTGTTAATACGAATCACCATAACAATTCCCCAATTGTGTCGATATGTACAGCGATAAACAGATATTGCAGGGATATTGATATATTGGCGTTAAGCAAACATAAATTACTTTATGAGCTGCGGGAGAGCATTTGATTTAATTTGATTTGTTTATTATTTTTGTAGATTTTTGTCTGTTTTTGTTTTGTTTAGGTAGTTAAACATATATTTAATTTGTTTTATATTAGAGATAAGTCTTAAGTTTTCCTGTAATAAGTTGTATACAACTGTTGGGTAATAAATTTATTTATTATTTATTACTATTTATCTTTCATGATATGGGTCGAAGATAACGTCATTCTTAATAGGGCTTACTTTTTTGTATCTATTACAACATTTGTTCTAGAAATTCCAAAATTATATCTTTGTCGCGATTACCTGTAACCCTGCATTTAAGACAACATTTTTAAATTTAATTTTTACAAATAATATAAATAACAGTATCTTGTAGTTGTTAAACAGAAATCAGTAAATTGTATTAAAAATATTAGCATTTTCTTCACAAATTGGTTTTTATTAACTAAATGTGCATTTCAAACACAAAGTGTTCCTTATCAATAGTTAAATGATAATTTATTTCATAAAATACAACGAGACCTTTCAGAAGTAACAATTACATATTTTATTTAAATCTTCTTAAATTTAGTTAATTTAGAAACTAAAAACGTGCTCTTAACCTACCTCAATAAAGTAGACATTAACCTCACTCAAGGTTATACTAGCCAAAGAAAGAATTTTATGCTAAAGGTCAAAGTTATGCTGACACAATATACATTATATGATGGTAGGTCAAACGCAAAATAAAAAAAATAACAATAAATAAAAAAATTAAAAGGTCAAGGGCACGCTAGGTCAAAATATATCTTATTAGGGTAGGTCAGGAGTACGCTATCCAGACGCCATCGCTGAAGAACTGCCCGGGAGACTTCGAACAGCAAAGAATGTGGCCATCCAACAAAAACAAAGTATACTGGTGGACTGTAGAGGTGGCGGAAGCCCGGCGAAAGGCCAACGGGTATGGCGTGACCTCTTGAGTTGCCGGAGGCGCGGCAGCCGAGACCTCGAATACCAGGGCCCAATATAAGTTAGCCATAAAGCGGGGGAAACAATCGACCTAGAATAAGCTACTGGCGGAGTTGGATGACGACTCTACAAGCTGCTGGCCAAAAAGCTGGGGCAGGCTGGGTCCAACCCTGCTGTGCTGGTACCGGGTGGGGCTGCAGAAGTGGTCAACACCCTTTTCCCGCTTAATGAGGCTCACACATACCCTGAAAGTCCAGGGACATTTCCATGTAGGAAGGCTCTAGCTCCAGGAGGAATTTCTAATGAAGCTTAAGGAGGTGGTTGGCAATAATCCAAACCCTATTGGTCACCCTCTATAATGAGTGCTTCAGGAAGGAGGTGTTCTCGCGGATCTATAAAAAGCCGCATCTGGCACTCCAAGCAAAGGTAATAAGCAGCCCATATCTTCGGTGGGATACATGCCCCGCTGCCTCTTAGATGTGGAGGGCAAACTGTTGGAAAAAATAATCCACACCAGATACGATAAATGGATCACCGCAAGAAGAGACCTTTCACCTCGCCAGTGCAGCTTTAGGAGAGAAAGATTCACCATCGACGCCCTTCTGGAGGTTCGATGGCTGGCAGAGGAGGCCAATCAAGGGCCCCTGAGCAAGAGGAAACACTGTCCGATAATTGAGTTGGACGTACAGAATGGGTTCCACTCAATTACTGGGTCAACCACCATGTCCGTCCTTAAAGAATTGGGCGCACCGGAATATCTCAATGCTACTACAGCTAACTTTATTATTCATAGAGCTCAGTTCTTGGGTCGCTGCTCTGGAATGTCACATACGATGGAGTGCTAAAACTGCCACTGCCGGAGGGGTCAAAATTAAATAATAGTGAAAAGGAGAAAAGTGATAGCTGCAGCGACGATAACGGATGTCTACCATCGGATGTGGGAGATACACGGAGCAAGTAATCACCATCTTTGGCCAGGAAATTGAGGTGGCTCCGAAACTGAAATATGTTTATGTTTATATTTGTTAGTCTTTAGCTTTCTTTCCAAAAATATACATGTAAATATACACAAATATTATACAAAACGTACACAAATTTTGGATCGATGTAGCTGGAAGATAATCTTCCACTCTAATCCTTGTTTTTGCCCATGTTGCTGAGGGAGCAAATATCCTCTTGGACATCCGGGTTCTTCTATAAATGCTTTTATTTACTTTTTAAGCCTTTATTATGGGAGACTTCTTAGCTGTTTATGTCAGCATGACAAATCCACTGTCTGGACAAAATGTCTCAGGTCTTAAGATAAGTATAAGACCCTGTCCATAGATTCAGCAGAAATGCTGACGTCTACCCTCCTGCCGGACCTGGACCCATTAGCGAGGCAGGAGGTCCACAGGGCTACGAGATACGGAGTGTCCAAGCACTTTGCCAAGGTTGAAGCGAAAGCGAGGCGGACAGCCCGGTGGCAGACAAGGGGGGAGGTAGCTGCCTGTTTAGCTGAACCCGCTCCGTGGTTAGGCAAGGTCCATGGCGAGATGGATTACCAGCTCACGCAAATCCTTACAGGTTATGGATGTTCCATGGCCTACCCCCATCGTATTAAAAAGGCTGGGAATGACACGAACACTTATTCGTGGTGCCCCGGAGTAATCGATGATGACGCTGAACACACCTTCTTCAACTGCCTCATGTGGCAGATATATACGGAAGAGCCGAGGCAATGGGCGGACACCTGATCGAGGAAATGCTGGTCAGTGAAAGCGCATGGGTGGTGACGCAAATCATAAACTCCAAAAAGGCTTTGCGGAAGAAAAAACACTGGAAGCTTGAAGCAAATTTATTATTAATGTTCATGACAGTTATTTTATTACTCAATCGCAAAACTATAAATTGTGTAAATTGTAAAATTGTAAATATACAAAACAATAAATTGTAGTACGGGGACACCAGGCGAAGAAATGTAGAGATCTCGCTGGTGTCCCTGGTATTTAGGGGAGCACTGTTGCCCGTAGGCAGTCAACACGCCCTTGAAAAAAATGTTAGAAATACACTAGCTTATACAATGGTTTGAAGACAAATTTATTTTACAATTTAGAATTCATTTAAATTCTTTAAAAATGATATATATTTGACAAATCTTTAAGAAAAAAAAAACTGTTTGATTTAGATTTTGGATTGTTCAACATTCTGCTCCAATATGTACGATTATATGTTGTTATTCTGGCACCACCATACACGAGATACATTAAAGTAATGCTTGATTGCAAAATTTGAATTATCTTGAACAGAAAAAAACACATATATTAAGTGTATATATATACGTTAATTATCATTACTACTACTGTGATAGTAGACCTAGAAGTTTCGCGATGAAATACAGAATGTACTCTGCGGTAAAATAGATTCAAACTCAGCCTAGGGGCTATTTACTTTCACTGAGTTTAGTTAAACGCCATTCCCCGCATTTTTGAAAATGAGGTCGCATATAGTTGTGATTTTCAACATTTTTAGCACTGTCGACAGTTTGTAACCTTCTCGGTTAGTTGATAAAACATTTTAAACAATTTTTTCCTCTCTTATTTTTTAAAAACCGTTATAAAGTCTCACAAGAAAAACCCTTAAGCGTAGTCTTGTTAATATGAACAAGTCACTATCATTAAGACTAGGCTGCAGTGAAGATCGCAGTTGGAGCTTTTAACTTGTGGAAATTAGAACACATAATTATTATCTTCAAAATCTTTATTACTACCCTTATCTTGTACATATACATACATCTATTGCGGCTAATTTTGTGTAATGTTACAATAAAAATTTCCAGTTAACTAGCACAATAAACAAAAAATATTAGTGAAATGCAAAGAAGCTGAAAATTATGAATTTTTAGATCTATACAGAGTTTTCAACGCTGCAATTCTAACAACCGTTTGAACTTCTAAACTTTAAGCCAAGATGTCTGTCCTTGTTTAATAGATAAGACCTTCATACTTTTATAAATGTTATCATTTCATAACATTCTTCTGCCCTTAGTTTACAATGAAATCTCGAAGACATTCTATGAGTTAAATTGTACTGTAACACTAACACTTTCTTCACAAATTGTTTTTATTTACTGGTTGTACATTTCTAATACAATTTACTCATTATCAATAGTTAAATGCCATTTAACAATTTGTGAAAAACGTGTTAAATGTAATGTAATTCAATTGTACTATAACAATCTTCACGTAACTCAAGAAATATATTTCTGCACTCTATGAGCTTATGTAAAATATTTATAGTTTTTGATGATAAATAAGCTAGTTATTAGCAACAATGACCCACCATTGCGTTTTGCTTAGAAAATCTTACTAATCATTTTAATAGAAGCATATGACCATACTTTAGGATTTTTTATATATGATAATCACTGAATCCAAAATAAGATTTTGGTTTGGAAAAGTATCTAAAGCTCTTTCGAGCCATATTCAAACACCATATTTTATTTATTTTGACCATCATTTGATATACTGGTCTATATTTTGCGCTTTAGGAATGAATGCTGCGGTTTTGGGTATTTGAAACTATTTGCCAAGATTGCTTTTCCGGCCTATACTTCTTCTACTTTTAGCCTTGCCTTCTAATATCTACTGTTGTAGCAAAGGTACTTACTTATAATTACATAGTACGTGTCCTAAATAGGCTGCTTTTCTTTTCTTTATTGTTGTTAGCAATTAATTCCAGATCTTTGTTCATTCTTTTTAGTACTTCAAGATTGGTTACTTCGTCTACCCAAGGTATTTTAAAAATGCGCCTGTAAATCCACTTTTCTAGAGCTTCTTAACATCTCATTGTTGATATGTTTAAAGTCCATTCCTCCATCGCATGTAGGAATGTAGATAGTACGTAACATTTTGTTGCTCCCTAATGAGTACATTAACTTAGATAGTGATCACATAGCACACTTAATGATCTTGCTTTCTTGATCCAATTCTTTTGTAGATGAATAGCAGATTTTTGTAACACGTTGTTTAATTATCGGCATATCTGCAGAAATAATTTAATTCGTAAGGTCTTTAACTTTTATATTCGTGAATAATACTCGATGATATTATCAAATAATTTGAAGCCTTTTTTTTGCCTGAATAAATGCAAATATAGCGTAATAATTGTAGAGAATAGACCAATAACATTTTTTGAAAGTGTAGTCAAGTATTAATCACGAATAGAAAAGTTATTTTTCAATCAGATATCGATTTTGCACTGGGATGTGGTTATCGGTGGGCAAATCTTCGCATATCATATCATTGTTTTCTACCGACTTATTTTAATCTACAATCAAGTTTGAGCATAATCCCAGAGGCTTTAGTTAAGCTCTTACTAAGTTAAGTTCTTTCTGTCTCTGTAGATTAATAGAATACATATGTTACGATAGTTGGTAAATCACTAATTTATATTGCAGAGAAAATCCTTCCCTGAATTCACGTTAACGAAATGTGGCAGTTCTTTCAGATGACTTTAATACTGAAATGAGTTAATGATGGTTATGAGTAGGTATAAGAAAATTGTTCAAGACCAAGGTCTTAATAATGATTACACATATTTTTTAGCATTTAGTGCTAAAATCATATTCTAGTATTCTGGCAGTCTACAGTATATTCCTAGCACTGTATTGACTTTCAGGTCTAAAAGTCAATTCGGAATTTTATTACTTATCTAACTTACATATAATATTATGTTCAAACCTTCTTCTGCTAGAATTAAGCAAACTATATTTTAATCCGGGAAATACGAAGGTCTATTAATGTGGATATAAATGAATTTTATTAACCATTTATAGTATGTTATTAAGGCTTTAGAAAAACCATGGACCTAGTAAACTCACATTCATCATAAACGGCAGAATATGAAAATAAAACTCTAATTATCTAAGTTGCGTATTATTTTCTGCATTTCATTAGCATATGATGTGTCAACATTGTAGAAAATCTAGATTTTTGAACTTTCAGCTGTTTTGCTGATTAAAATAGCTAGACTTGACAAACTTCAGAGAGCACGAACAATGATATACTAGCTTTAGTTTATCATCTCTGCTCTTAACATACAACCATAAAATACTCTGTAATGAAGCAAAGCGCTATGTGAAGTATGGTGCGATGTGCAAACACTATATGAGCTGAACTAATGCTCTTCATTCAAAGATTGCTACCTCAGTTATAAATTAACGACATTTATGAGAAGCCTTCACGACCTCTAAAAAGAAAATTCAATATGCAATTTGCAGTAAATATAGACTAATACTTAATATAGCAACTAAAACTGAGTATCGCAGATAATAACAAAGTTGGACTAGAAGATATCTCCACTCATGGAAATCAGAAGATTCTCTTTAATATCTACAAATGAATAAAGTTTTTGTGAACAAAAAAAGCCTTCTGTGTCGGAATCAGCAAAATATGAAAGAAGGTTATTTTACTCGGCTTTATTATGGATAAAGATTTTGCTACGGTTTCTCGCGACATATTTTTTATATGCTAAACTCTAGTACCCTATTACGAATACAATGTAAAAGAGAAGGTAGTAAAATAAGTGAATTTATATTCTGCACTTTTTCCATCTTTTATTGAGCATGCTAATTGCTGCTTTGTACAAAAGATGTGATTAATGGTGTACATATCTTCATTAAAGTCATAATTTCATACCATTTTGCAGTCAGACTTCAACAATGTTTTGGCACCATCTCAGAGGCTGTTTTTAAGTTATTGCAAAGTTGGTTCATCTTCATCGTCATAGGTGAATAAAGAAAAGTCACTAATATTGTTTATAATCCACCATTTTTTGCTAGAGAAATGTAACTGTAGTTTGTTAGATTATTATTTATTGATGAGTAATACTCATACTTTTGAGTAGCCCTTATAAATGAATAGATGGATCAGAATTAATAAAAAACCTGAGCAAACTGTCTACGCTATCTTTAAAGCCGTAATAATGGCTTCATCAGTAATATGTACAGCCGAGTATTCAAGATTATTTTAACCTTATTGACCTTTGCATCGAAGATACAATTATAATGGCTTGCAAAATATATCCTTTATGTGCTCTCAAAATATTACCATCTTACCATCCGAAAATTGGACCTGAATTGAGCAAAAGGGTTAATTTCGTATCTTCAAAATAGTTACCTCCCATCTGATCTGCTGTAAATGTCCAGGGAACTTTTCAAGATGGCTTCATTCTCAAATCTATTTACTTTCAATGCTGTAATATACATTAAAATTTTGAACCGTTTCTTGAAACGTCTATGCAGGGTACGACCCAAGTACGGACAACAAGGTTTATACTTTTTTGCTCTCACACAGCCATTATTGTCAAACAGTTCCTCGCAAAAAAGGGGGTGGTGCAAATTGAACATAAACTATACTCGCCAGATCTCAATCGTCCAGATTTTATCCTATTCCCACGATTAAAACTTGCTTTAAAAGGAAAAAGATTTGACGATATTCCTGACATCCAACGAAATCTGATGAGGCTTTTGAACTCCATCCCAAAAGAAGCTTTGAAAAGTTTCCAGGAGGTATATAGCACATCTCAGTGGTGCTTAGATATAAGAGATAACTATTACGAAAGAAGCTAAGGTAACTTTTGTTAATATTTCACCTAAGCTAATGTTTAAGGTCTATTCACCCAACTTTATTATCAGAGGTTGTATTATCCAATTTATAGGGACTACCGATGAAATAAGTAGATTCGAAGTATAATTAATTTAATTTTAAATTATTTAAATCTTAGTATATGTTGTATGTTAAATATTAGGGCAGCAAGCCTGTATTTTATACCTCTCCATCCGAATTATTTTATATAACCGTAATCCGCATAAAAATACAAAGCAGAGTGTTGAACGTATCTTATGTCACGTCACACTTTTTGCATACATAATGCGAATGTGTATTAAAATATATGGGACATTGTTTGCATGTAAAATGGTTGGTCAAGCAAAACTGGGTACTTGTGGCAACGTTCCAGCTGTCGCGGGGCGATTAGGGGCTGTCGTAATATTGCCCATATAAACGATGATACAAATAAAATACCCCCATTCGGTGTTAACGAATGAGCGAATTTAGTGAACACCCCTAATACAACAGTTATTAAAAAAAACAATATTTCATTTATTTATTTACCCTTCGACTTCTGACTCGTAACCCACCGTTTTAATTTAAACGGGAATAACAGGTATTATTTTTATAGAAGGCGGTAAAATTTATTTATGCTAAAATTAATTAAAACCTTTGCAGTATAACGCCCCACTTGTATTATTTGCCCCGAGGTGTAAAACATAAAATAGAAGCGGCAATTTGCTTGAGCATCGGGGCACTCTTTAAAAAATATATATTACTCTATGGATATTTTATTGTGGCGGCAATAAAAAATACAACAGGAAACATTGCCTTCATTAACAATAAAAACTTTTATATATATAATCTTGGTGGTGAGTTAATTTAACAAGTTTATTGCCCAGCTCCACTTGGGAATATGTCTGCTCTTTTTTTTTCCAGAGCACCGTTTTTATATTAATTAATACTAATTCCACGGATGTAATAAACGCAGTGCAGGTACTTTAATTCAGAGATTGCTAAATCGTCAAGAGATATGAAAACATTGTATGCAGATCTGGTGCTATTTAAGTCCCTTTATATGTTTGTTGGTTTTATATGGTCGGTCTTATTAAAGTAAATTAGTCATTATGAAATCCAATTTCGTACGAATTGAGGAATTAAAAATACTGACTTGTTTATTGTTAACGTAATAATTTAAAGCTTTCACATAAAAATATTAAATAATAGATGCCTCTGGAATCAACGATAATAAATAGTTTTTTTTGCCAAATAAAATTCAATTGGAAATTTTAAATTTAAACAATTCTAAAACATAGATTTTTATGTGTAGAAACATTTGTAGAGCGTTTTCTTAACTTACCTAAATTATACCACTAATAATTTTTTTAGTAAAATGGTCTATTGATACTATTGAAATAGTTTTATCAAAATTGACTTATTATCTTATTGCACTGAAATGTTTGGCAAATAATAAAGCAGATAAATCTCTATGTCTCTAAAATTAAAATTTGATATTAATATAGAGTGAGTAAATTATCAATTATCTTTGTAACACGTATGAGAGCTTTTCTTTAAGAAATTGCACATAGTTAGAAAATTAATTAAAATAAATTAATTTACATTAACCTAGTCTTGACATTTCCCAATAAATAATGAATATTCATTGTTATAGCCTATACTTAGCATTATCTAAAAGGATAATTTATTATCGTAGCGTATTCTTAATCTATTCCAGTAAATTATCCGTTATTTAGCGTACGTTTGACTTATCTCTAATAATAATAATCAATTGCTCTAGCGTACTTTTGACCTTTTTCAATAAATAACTAATTGTCCTATTGTTCTCTTAATCTATCCCATCGATTTATTTATATTATTTATTGACCAAGTGTACTCTTAATCTATCCCCACAAATATCGTGTAGCTCTTGATCTTTTCCATTAAATTATTCATTGTCCTTGCGTGACCCTAACCTACAATTTGATACTAATGTAGGGTAAGTACATATTTATACCACCTTCGATCTATTGAAATAAACGAAAGTTTTCTTAAAATAAATTACAATCATTTATAAACCATAAATGTACTTACTTGTTCATGCATATTTGTTAATCTTCAGAATAAATATAATTAAAAGTGTGTTTGATAACAGTTATTGTTATTTTTATAACCATAAATTGTTATTTACTCTCCCTATATAGTATATATATAAAGGAAGTATTGTTTTCTTAAAAAAATGTTTCTTTTTTTAACGGGCATTTCCGTTTTGAGGTTCCATAAATGCCTGGAAAAAAAATCTGTGTCTGTGTGTCTGTCTGTCTGATTGTCGGTAGGCGCTGTATCTCCAAAATAAATGATACTATTGAGTTGAAACTTTAAACTGAAGGTTTTATCCTTAAATACTGGAACTGAAACGTTTTTGGTGAACATTCATAAACCGAAAGTGGATGTTTACTCGAGACTTTTTTCTAAATTAGAAAAATATTACATAACTTTTCAGTTAAAAAAGTTAAAGGTAATTAAAACCTGAACAAGTTTTATTGAAGCGTGTTTTTCATAAAGTTCTTGACTTGCGAGAAAAAAATTGAAAAAAATAAAAATTTGACATTTATTCCTATTGCTAATAAACTCTAGGGGTAACATGAAAAAATTAAGTAAGTTGTTAAGAATTGCCTTTTTCCCGTGAACCTCATAGTTTTCGATAAAAATGTAAGGAAATTACTATGGTGGCCACATCACCATTTTATATGTTTCTTTACATTTTACAACTTTTAATTAAAACCGTCGTTTATGTTTTACTGATTGGAGGGGATAGAGGCCACCCACTCCCCCTACATATACGTGATAACTTTAAATACTAATGGTTGATGATTTTGCTACTTAAAAAACAATAAAACCTTGTATGTAATAAAAAATAAAGCATAATCCAAATTTAAGTTTAAATATAAATGACCTATTCTTATCTAAGCATTATTTAAGGCCTTTCCCCGTATTATACAGGTTGAGTTTTTTTCGATGTTCTCTATTGGGATCTCGGAAACTATAAGAGATAGAGAAACGGTTAAATGGGGAAAGAAGTGTAGATTTACGAGACGAATAAAATTCCACTCTCAAAATTTTTAAAAAAGTCAAGGGTAACTAGATATTTTGAAAAAAGTAAAAAGTGTCAATTTTTTCAAATCAATATATCTCGGTTATTATAACAGATAGAAAAAAACTGTGAAGGTCAAAGTTTTAGATAATTTTATGTAGATTAATAAAAAATAATCCGAAAATTTTTATCGCCATTATTTTCCGAGATATGACGCAAACTTACATTTTTTTAAATGGAAACCATAGTTGGCTGTGGCTTCATTCAAAAGGTAAATTTTTTCTCTTTAATCCAACATACGACATAGTTATTTCTAAAAATAAGTGAGTTATAGTCATTTTAAATTTTATTATAAATAGATAATGGGTAGCCATGAAAAAGATGAAAGTAAAACAATTTCAGTTGTTTATAATAATAGAAATATTGTAATTATTAGTTCTACAAAGTTAAACAAAAATGAAAAGGCAGCATAAGAATAATAATTTTGTAATTATCAAATGGTCTTCTGCATGTAGTATAAACCCATTTGTCAAGAGGATAATACGTTTCTTACAAAAATATTATGAATAGATGAATCGCGATTCATTAATTGTTTTATCTTTAATCGCCACAATGAACATAGATGAACTCAAGAGAATCCACTACAAGTTTCACAGAGAAAACTACAAATTAAATGTGGGTTTAATCCATGGTGTGTTTGGATTAATAATTCTCAATCCATATATTTTTTAAAGCTCACTAAGTGAAAATGATTACTTTCAGTTTCTTCAGAAAACATATGAAGATACGCTCGTTTGTTCAAATTTATCATTACAAGCAAGATTGTAATGGTCCTAATATGACGGTGTTCCACCTTATAACATGCTGGCTTTACAAATTATTTAAATGATGCTTTTTCTAACTCATAAGTGGGAAGAAATAAACCAATACCAGGGCCACCTAGATCTCCCGATATGTGCGTTTTAGAATTTTTCTGTGGGGTTACGTAAAAAACAAAGTATATGAAAAATCATATCAATCCGTGGAGAATCATAAACTAGTTGTTATTGAAACATTTAATTCAATTTACATGAGAATAGTCAAAAACGCCATAAATTCAATTTTAAAAAGATATAATTTAGGTATATCATAATAGTATTAATAGTGGACTCTGACCATATTTTTTTATTATTAAAATTTCTCTCCCATTGACATATTGATAATTACAGAATTACTTTATGCTGTTGTTTCATTTTAGTTTATCTCTGTAAAACTAATAATTACAATATTGCTATTATTATAAACAACTGCAATTGTTTTACTTTCATCTTTTTCATGACTACCCATTTATTATTTATAATAAAATTTAAAATTACTCTAACTCACTTATTTTTAGGAATAACTATGTCGTATGCCACATTGGATTAAAGAGAAAAAAAATACCTTTTGAATGAAGTCACAGCCAACTATGGTTTCTATTTAAAAAAAATGTAAGTTTGCGTCATATCTCGGAAAATAATGGCGATTAAAATTTTCTGATTATTTTTTATTAATCTGCATAAAATTATCTAAAACTTTGTCCTTTAAAGTTTTTTTCTATCTGTTATAATAACCGAGATATATTGATTTGAAAAAATTGACACTTTTTACTTTTTTCAAAATATCTAGTTACCCTTGACTTTTTTGAAAACTTTGAAAGTGGAATTTTATTCGTCTTGTAAATCTACACTTCTTTTCCCATTTAACCATTTGTCTATTTCTTATAGTTTCTGAGATCCCCATAGAGAACATCGAAAAAAACTCACGCTGTATATATAAAATTTTTATTATTTTTTTATTTATACACTCACAAATTTTACTTTGTCAATTTCTTTTATTCAAATCTCGTAATTAAAGTTATTGCAAATTACGACATGATCAGTAATTAAAGCTAAAATGTATATGTGGGGTGGGTAGGTGGCCTCTATCCCACCCTCCAGTCAGTAAAACACCATAAAAAATGATTTCAAATATTTGTATGAATACATAAATTTAAAAAAAGGCATGATAACTTCATTTACTAATCGTTGATGATTTTGCTGCTAAAAACAATTAAACCTAATTCTTGAATGTGGTCGGCGTTTACTTGGTGATACATTTATGATTAAAATTAAATAAAACACTTTTAATTTTGTTTTGCCTCAATAGTTATTAACTGTGACTATAGTTTCGATCATAAACTGATCATTATCAAACATAAATTTAAGTTTAAATCAAAATGACTTTATATAGCTAATCTTATCTAATTTAGATTTAAAGTCTGCCCACCCATCATGCATCAATATTTTACTAAGTTAATCACTAGAACATTTTACCTTTTTAATTTCTTTTTTGTTCATTTATTTATTTTGTAATTAATTTGATTGAAAACCGCGAGGTGATAAGGAATTAAAGTTTATATGTATATGTAGGGTGGGTGGGTGGCCTCTATTCCACCCTCCAATCAGTAAAACTTCATCAAAAATTATTTTAAAAATTTGTTTGAATAAATCTATTAAAATTTGCAGTAATGTTACCTTTATTTACGTTTTACAACTTTTAATTAAAACAGTTACTCATGTTTTACTGATTGGAGGGTGGGTTATAGGCCACCCACCCACCCTACACATACATGATAACTTTAATTACTAGTTGTTAATGGATTCTACATCTTTTTTACTTGCCCCATATAACACAAAAATTATGTCTTGCCCTGCCATGCTCTTGACTTATAGGAATAAATTATTAATTGACCTGTAGCTTTCTTTATCTATTTAAAAAAATAATTTATGGTTCTAGCGTACTATTGACCTATAGGTATAAATAATTAAATACTGTGGCGTAATCTAGAATTTTCATAATTTTTGTCCTATCCCTATGAACAACTGATTTTTTGTAAGTTTTTTTATTGTCCTGCCGAGCTCATGACCCATACAAATCAAATATTCAGTGCCCTAGTAAACACATTTTGGTACGTCTTGAATATAATGAAGAAGGAGACACGATTGCGATAATTAAAGTTGCAAAATAAAGTAATTGTGTCTCCTTCTTGAATATAATTGATAATTTATAAATAATAGAATTGCTCTGGGTGAGGATGAGACTTTGTGTTCCCTAAAAGAAAAAGGGCGTATTCTGGAGGTAGCCATGTTGGAATTGGATCGCTCAAAACAAAAGGCATTAGATATAGCAACACGTGCAACATTGTTGGTTGAATATAAAGTACATACCTAGGCTCCGAATTTTTACGGACAACCTCAACCTGGTCAGTTAGTGGACCTTGTGTCGAAGCATACTTAGACTGGATTTATCCGGCCACTTAAATATAATTAATTGCCCTTGCGTAGTCTTTACTGTTTCTAATTGATTATTTAATATCTTGAGGTAGTCATAATTTTCCTCAAAATAATTTATTTCTTAAGTGTACTCTTAATAAATTATTCATTGACCTATCCCTATAAGTAGTATATTATCCTAGGATACTTCTGACCTCTCCCTATAAAGTATTAATTGTCTTGCCGTTTTCTTAATCTAACCCTATTAATACGAGGTTTCTCCGTAAATTAAGGTCTCCATTTTATTTTCTCAAAGTAAATATCATTTTATTGCAAAACAAAGTACAGATTCTGAAAGCTTGGACTTTTAGCTACTTTCTACGTAATCCCCGTCACGATCAATGCAATTTTGGAGTCGCTCTAGGAGCTTTTTCATACCCGCGTCGTACCACTCTCCCGCCGACTCGCGCAAGAAGATATCGACAGCTGCCTTCAGATCTTCGTCGCTTTTGAGAATTTCGTTCCCCCCAAGTATTGTTTCAAGTTGGGGAACAAATAAATGATAGTCACTGGAAGCCAAATCAGGGCTGGTGGAGTGGGCGTTTCCCTTTGCCAGCCTACCCCTCCTTTTGTTCTGTAGTACCATGCCGCGTTGATTGTTGTACCTGTTTCCAGGTAGTCGACCAGCAGAACGCCTTTTCTGTCCCAGAATACCGAAGCCATCACCTTCCCCGTTGACAACGTTTGCTTGAACTTCTTAACACGTGGAAAACCGGAATGCCGCCATTGTTTTGATTGTTCTCTGGTGTAAAGTACTGGACCCCTTTAACCAGATAACCACAGAAATCTAATCACTGAACGCAATTGACACTTGGCGGGAGCGTCGATTTCCTTTCCATCGTCAACGGATGCTAAGTCAAGACTGAGCGTCACAGCGAGGTGGGGACCAGCCATAATAGAGGAGGGGTAGCAAGTAATGCAGTGCTGTTGTCAGATTTAAGTTAGCTCGCTCCTTCGCAACGGTAGTTCCTTGGAGACCTTAATTTACAGAAACCCTCGTATTTGTTTGTCCTCGCGTACATTTGACCTTGTCCAATAATTCATTTATTGTCCTGCACTCAAATATTTATTATTCTACGGTATCCTTGACCTATCACAAAAAAATTATTATCTTAGCGTGCTGTTGAACTATTCCTATAAATAATTTATTACCGTAGCATATTTTTGACCTATCCCTAGAAATACATTTCCCAAGGAAGAAATTCA
Source organism: Ontholestes murinus (assembly GCA_963969525.1). Classification (NCBI taxonomy): domain Eukaryota; kingdom Metazoa; phylum Arthropoda; class Insecta; order Coleoptera; family Staphylinidae; genus Ontholestes; species Ontholestes murinus. Next base: position 68,427,031 of record OZ018389.1, read on the forward strand.
TTATACTACCATCCTTATCATTACCTATTCTAATGTAACCCCATTATCCTAGCGTAATTTTGGCTTATAACAAAAAAATAATAATATTTTAACGTGATCATGACTTATACCAATAAATTATTATCCTACTGGACTCCTGATGGTATCAAATAATAATACGCTTCCCTAGCATATTGTTTCCCTTTATTAATAAATTAATTAAAAAGATTTCAACCTTCTATTAATTAATTAATTTAAAAAAAATCATTTCATTTCTTATATTAATAATAATTATTATTGGTAAATATTTTGGATCTGTTTCAGTAATATTTTAGATTTTCCTATTAATTAGAGGGCGGCATAATAATCTACTACCTTTCGTATACTTCAAATTTGAGTTGTTTTTCATTTACTTAAATAATAGAAGTGATTGAAGTGAATAAAACATCTCTAGTATTACTGAAATATTTTTAATTATTATTTATGTTTAATATCTATAGCAAATACAATTATTAGTAAGTTTTTATTAAGTAAAAAAATAATTTATTAGATGTAATTGTTAACCCTCTTTGTTTTTATAACAATAACAAATAACAAAATTTTGGTTCTCTTAAAAATAGACAAAAAATGTGAAAATAGATAGACAATTATAATTATGTGGTGTCGGTAAAACAAATAGTTACATAAATAAGCAGTAAAAAGAAGGCACTATGATGGACATATCGCCTTTTTATTTTTAGTAATATGAAATAATTCTATTATATTAGTTTATTATTATTGTTTATAATTTTCTTCAATTAAATATATATTTTATATTTTGACGATAAAATGTTAGAAAAGAGTCCCACCTAAATTGGGAATAAATGCCCCGAAAATGGCTATAATATTGTTTAAATGGCATATTGGATAAATTTCCATTATCTAAAGTTACGAAGAAGAAGTTATTGGGTCTGAGTGGAAGGACACATAACTGTGATATTTTTCTATGATAGAAAATAAAATACTCTAAATTAAATTTCAACGTTTTCTGATCTCCTCTTAATCAGACAAAATCATTACGGCATTACTACATCATCTTTCAACGATTAATTCACTGTTTGTACACTTAACGCACACACTTATCATATTCCAAACTGTCCTCTTCAATCACACTCAATAAAGATTTTTTATATTTTTCTTCCACCAAGCAAAGAACATGCTTTCTCCTGAAATATATCCTACTCTTGTCAATGTGGCATTCTGTTCACTACTTTACTATTACTCAGGTATCTCTACAGCTTCCAAGAATCTGTCGTTTATTAAATATATCATTATATTCGCTTATTGCAATACATATTTCTCTTTTATAAATTTTCACTACCTATACTTCAACATCTGATTAATTCTTCAACAACTTCTTAAATTATATTCCGAACCCTCAAATGTTGCTTATTTTTTTCTTTCGCTTTCTTTTCTATTTAGATTCCCCTATACTAGAGCATATTTTTCTTACATCTTTTAAAAGCTCACCAACGTTTTGATTACCTCACTTACAAGACTGAATATGTTATCTTAAACCGTATGCATACAGAAGATGTGATTTTAAACTTCACCATATGTCTTAGAATCCATATTTGCTCTCTTCCTATGTACTTATTTATCATTGTTCTTCATACTTTAACATTGTACATTAAAATTGGCGTCCTAAAATATACCCAAACAACCATAATGCATTAACAATTTTCTCAATTTCTTCCACATGATACCTCACACTTTCCTTGCCTCTCCTATCAGCCACTTTACATGTTTATGTGTTGTATTTCATAAAGGATACTGAATAATATGGTCAGGAGTGGAGGAAAAAAAGAGAACTAAAGAAGGATTAGGATTAATAGTAGCACCATACAGGTTCAAACACATTATAAAGGAAAAGCAGGTGAATGAAAGGATAATGTCAGTAGACATATTGGTAACATAAGAAGAAAAGTGGACTATAATAACAGCATATAGAGAAAAAGAAGATGCAAGAAAAGAAGACAAAGACAAGTTTTATGAGGATCTACGAAAAGAAATAGTCGATGGAACGGAGAATACTATAATCATGGGAGACCTAAAAGGAAGAGTGGGCAAATAAAATGCAGGAATAGAAGAATACATGGCGAAAGAAGGAAACGCAACAAGGAATAGTAATGGAGAGAGAATAATACAATTTTGCATAGAAAATAACTTAACAATCACAAACACAAAATTCAATAACAACAATACGAGAATGCAAGCAACGAGGAACAAAAAATCCCTAATCGATTACTGCTGGTGAAAATCGTAAAAGTAACAAGAAAAACCGAAATAGGAAGCGATCACTCATTACTCAAAATAGACATAGCAAGAAGACAACAAGAACAAACTGACAAGAAAAGAAAAATAATCAAAGAGAAAATAAAAACTCAGTAACTTAAAGAAGAACAATACTGAAAGACACATCAGGAGATAATAAATAGAGAATTCGCTAAAAAGAGAGATAATAAAAAATATAAATGGACAATGTTCAAACATTTTTTGACAGAAGCAGCAAGGAAAAGTTGTGGAACAACAAAGAGTGGTAGTCCGAGAAAATAAGTAAGAAAACTAGAAAAAAATATCTGAGTACGAACAAAAACGAAGATTATGAAAAATATAAAGAGAGAAGAAAAGAAGTAAATATAGAGATACAGAAGTCCAAACAAGATTCGTGGAAGAAATTTGGTAAGAAGATGAGCGAAAATTATCGGGATAATTAGAAATTAATCTACGGAACATTCAAACAATTAAAACAAAAGAAAGAACACAGCCTGATGAACATAAAAGATAAGTACGAAAAGATAGTGACGAGAGAGGATAAAATAATGAAAAGATGGAAACAATATTTTTAGGAGCTGACATGTACAGAAACACAGACCAAAAGAAAACCGGAAGTAGAGGAAAACCAAATGGACAGCGATATGGAGTAAGCTAAAGAAATTGCAGAAGAAGAGACAAAAGAAGCTATCAAAAAACTGAAGAATGGAAAAGCACCATGCAAAGATCAAATAACACCAGAAATGTTTAAAAACATGGGTGAAGTGGGAGTTAAAAAATTGTGAGAGAATTAATTAATGAAATATTTAAAAAGGGAAAGATACATACAGAGTGGAATATAGGAACCTATATACAAGAAAGGAGACAAGAGGTACTGCAGTTATTATAGAGGAATCATATTAACAAGCATGCCAGGTAAAGTAATGGCAATAATACTTGAAAAAAGAATCAGAGATAAGGTAGAAAATATAATAGAAGGAACAATAATCAAAGCAATGGCAAGCTAGACAAAGAAATAGAAGACAAAGTAAGAAAACTGGCAAAGGATACAACATGATGAAACATACTTAGCGTACTATAGTTTCTACTAACAGCTAGTCATTATCAAAAGTAAAAACTTAAGGCCATGAATTTTATTCAATCTAGAATAATGGAAACGTTTTCATTATAAGTTAATATTATGCAGCGGCGTTTCTTGCAACGTTTGTGTGAAAATATTCCTTTTCCTGAACCATAAAATTATCTCCGAGGCACAAAATGTGAAATATTCAAAGCATAAAATTTATTTGCGTTTCCTCTGAATTGTTGGCATATACAATTACACTAGTAAATTCCTTGCCAGCCGCAAAGTAATTCCACAATGATAATCCCGGGGAATTAAAAATATTTTACAAATTTTACTTTGCCCGTTTGTTATATTTTCGTGGAGACACGCCGGCCTTAATTTATTCCGGTCGTCGGCATCGCGCTTTGTATCTGAATTTACATTACGCCGTTGTTATTAAAATTCGCATTTAGTCTCACAATTATATCATCAAATTGATGATCGCATAACAGTTTGTAATATTAATCGTGACAGGGCGGACGATATTGAATATGCAATATCCGAGGAAAGCTATTAGTGAGCTCTCACAGTAATGCAGGGAGTCATGTTCGTGAGTATGTACATTAGGAATGAATAGTTAGAGTAGCCATCAAATCGTCCAGAGGGCGTGCATGGGACGCTCCGCGAAGAGGTTCCTAACGATGCAAAATCATGCTGAAACTAGAGGAGGCCACACTCGTGTCTAAATGTCATGGTCCGTCCTACAAATTCCTTTAAGTGCCCTTAAGATAAGCTAAGTATAATCTTTGAATTACCGCGGGGAACATCATTATATATCACGGTACCCTGAAGTTTAGACATTATGGAAATGGATATATTGGTCGTGGCTTCCATCTAACGAGAATTGTTGCCATTAAATATGTTATTATTTGAAATAATCGAGAATGATAGGTATTTTTATGTGATAAATATTTAGACAGTATATCTTTAATTAGGGTTTGGCTATGGTAGATAAATCATCTGTTTCATATAATATTAATAAGAACATTTAAAATTGAATCAGGCTGCAACTGTGCCAGGAAAATTATAAAATCAATGAAACGTAATATTTAAGGTAACGCTGCCGTGCAGATATCGGAAAATGTATAAATATCAACTCGAATTGCATGTCTGCAAGTGGAGATTTATCGATTCTATTTTGATGTTATGTTATATTCCAGAAAAATCCAATTTAAGATAAGCTTTTTATCGTAAAATATTAATAGATAAATGCATATATTTACGATTATATATTTTCTAATTAGCATAGTAAAAATATATTTATATAGTGAATATATTTACAATTATTGCTAAAGTATTATTGAATAAAAGCCGTGCACAAAAACGTGGAAAATTCACTTTGCAGCCACCGTATTAAACGATGTGAATTGTATTTGCGGCGTTTTCCCAACTGTTATTAATGCCTAGGTTATTGAGGTCTCATATATCATAGCGCTTGATTACCCCCTGGCCACTGGTTCAACACAAAATCATTTGAATTTGTGCGACCCATATGTCAAACTATATATCTTATTATCGGACCTTTGAATGTCCTCGAGCGGGCCGGGTTCATATCCGCCCGAAGAATGTTTTTAGGATTATTAGCTTAGCGCGCTCTTACGACCTTTCAAAGAGTTTAAAATACGTACTCGCAAAAGACGTTGCGGAATGATCTATATAACCAACGTATGGAGATACCGCAGAGCAGGTTTGAAAGGGTACATTCACCGTTTGAAAGGCCTTTCATGCAAATTTATATGAAAAATGCCGTTTCAGTGGGAGCAAAAATCAAACTGGCGCGCGATTTGCATATCCATTCAGCCGTCCCGTGAAATAAAGACGATTCCGTTATTGGTATACAGTGGATGGAGTCCTTTTTTAATATCCCAAGTTAAGTAAATGATGCTAACCGCCACAAGGGTACTTCTGTTTTTACCGGATAAACTCCTTGGCTCGCAAGAAGTTTAACCCAAGTTCGGTATGCGGAATATTTCTTACGCACACAAAGACCTCTTGACAGTGAGGTTTCCACTATTACAACTTTACTATACATAGCAATACGGTATCCGGTGTTAGTTTCGGCCGTATATTCCTGAAGCAGATAGAATACCGAAGGGATAAGATGTATGCATCGCCTGACAGCTTTCGAACGCCGAGCGATCTTTATGAAAGAATGTTTAGCAAGAAATTTTGAATTTTATTATTCGAACGGAAATGTAAACACGTCCTGGGATATAGTAAAAACTTTACATGCCAAGCCACTTGTGCAATTTCCAGTGATACATAAAAGTTATGATCCTTCTGTGTATTGACTTTTAACTACTAAACTCTGCAGCGTAAACAACAATGTCGTATTTTATTGAAAGCTGCTTATAAATTTAAAATCAATACTACACTTTTAAACACTAAAATTGTATTATTTATTACCTTATGTAATAATAAAAGATTTAGTTAACATTAATAGCTAATAGAAAATAATAAATTTATAAAAATTAAATACTCATATCATACTTATCTTATTTACTTTATTTACAATAAATTACAATTAATAAATGAAATTAATTAGAAAACATCTCATAAATAAGAATTAGATTATTCGCCTACACATAAACTTTCTCTCACGAGTTGTATGTTGTGCGTGTTAATTTCGCAAAATTAACTTAGTAAGTTCCTGAAATTCTATATTGTGGTCTTGTCTAATGCTAAAATAAATTGGCTGTGTGTATGTGTGTTCCTTCTTTGCCTTTAGCAAACTTTTGTTCAAGCCGTAGATTCTATTAATCCCAAAGTCATGAATTTCATAATTTGTTCAACAATTAAAGGAATTAAATCGTTTCGCGTTTCTGTTGCGGAAATAATTTTACCGCTGAAATTACCTGTGTCTAATAAATCTAAAAGGCATAATAGTATGTTGCCACAATGAGTTGCCACCTCATAACAAAATTATATTGTTTTCGCTACAAATTGTCAAATATTTGTTTCCCTAACATTTAAACGTACAAGAATGTTATTTAGATCATGAGAGATATTCATATAAAATTAATGTTTCCATATTTGGTAAACTAAAGTACTTTTATTTCGACTACATTAGTAATTTTAAAAATATCAAAACTTGGGAGAAATAAAACTCTAGTTATGTTCCATTTCTCTATTTTCAGATAATTGAGACGTGTTTCGGTCCTTACGGATTAAAACTTCTTAAAGAAATGGAACATAACAAGAGTTTTACTTGTCCCAATTTGAAAAATTGGTTCCATCAAGAGAGTAGCAGAACAATTATCGATTAATATCAAAAATGGTTTTGTGTAAAATTTTGTTCATCCTGTATAATAAAAGGAGTTTCCAAAAATCATAAAAGGTCAAAATAATTTTTCTACATTTAAATTCCCTTGAATTTTTCCCATATGTTTAATAAGCACCCATAATTTAATTTTTACAGGTTTCTATTACTTATTTATTATTACGTAGATAATATTGTTGAAATTTGCCTTTTGGATAACCTTGAATGATCGTTGGATAAATGTAAATGACCTTGAGCGGCCCCTGGATGACCTTGAAAGCTTGAAGGATAACCTTGGGTGACCTAATACAACTTTCAAAAGATCGTTGGATCAATGTAAATACCTTTGAATAATCAGTGAATAACTTTAAATTACTTTTGATGGTCTTTAATGACCGTCAAATGATCATTAAAGATCGTGGATGAACGTAAATAATATTTTTTCTGCATCTGGTATGTTGGATAATCTTGAACGACCCAAGCATAACTTTCAGTGACGTTAGATTAATTTTTTGATGACCTTAAATAGTCGTAGGATCAATATAAATGATCTTGAGCGATAGTTGAATGGTCGGAGGATAACGTTAATTGACCTTGGGTTAGTTTTTATATGACTGAATGATTGTTGAATTAATTAACCTTGTGTGTTTGGTTTACTTTTATGGCCTTGAATAATCGTACCATAAAAGATAAACGTAGATAATAATATTGTTTAAATTTGCCTTTTGGGCGACCGTGAATGATCGTTGGATAAATGTAAATGACCTTGAGCGGCCCCTTGATGACCGTGAAAGCTTGAAGGATAACCTTGGGTGACCTGATACAAGGATAACCTTTAATGATCTTGGATTACTTTCAAATGATCGCTGGATCAATGTAAATACCTTTGAATAATCAGTGGATAACTTTAAATTACTTTTGATGGTCTTTAATGACCGTCAGTGACGTTAGATTACTTTTTTGATGACCTTAAATAGTCGTTGGATCAATATAAATGATCTTGGGTGAATGGTCGAAGGATAACGTTAATTGACCTTGAGTTAGTTTTTTAGATGACTGAATGATTGTTGGATTAATTGACCTTAATTGATCTTGGGCAATGGTTTAATGGTTGAAGGATAACGTTAATTGCCCTTGGGTTACTCTTTAGATGACTGAATGATTATTTGATTAATTGACCTTGAACGACCACTTGAATACCTTGAATGATAGACGGATAACCTTAAATGATTTTGAATGTTTGTCAGATAATCTGAAATGATCTCCTTTAAAGTAACAAGCTCATTTACACACACACACACATACAAATGACACATGGCGGAAAGACCACGTGGTCGATAGCCAAACACTACTACTACTACTACTCTTAAATGATCTTGAATAACATGAATGATTAGATGACTCTACATAACCATTGGATGACCTTGAATGATAAAGGGATGATATTAAATAACGATATATGATCTTCAATGATATTGAATTTTAACAGTATTTTAAATTATTTAAAGTATATACTTTCCATATCGATGAATCGACGCAAGAACATATTGATGATTAATTGATGATTATGGTTTAAGGATAACTTTCAATAACCTTGGGTTACTTTCGCAAAACCTTGAATGGTGATCGTTGAATCAATATAAGTGCCCTTGAGCGAGTATCGTTGGTTGACTATGAATCATCGTATTAATGACGAGCGAAGATAATAAAATTGCCTTAATCTGTAATTCAAATAACTTTGACTAGATAACATCGATTGATCATTAGATTATTTTGAATGACCTTAAGTAAATGCTCGATATCCTAAAACGACCGTTGGATGACCTTAAACAATTTTGAGTGGCTATGTTGAAAACTGGTTCATCAACTTAAATAATTTTTAATTATCATAAGATGACCGAATTAATTAATTTATTTATTGGGACAGGTCAAGAGTACTTTAGGATGATGATGTAAGTTATATTGTCTCGGCGTCTTAAATATTGGATGACCTTGAATGATCCCAGAATAACCTTTAATGTCCTTGGATTACTTTGAATCATCTTAACTGGCCGTTGGATTAATGAAATTGACTGAGCGACCACTCGATGACCTATCGAAGAATAAACTTAAATAACCTCGTGTTTGGATGGCCTTAAATGATCGTTGGATAACAGTTAATGACCTTAAACGACTATGCATTACCATTCGAGGACTTTATTGGGTGATATTAGACAAAAAACGGGTCATAGAGTTTTATCCGTCGACATCCAGTTTAGATCTGACTTAAGCTTGTAAGGATTCTTATATGAAATTTCATTTAATAGGTTATCTTCATAAAAGCATCAGAGGTAATCTTAAGCAAATTAACCGATTTAAACAAAAACAACGGTGGTAAGCAAAGTGTCTGCATCATAGAGAGAGATAGAGAGAGAGAGAGAGCTGCACAGACATCATTACGAAGACACTATAAGATTATAAGAATCAAAAATATATGTAGATATATCAGGAAAACTTCAAGTTCAAGATCCTGAATGGGACAGTGTTTTTATGGCTTTATTGACGACCATTGTACGAGTACCATTCGGAAAATGCTATTCCAAAAGCCAATGAAAAATATCTCCACATCGGCTACTCTTGTTTTAGAGGCCACACTGATGACTACTAGTAATTTTCCACTACTGCAGCAGCCAAAATCTAGTAATGTAATCGACGAGCTCCAAATTGATCAAGAGCTGAGGGGAAAAACAAGAGACACCTATTGAACAGGTTTATATCAGAGGTATCTAGGAATACGGTCACAATTGAGTTAAAGGAATGTGACATGGTTACGAATATATTATGAATAGATGTATCAGATGTATCAGAAAGCTGTTACCATTATAATGAGCAAAGCTACGCAGAAACGAAATTTAACGCCCAACCAGCCAGTCTGCTACGTATTAAAATATATTATTTTTATCCATTCCTATGCTTCGTATATAATATATGAGGAGGAGGTGAAGTAGAGGTAATTAGTACCAAACACATAGGGTGGTTTTAGAAAAGAAATGGGAACGAGAGACCAGATCTTTACTCTGGGCAGGATCGTCGATCATGTTATTGAAGAAGAGCGTTTTTTGGATATTACTTTTTTGAATTTTTGCTTTTAGTAATCTTAAAATAAAGGAAATTTTTTCATACAAAACATATACTTTATTTTTTCTATACCACCTTAGTCTCAGATTGTTAGATACCAAGTCGGCAATAAATTGCTGATCGTCATGCAGTGGGGTCCATAGGCAACCAGCTTAAATGTGAATTATGCTTGTAAGGATTCTTAGATGCAATTTCTTCTTCTGAATAGGTTAGCTACATGAAAACATCAAAGGTAGCCTAAGGCGAATAAACCTATTTAAAGACAATGGTGGCAACAGAAACAAAGTGTCTTACAAAAACAGTGAAAGTCCTATGGCAACTGTTTATTAATTGCATGTGACACTCAGGCATAACGCTGCTTTAACCGAATCCTTAGTTTGAAAGTTGATCCGGAAGTCACTAGCTGCCATCACTATGAACGGCGACCGTTACAGAAGCATGCTTTCGCAGGTGTGTATGAAAATGACGATTTTTAGTTTTAACAAGAAGGTGCGACATGTCACATACCATGAAACGATTGCTCTGCTGAATGAACAGATTCCTCCAAAAATTATTTCTTTGTATGACAACCAGGAATGGGTTATTAATGGTATCCCACCAGATATTCGTGAACGAGCCATCAAGAACTCGAGATCGCATTGCTCGTTGCCGCGCGCCCTTGGGTGGTCATATGGAGGATATAATTTTTAAACATAAATGGGAAATGTTACTCCATGTGTTTATATATAAAAAAATATATTTTCAATAAATTGTGTATATTCTATAGAATTTGTCCCTACTTCCCGAACACCCTTTATTATAGGAATTAAGAAACAGTCACAAAGATTAGCTAAGTAAGAATGAATAGCCTACATAAAGATAACTTCAAGTTTAAGATCTTGAATACGACAGTGTGTTTTATGGATTTACTAGGCCCATTGTAACTTAATAGGAGAACCATTCGGGGAACGTTATTCCAAAAGCCTTTAAAAAAAAGTCATCACATTGAATACTACATACTAGAAAACTACTGGATAGGTTCATATAAGTAGCCTAGTTCTAACTTTTTTGTTACATCCATATAACTGGACACTGGTACATATTCCAATATCTGATAATCGACGAGTTGTGGTTAAAGTATCACGGGGTTTAAGATACTACTCACTCATGCTAAAAATTGAATGGAATGTGACTTTATTACGAACATAATTTGGATAGACGTATCAGAAAGCTATTACCATTCTGGATCTGAATCTGGATTGAGTTTGCCAAGGGTGATCAAATGATTGACCAGAGCACTTAGGCCTCGGCCAGAGCTCCCCTAGCATGGACTCTCTAAGGTGGGCGAGAGCCGGGCAGGTGGTTAACACATGTTCCACTGTCTCGTCCTCTTCTTCACATGCTCTACATATGGGGGTTTTCACCAGTCCCATAGTAAACAAGTGTTTCCTTAGCTGACAGTGACCCGTAAGGATACCAGTGATAAGACGCAGATTCCCCCGGGATAGTCGCAAATAATATTCAACTGTTTTCAGATTAGGTGAGCGTATTGCTTCCTTGGCAGCCTGAGGTGTTGTCCCAACGCTGTTTTAGCATCTTGAGAGTATTCTGTTTAAGGATATCAGTAAGGCATTTTGGTGTTAGCGCGATCGGGGGCCCGTCCGTGGTATCACTGAGAACCGATCCAGCTCGCGCCAACTCGTCTGCCTTGCTGTTGCCTTCTTCATTATTGTGTCCCCTGACCCAGCGCAGCTCAATACTGTTTGATTCTGCTGCTTGTTTAAGGATGTTGTGACATTCTTTTACTAGTCTTGAGGTGAGCTATTACCATTATAATTTGCAAGGTTACGTAGAAACAAAATTTCACGTTTAACCAGACTATCTGCCTTACGTATTGGAATATAGCTGTAATGAAGGTATTGGAATATATTATTCCCATCATATTTCTATCTTTCGTGTATAATGCTGACTTCGACACAAGACGTCTTTAGAGTGAAAGTGTGAAAGTGTATTGAACGAAGTAAGAATTAAAGTACCAACGTTTATAGTGATGCAATAAAAATTGAGAAGTGAACGAAATGTGACTTGATTATGAAAATATTAGGGATGGATGTATCAGAAAGCTATCTTTATTATGATAATAAAGGCTACGTAGAAGCGAAATGTAAATCCCTATCAGCCTTTCTATATTACTTTCCCTATACACGTAGTATATAGGGGGAGTATTGTTTTCGTGATTTTTTTTTGAAAAATTTTTTTTGCGGAAATATCCGTTTTGGGGTCCCCTGAACCCAAAAAACTAATTTCTGGAAAAAAAAATCTGTGTCTGTGTGTGTGTGTGTGTGTGTCTGTCGGTGGGCGCTGTATCTCAAAAACGAATGATCCAATTGATATGAAACTTTAAACTTAAGGTTTTATCGTTATAAACTGGAGCTGAAAAGCTTTTGGTAGAGATTCATAAACCGGAAGTAGATGTTTACTCGAGGCGTTTTTTTGTTTTTTACCGATATTTTTCTAAATATACAAAATATTATGAAACTTCTCAAACCAAAGTTAAAGGGCGTACAAAACTGAACAACTTTTATTAAAACATATTTTTCATAAAATTCTTAACTTTCGAGAAAAAAATTAAAAATTGAAAATTTTGGCATTTTTTGACCATTGCTAATAAACTATTGAAGCTACATGAAATTTATATAACAAATAGTTGTAGAGAATTCAATACTGAACAAATTATAAAGAATAGTTTTTTTGCGTAAACCTCATAGTTTTCGAGTAAAATATAGGGAAAGTACTATGATGGCCACATCACCATTTTTGCGTATTGGAATATATTATTCCCATCATATTTTTATACTTTATTTATAATGTCACAGCAGCTAACTTCAAAAAATAGTGTTAAGAGCAGCAAGAGAAATTAAGCCTATTTCATCTAGAGAAATGGGGAGTAGTTTTGGTTTTCGTTCTCTTCATCGTCCCACGTCACCAAAACGAGAGTCATGGGATATAAACCAGGAACTGTAATTGTGGTAAGATAATGACAGAAGAAGTGCAGTAACTTTCTAACCACGGGGCTAACTCCAAAAAATCTTGGCCAGCCTATAATTTGTTATTTGCAACAGCATTGGGGTGTCCGTTGGGGTTTTGCTCGTATTTAAACTAATTTAAAAATAACTCTGTTAGTAACCAGTTGTAGTAGTATACGGTAAGAAATTGATGAGAACAATGGTTAATATGGTAGTAACTTCTATCGATACAAGCCTGTTGGGGAATGCTAAATAACTTTATACCCCATTCAGGAAGATAGTGGTTAGGTAGAGATTTTAATACTAAATCTTTTGGATTGGGGTCCTCTATAATTGATTTTAGAGACGTCATTACGCCAAGCCTGCAAACGTACAATTAGGAATCTAGTTTTGTGTATTTCAAGGGCTTTCAGTGAATCCATCTGTTTACCTCTATCGGCAAGTTGGAGTAGAGAAAGTACATCCATGTCAAATTTATGGTTTGTTTTCATTAAATGCTTTGCAAATGTAGAGTTATTTTGTTTCAATTTATAGGACATAGCCTTATGTCATTCATTCACGACATCGTTTGTATTTTTGTATTTTTAATAGAAGCTTTAGAGCTAAGGTAAGAGCTCCTAATATTATTATTACATGAGAAAGCTATTTATATTCTGGTTTTGGATTTAGTAATAAACTTGTATATTGCACAGTGGATTCATATCTATCTAGAAACACAATATGTGTCATGATAATAAGTAACATTGTATATTTTACGATTGTGTTTAATAGTGCATTTGTTTAGTTGATATTTAGACGGCATTCGAGAAAAATATGATTTAAATACTGGATTGATGAGGCTGTTGCTTGAAACTCCATATCACTTAATAAAAAACTGACAGAGTATATGGTTTCAAAAATGTTTTTATTTATACGCCAAACAGTGGCTTCGTCAGGTTCAAATCTCCTTCCTGGCCACAGTCACACAGAGGGTCTCCTTTCAAGTCAATTCTATGAAGTTATTTTGGGAATTGTCCATGATTCATTTTAATTATTGCAATTACAGTGGATAACAAACGTGGGAAATCAAATTTAAAGATATAGGTTGGGTTGGGATATGTTGGATATATCAGCTTATAATTTGTTTTCGGCTGTTGTAAATAGATCTCCATATTTTTGTCCTTTAATATTTTATTGAGAGAGAGAACATATTTATTCAGCCATAAATTATACATTAGATTACATTTTTTATATATATATATATATATATATATATATAGATAATATTTTATATATTGACGTGTATTGACATCTGTATTAATTAATTTTTTGTGCTAATGGCGTTGAAAATTTTTCAAACAATGTACCGATGTACAAGATCGGGAAAATCCGCGGACAGCTGTTTCGCCATTATTGTGGCTCGTCAGCACGGCGTATCTCTCAATCTCGCACATCAGTCCAACGTTAAGGCGGAAGAATTAACAATAAATATAAGTTCCAAAAATTGTACTGATGTGCGAGATTGAGAGATACGCCGTGCTGACGAGCCACAATAATGGCGAAACAGCTGTCCGCGGATTTTCCCGATCTTGTACATCGGTACATTGTTTGAAAAATTTTCAACGCCATTAGCACAAAAAATTAATATATATAAATATATACAATTAATATATTTATGGGCTATGAATGGGCTATCGACCAAGGTCTTTCCGCCTTATTTTATCGATTATATTGTAAAATATATTTTGTGTTGGAACTTCAACATTATTGTTCAATGGCGTTCCTTGTTTTGCTAATTTATCGCCGATCTCATTGCTAAGGATTTCTGAGTGTCCCTTTACCCACAGAAACTGAATTGATTGTCTACAGAGATGATATGATATGCTTTATTTTAATAATATAATTATTTGAGTAGACGGTCTTAGAATTGAAGGAAGATATCGCTTTTAAAACTGACTGTGAGTCAGAAACTATCAAAATGTTATGAGGCGCCCATTCTAACGCCATATAATTATCTTATTAGTTTGTTTGGAAAATGAAAATTTAAAGTAAACGCTGTTTATTTTATAATTACAATTGTATAATTGTGTCTATGAAGGTGGGTGTTCGGTATGTATCAAACGTTAGTTTCTTATTAGTTTTAGTTAAGTCTAAATAATTAATTTTGTTATTGCATTCTGTTTCTATCATAAACCTAATGGATGGATGGAAAGGCTTAATAAATGTTAAAAATTGGTTAATTTGTCGGTTAATACCTTCGATGCATGTTAGAATGTGGTCTAGGTATCTATACTACCAATATTATTATTATTTGGATACATTCTTCGACGGGTATTTTAGCAAACATGTTCGAAACATTGAAGGATACTAACTTACAAGTGTTACGAATGGTTACATGTTTTAGATTATTAGTTAATTATAGAGAATTTTTAATAGCATATGGATCTTTAAAATTGTTAATGGATTTAAAAATGGAAATGAGTAATATAAAAATTGTTATGAATTCGTTTATTTTATTGATATATTCTTCATTTTCAAAATTACTATAGAATTCCCTGTGTCGGCTTTTGTTGCTATTAAATTATTCTTTTAAATTTTATTGTTTATAGATTTGATGGCTTTTGTGTCCGTGTCTGAAAATGATTCTCTGTGTTTAATTTTGCTAACTTTGCTTTATCAATTAGAGTCTGTACTTTTTTGATGCTACTTCTGATTCTACTACAATTGTTTTTTTAAAAGAGGAGCCATTGATATGTGGTGAGTATTTTAGTTTTAACATTAACATTGACGTTTCCATTTGTGTGAATTCTATGACTGTTTTGTTTATAACTCTATTATTAATTACTGGATTTCCTTCTGATGTATTGCTGGTGTTATGTTGCTTTAGTTGTTGTTGCTGTTCCAAAAGCTTATTCAATTTTTTGTTGCGTATTGGTTTTTATGTAGTTAATCTTGCAGACCCTACTTCGAACTTAGTCGTCGAATAAGTCGAATTTCACCGGATGTAAGGCACTGATCATTTCTACTTATAGCACTTTGATGTTATGTAGATATGTGTGCAAACACAAAAACAAGTTTTAAACGTATGCACATTGTCGAGGAGTATACATCTGGCAATCTGCTCACATTTTTTTCATACGTTTAAAAAAAACATAAACGATTCTATAAATTACAATAAAGTAACTCTAATTTGCAAAACATTTACTAGAAACAAGCCATAAATTTGACAAGAAAATACTTTCGGTAATCCATTTCGCCCATAAAAGCAAAAAGATGGATTTACTGGAAGCCCTTGAAATATAGAAAACAAAAATTAATCCGGGAATTTCCATCATTAACGACCTGTTGTAGAAAGAGATCGGGAATCCAGGAGGGTAGGGAGAGAAGGGGGGAAGTAAGATGTGGTAGACTTCGCAAAGGAGGAAATGGTGAGAGGTATCGACAGTTTAAAAAGAGAAAAATTGTGAGGGGTCGATGGTTTTAAGGCAAGGATGTGGTAGAAAATAAGAAGTGAGAGGAAGAAAAGATTCAGAGAGATTTTAAAATGGATATAAAGCGTTGAGCCGGAGATCTCGGGATTGTAGAAGGTGTGGGCAATATGCAGTATACCCAAGGTAAAGGACAAGGGTAAAGTGACAAAAATATAACATATTGAGGATGACGATAGTGAAGAACAGGCTGGAGGGAGACGTGGAGAAGAGGCAATTAGTGCCAGAGGCACAAGGAGATTTCAGGAAAGAGAGAGGACGGAGGGACCAAATCTTTACTCTGGCTAGGATCGTTTGGCATATGATAAAAGAAAAGGGAAGCTTGTATGTGTTTCTTTGGATTTCTGAGTGGCGCATGGCTCAATAACAAAGAAGAGATTGATGTGTCTACGAAGGGGAGGGATGAGTAAGAAAACGGTAGAGTTTATAAGAAGGATGTATAAAATAACATGAGACATGGCGAAAGAGGGGGAGCATATGGAGTGAAACGATCAAGATAATGGCCGAGTATGAGGTGAAGCTGTGAGGATTGGACAAGGGGAAATTGTTGATGAAGTTATTGAAGAGTTGACATATGAGAGGGTAGATGGAGAGGAAAAGTATGAGAGGGTACTTTTGTCAGAGAGGATTGTGAAGGAGTGGCTGGGGCTAGGGGTAAATTGGATGAATGTGGCGGGATGGGTGTATAAGAAGGCGAAGGAATCGGAGAGGCAAGGGAGACAAGGATGTATGGAGAAGAGTGGATTTAATGAGTACTATAGGGAGTGGCAGGCACATGGAAGAAAAACCATTTCGGATGAGAGGAAATTGTGACCTTGACCACAGCCATATATGGGACGGATGAGAAAGAAATTGATGGGCCAGAGATACGAAGAATATGTGTAAGAACGGGAATAATTTGTGGAGTTATCTGGCAGAGAAATACAAAGGAGTTGAAGAGGATTAGGTGAATGGATGTAGAAGGGTGAGAGATTGTATGAGAAAATACCGTACCGGGGTAAAGGTGATAACGAGGCTAAGGCATGAAAGGGGGAATAGAAGCCATGGTGGAAAACAGAACAGCAGACTATAGATTTAAGTACGTAATTGAGATAATATAAGTAATATGCCAAATAAGGTATTGTAATTTATAACTAACTTATAGAAAATCAGCATTCTCCAAAAAGAAGCACTGTTAAATGATCAACAGTATTTAATTAACTCACTTCTTCTAAAGTTGTTCAACTGGGTAAACATATGCACCAACTTAACGACTATTGTATTTAAGAGACGTGATATAATTTTAAATGTAATTTCTTCACTCATAGAAACTAAATTATGGCGAAATAATTGTAGTAAAAGTTAATTCAAATATATAAAATTAAACAAGTCAAACTTACAGCATCCAAAGATGATCTTTTGGACATTACTGAATAATTTGACTATGTCTATTAATAATTTTTGAGTTTTTATATTTTTCTTTGCCCTTTTTCTACTACGAATAAAAGTGTTTATTAATTCTTTACCACTTATTAAAAATTTAAATGTACCTAGAAGTTTAAAAAGGTTGCACACTTTTTATTTATTTGATACATACGAATAAAAATTTTTTGAATATTATTTGTATGGCATAAGAAATAGTAGATTATAAGTTATTAGGTGTGAACGTAAAGAGCGTGGGTCAACTATATTTGTTTTTACTTTAACCCTGAGGAAAATTGAGAAAAAAATAATGCTTTTTATTTTTCTTAATATTAGACTTTATCTTAATAAGGAACTTTACAATGAAAAATTCTCTCAATTTATGTAAATATTTGTTTGTGAACTTTACAGAAATAAATACTGTAGGTTCTGTTGTTTACGTTTCTTCAATGTTATTCAACCGGTCGGGGGCATTGAGAAAACTGAACTTTGCATAAAATACTTTGCAACTTTCCCTATTTAGAGATTGTAAAATTACATAATGGATTTCTTAATACCATTAAGAACAACATTGGGCTTTACGGGCGTACGCCTGATATATTTTCATTTTGCCCCATCAATAAAAATGGTTCATAAAAACTTTTACACCGACCCAACCTACCCCAAATAGACGCCTAGACTACATTAGATTGATGAGACGAATCAATATTACTCAAATATAAAACTTCCGCGCTCGCCTACTACAAGAAAAACTCGGCGAACTGGATAGAAAATATGTGTAAACACCGGGGGGGCGTGCGGGGAAAGTTTACGCCGTAAATTTTAAATGAAGCGCTCTCATAAGTAATCTCATCACTTCCACAATTTTTCATTAAGACGTAGGCGAATAATTTAATTTATCAATTTCGCTTGTAAACAAGTTGAGTGTGTACGGCTCAAAGGTCGTTCGATATTTTTCAGCCCCGGGGGCGAAAGCTTATACGTGATCTCTCCATATTACGTAATGCCGCGGCTTTTATACTTGTACGGCTATTAATTTCGCGAGGAATTGTGAGGAGGAGCGATATTTAATTTGTGATTTAAGAGTATGAAATAACAGTGAACATTGTGTGAGGATTTTATGTAAGTTAGACCATTGATTTTACAGCGTATAACATTTGGAATTGTGCACATTAAAGTAAATAACAAATGCTGATGCTGTATTTGAACTCCATGGTATACAGATAACATTTACTTCTTTGATTGTATGGAAGCCTAAGTATCTTTTGACAATGCTGATGCACCACTCACGTCATCAACAAATGTTGTAATGTGTTTGATACTTTAAATGTATTAACAGTTAACTTAACAGATTAACCAGCAACCATCGTACCTACCTAATACTTGAGCTCATTGATACTGTCACGAGACGCGTGGGGAGAGGGGATGCGTCATGGACGTGCCGACTGGATCGAAATAAAAAACAAATGTCAGATATAAGTGTCAGATAGAAATGTCAGATGTAAATACGTGCTGGTAATATTAATTGACTTCAATAAATCATTTGCAATTATTTACACACCCGTATAACGTGCAAAAACGCTACATTGGTGTCAGGTGTGGGGTGTGAAAAATTGCAAACAAAATGGCGAAGTGCGTTACAATAACGGACCTAAAAGTGGCTGAATTAAAAGTGCAACTGGTAGAACGGGATTTGGATACGAGCGGCAAGAAGAGTGTGTTACAACAGAGACTTAAGGAAGCGCTGCAAGATGAAGGCCATGATCCAGACACAATTTTATTTGATATCGGAGGCGACACAGCATCAATTATGGATCAATTGAGGCAAAATTCCGATAAAATGACAGAGAAAATGTTGGAAATTTCTAGAAATCTTGAAAACAATTAACGGAAAATGTCGATACAATGAAACAAGAAATGCTAAAATTTCTAAAAACCTAGAAGAAAAATCTCTAGAAAATTCAAGGAAAATTTTTGAAATTGAATATAAAATTAATGAAAATTCGGAAGAATTGAATTAAATGACATAAAAAATTATCCTGTCCACTCGATAAAAATGGAACCACCTAATTTTGATGGCCAAACTTCTTGGAATAATTTCCTTAGACAATTTGAGGCCGCAGCATCAGCCAATGGATGGAACGCAACAGAGAAGGCTACAGCTTTAATTATAACACTGTGTGGGGATGCAACAAATGTCTTGCAGAGAGTGTCCCAGGGTGAGATGAATTACGACCAATTAATCAAGCATCTGGATATAAGGTATGGTCAAACACACCTTGAACACGTGTATCATTCACAACTTAAAAATCGCTGCCAGAAATCTGATGAGAGTTTGCAAGAATTTGAAGCAGATATAGCTCTATTAACACGACTGGCTTATCCTGGTGCAACAGAGAACATCTTGGAAACATTAGCTGTGCAGGCATTTTTAGATGGATTGAAGGATAAAGACATACATCAGGCATTAATACTCGCTCGACCAATTAAATTAGTAGACGCACTGTCTCGTGCGCTCGAGATTGAAGCAGCGAAAAGTACAGTTAGGAGTCAAGGCCGTGTTCGGAAAATGGAAGATTCACGAGAAGGATGATTTTAGAAAAATGATACAAGATATCATCAAGGAATAGTTAGCAAACAGGAAGAAAGTGGAATGCTGGAAATGTGGAAAACACGGTCATATACAACGTCGGTGCAGAGAAAGATCAAATAATCCCACCAATGAAAAGTCGGAAAACTAGAACAAGCCGACCTCAGGGGGTGTCCGTCGGCTAAAAAACATCAAGCCCCTAGAAAAACTGCAAAAGTAGCATACTTGTCACACCACGTCAATACGGTTTTTGTGGATGGAAACATTGATGGAAACTCTTGTCGACTGCTACTAGACACGGGTGCTACTAGGACAATTATAAGACCTGATATTGTGTTAAAACCGCAAAATGTACGACCAACGACCTGGAAATTACGAACAGCAACAAGAGAACCTGCTAATATTCATGGTGAAATAAAATCCATGATTACCATAGGGAACACATCATTCCAACACCAACTCATAATAGCTGACATTGAAGACGAATTAATTCTCGGTATGGACATCATGAATACTAGAAGCTTCCTGTTGGATCTTAAGAATGGAATCCTAAAAGTTAATGGAGGAGAGGTGGTACTCCACAGACGGAATATTGGTAGAGTCTGGGTAACCCTTCCAACGGAAACATCAGTTCCGGAGAGAAGTGAGGTAATTATTGAGGGCCAATTGGAAGAAGCATCCCATCACAAAAACATTATGATCTTTGAACCTATCGTTGATGACGATAAACTGAGACGAGGAGTAGCAATAGGAAAAACACTCGTTTGCACCGATAACAATGTATTAGTTAGAATAATGAATACTAACTATTACTCTGTTCATTTGAGGAAGGGACTGCTGTCAGGACATTGTTCTGCTGCTTCATCGATATTGCGGAAAACCACAGCAGAGAATGAAACGATGAAATGAGTTACCCGGAACTAGAAAAGTTGATTTCCCTTTCGACCCAAGATTGTAATACAACTAAAAGAGAAAAAGTAAAAAAGTTGATCATGGAACATCAGGACGTATTTGATATTGGACAAAAAGGAAGAACCAATATCGTTCAACATAAAATTAATACCGAAAATTCTCGACCGATTAGGCAGACAGCCAGAAGACTGCCACTGGCGACGCGGGAGGAAGCTGATAGGATTGTCCAGGACATGGGGATCGAGCGCATTATTTAACCATCTAGTAGTCCGTGGGCCTCGCTAGTGGTATTGGTAAATAAAAAGGACGGATCAACTCGCTTCTGTGTTGACTATCGTCAACTAAATAATGTGACCAAAAAGGACAGTTATCCTTTACCCCGAATTGACGACACATTGGATACCTTGGCTGGATCTACTATTTTCTCCACACTGGATCTTAAAAGCGGATATTGGCAAGTTGAAGTAGCTCCCGAGGACAGAGAAAAAAACAGCATTTACAGTAGGCAATGGATTATGGCAATTCAATGTTATGCCATTTGGACTATGTAATGCACCCGCGACGTTCGAGAGACTAATGGAGACGGTACTAACAGGACTATCTTGGAAAACATGTTTGGTTTACCTCGACGATATAATTGTAATGGAAAAATCCTTCGAAGACCACATGAAGAACTTAGAAGAGGTGTTCCGACGGTTAAGGGATTCTGGACTGAAACTCAGCCCGAAGAAGTGTCACCTTTTCAAGAAAGAGGTGCAGCACCTAGGACACATTGTTTCAAGCCAAGGTATTGCAGTCGACGGCCAAAAGATCTCAACGGTGAGGGAATGGCCAGTTCCAAAGGATTTACACCAACTCCAGAGTTTTCTTGAATTATGCACGTATTACCGTCGTTACGTTGCGGGATTTTCAAACATCGCTAAACCATTAACCCGCCTCACTGAAGGAAATCAACGGTTCTTCTGGAACGGGGAATGTCAGGAGGCGTTCCAAAAACTGAAAAACGCACTTATCAGCGCACCAGTTCTAAGTTATCCGTTGTCAGAGGGAAGGTTCTTGTTGGATACCGATGCAAGCAATGTAGGAATTGGAGCTGTTTTATTACAAATACAGGATGGGCAGGAAAAAGTGGTCAGCTATTTTAGCAAGACTTTATCCAAGCCAGAGCGGAACTACTGCGTAACGAGAAAACACTTCTATGAATATTTATATGGAAGGAAATTCTTATTGAGAACCGATCATGCTGCTCTTAAATGGCTTCTTCAGTTCAAGAATCCGGAAGGACAAGTCGCAAGATGGTTGGAAAGACTTCAGGAGTTTGACTTTGACACTGAACACAGAGCTGGAGCGATCCACAGGAATGCAGATGCTTTGTCGCGAAGGCCATGCCCAGAAAATTGCAAGCACTGTAACAACGCAGAATCAAAGGAAAGTCAAGTACTCCGAACAGCCGTAGAAAGCGATGACTGGAATTTAAAAGAAATCCGGCAGGATCAAGACGACGACCTTGTTCTAAAGCCCCTGATGACATGGAAGGAAAGTGGAACCAGGCCAACATGGGATAAAGTCTCCAAATATTCGCCTGAATTGAAGTCATACTGGGCTCAGTGGGATTCTATTGTACTGGACAAGGGACTGCTTAAACGCATATTCAAAGATTCAGAAGGCCGCGAAGAACGAAGGCAGATTATAATTCCAAAGAGTAGAATACCTGAAGTGATGAAAGAGATTCATAGTGGATCTTCCGGTGGACACCTGGGTATGTCAAAGACTTTAAACAAACTTCGGGAGAGATTCTACTGGGTGAACTGTAAGGTAGACGTCAGGGAATGGTGCAAGAAATGTGTGATTTGTGCAGCAAGTAACGGCCCACAACGACGAAGGAAAGCACCTATGCGTCAGTACAACGTTGGTAGTCCTTTTGAGCGAATCGCAATTGATGTCGCTGGGCCATTCCCTGAGTCTCACCAAGGAAATAAATACATCGTGGTGGTAATGGATTACTTCAGTAAATGGGTAGATGCCTATGCGTTACCAAACCAAGAGGCTTCAACAATAGCGGAAGTACTAATTAAGGAGTGGTTATGTCGTTTCGGCGTTCCCTTAGAACTACATTCTGACCAAGGAAGAAATTTCGAATAGAATCTTTTTCAAGAGGTATGCAAAATCCTTAAGATTCATAAGACAAGGACAACAGCTCTGCATCCACAATCAGATGGTATGGTGGAACGAATGAATAGGACCATCAATCGCTATTTGTCAAAAGTAGTCTCTGACCATCAAAGAGACTGGGACCAACATCTTCATCTTTTCTTTCTGGCGTATCGATCGGCTGTACACGAAACAACCGGGCAGACTCCAGCGAGCATCGTTATGGGTCGAGAGCTACGACTTCCATGTGATTTAAAGTTCGGCTGCCCTCCGGGAGAAGATTTGGCAGGAGAAGACTATATGAGCGACCTGAGACGAAAAATGGATGAAATCGATAATCATGTGCGATCCAACATCCAACGTGCTAGCGACTGAATGAAAGAGAATTATGACCTAAAAACGGATCACAGTGGTTATAATAATGGTGTGGTTATTTAACCCACAAAGACGCCGAGGTCTCTCCCCAAAATTGCAAACATCATGGGATGGACCATACCAGATAATAGAGAAAATCAACGACATCGTATACAGAATTCAAAAACCACCCCGAGGAAAACCAAGAGTTGTCCATTTCAATCGTCTGACCCCTTATGCTGGCGAAGAAGATGGCGCAGCGATTCGTGCGGTGGTTGAACAAAGCGACGAGAAAGCATTTCAAGACTTCATGGTTCAGCACTCTGATGGACGTAAGAGTCATTTTGATGTAACGAGAGAAGAACAACGAGATCTATTCCAAGTACCTTCGGACTATTGTCTTGCCCATTGTGTGGCCCAGGATTTGAAGATGTCACGAGGAATTGCTAGTGTCTTCAGGAAGAAATTTGGAAGGTTGGAGGAACTACGCACTCAATGTCCTAAAGTCGGAAGCATAGTCCACCTAGATGTTAGTAGCCACCTACCGAAAAGGATCATTTACTATCTGGTAACGAAGAAGTACTCTTATCAGAAGCCAACCTACAGGGATGTATGGCTATCATTAAATGAGTTGAGGGATTCACTTCTACGTGAGGGTATCAAGAAATTGTCAATACCGAAACTAGCTTGTGAGTTGGACCAATTGGACTTGAGAACAATCAGAAGCATGGTGGAAGTCCTTTTTGCCAATTCTGGGATCGAGATTTTTTTTATGCTGTTATAATTCCAGTGGTATACGACATGAGAAACCCATAGACTGCTATTTCTTTCGAACGTCAAAATGTACAAAGGGGTCCCAGTGCAGGTATCGTTATAAGGTGCCGGAGGACTCATTTCGGGACGAAATAAATAAATAAATAAATAAATGCGTCATGGACGTGCCGACTGGATCGAAATAAAAAAACAAGTGTCAGATATAAGTATCAGATAGAAATGTCAGATGTAAATACGTGCTGGTAATATTAATTGACTTCAATAAATCATTTGCAATTATTTACACACCCGTATAACGTGCAAAAACGTTACAATACTGATCTAGTAAATTACTTATTATAAATTCCAAAATTTATTCTTTAAATTCGGTTAAATTTTTGTTTATCTTATTGATTGAAAGGTATGATAGGTTCTAAAAATATATCGGATTATAAAATATTTAACTGTTATAGATCGTATTACCATTAAATATTAATTCTATTACCCTCTCGTATATGTTCGATTGGAGGGTGGGATAGGGATACTTACAATTTTACTTCAGAACATATTGCCTTATAGTTTAAAGCGATTCAAATAATATTCGTAAAGAATTTTTACTTAACTATTAAATCTACATTTGCTTATAGCTTCAGTCATTTTTGTTTTATTGAGTGAAAGTAATAAAAGTTATATTAAACAGGTTTTTTCTCCTGTAATTATTTCGCATAATAATCCCAATTATGAATATCAATAAATCAATTGCTGTTGTCCTATAAAGTTCTTCAATAATATATTATATAGCCCAAAAAAGTTACACGATTTACATTAATACCGAACTCTAGCGTTAATCTATAAATGAACAACAAAACATATTAAGTGCCTTTTTATATTCTCAAACGTAATATTTCATACCGTTACAATTAAAGTACATTAACAATTAATTCCGTTTCCATATCATATTTTATATATCATGTCATTATTGTAAATTAATAGTAAGCCTAAGCGAACACTATAGATAAATTTATATAATTATCATAAATCATAAAAGCTCCCTATAATATATCTACACGCTATATTATTATAATTAATAAACACATAATAATTATTCAACTATAAAAATATAAAAAAATTCTGCAATTTACAACAATAAATTAAATCGTTTCCCATTTATTCCTGTGTAGCTACAAATTATTTTTATTTGCAGAAAGCTCTCCCCGACACGTGCATAGAACTTTTGTTTCTCGCGTTTTGATTTATGGTGGCCGTCACGGAATTTACGGCCACAGTTTTTTTTCAGCACCCCGCACACAGGACTAAGATTGTATTTAGAAATTATAAAGGGATACATTGTCTCCGCGGGGATTATTCCGAAACGTGCACTACCTTTATTGCCATTCTCATACATAAACTACAATATAGCATGTTGCTTCCTTCGCCGAGTTAAAATCAAGTTAGACAAGTTGAATTTATAAAATTAAATTACGCACGAGTCAACTAATCCCGCTATTAAATTAGCAATGGCGGCAGGCGATACTTGGTAAAACATTTTAGCGTATAATTGGCGCAACGGAACCTAAGTCGCAGTTGATTGTTTCGCGGAATTTATTAACGTCTCCGCTGCAATTTCATCCCCTCATGTCTCATTTTAATGATACGAATGTTAACGATGACTTACAATTAAAGTACACAAGTAAGTATCATTTGTATTACTTATTTATTCCAATACACCAGGGGTCTCCAAACTACGGCCTGCGGGCCAAATACGTCCCTGTTTTTGATGATCATTTTACCAGATTAGAGAGTTATGTTTAGGTTTTTAATTCAATTCAGGCTGTCTTCCACTTAGTCAGATTCAGAATTTCTGAGTATCAGCCAGTCCAGTCTCATCCCACTCATTAGACCTTCTTTTCTGGTTTGTTCGTGCAGGGGAAGTAGGTTAAGTAAAGCTTCCATTCCTACAGAGGGGTTGTTTTGCATTACCCCCGTGATGCCAAAACAGGCCATTCTCTGAAGGGTTAAAAGCTTCTTTTGTGCCAATGCATGTTTAGTCATGATCCACCTTACTAGTGAGCCATATGTCTTACTACCACAATGCATCATTTCGGGTTTCAGTTCCTATGAGCTGCCAAAGAACCTACGTCATATCCACAGTGCTGCTGTAGCTTTGCAGATTGTTTTTTCTAGGTGCGCACCCTTTTGCTGTGGTTAATGTTTCTTCCTTATACCTACGGTGATATTACGATTTTTTCAAGTACGGCTTTGGCCCATCTTATTATGGATATTTAGGTACCCTTTTTTTTTTCATGTCTCATTTTAATGATACGAATGTTAACGATGACTTACAATTAAAGTACACAAGTAAGTATCATTTGTATTACTTATTTATTCCAATACACCAGGGGTCTCCAAACTACGGCCTGCGGGCCAAATACGTCCCTGTTTTTGATGATCATTTTACCAGATTAGAGAGTTATGTTTAGGTTTTTAATTCAATTCAGGCTGTCTTCCACTTAGTCAGATTCAGAATTTCTGAGTATCAGCCAGTCCAGTCTCATCCCACTCATTAGACCTTCTTTTCTGGTTTGTTCGTGCAGGGGAAGTAGGTTAAGTAAAGCTTCCATTCCTACAGAGGGGTTGTTTTGCATTACCCCCGTGATGCCAAAACAGGCCATTCTCTGAAGGGTTAAAAGCTTCTTTTGTGCCAATGCATGTTTAGTCATGATCCACCTTACTAGTGAGCCATATGTCTTACTACCACAATGCATCATTTCGGGTTTCAGTTCCTATGAGCTGCCAAAGAACCTACGTCATATCCACAGTGCTGCTGTAGCTTTGCAGATTGTTTTTTCTAGGTGCGCACCCTTTTGCTGTGGTTAATGTTTCTTCCTTATACCTACGGTGATATTACGATTTTTTCAAGTACGGCTTTGGCCCATCTTATTATGGATATTTAGGTACCCTTTTTGAAGGCCGGTTTTGAAGTTTTGTGCTGTCACGCACCTTCAATATCTACGAAAATACTTACTTCAATATCGTTTTGTTGCAGTGAAGTCACTATGCCTGTTGTGAGGCAATGAAGTGCATTTCCAGAAGATTTGCTCATGAAGCGGATTTTCTTTTAGGGCACTGTTCCTTGTATTGTTGTCCATTATTGTCTGTATAACTTTTAGAAGAAATAAGGCAAGGCTAGATTAGATTAGATTAGATATTATATGGATGGCACCAGCGCCTGTTCTATCGCGACTTTTTCAGATCTATTGTGGATCAATATTTATCTCAGATGACCAGCTCTAGCTTTGCCTCTTTGATTAGTCCTATTAGCCCTGCCAGAGGGGCTTGTGTATACCCAATATCTAATCCTTGCTAGGCCCTTGCAGTGGCATAGGATGTGGAACGAGTCCTCTTCTTCCTCTGAGCAGAATCTGCATAGTTCTTCTTCCACCAGGCTTATGTTGCTCATATGTTTGTTGAGCTTGCAGTGTCCTGTCATCAGACTTACTATTGTTTTAACTATTTTTCTGTATTTGTTTAGAAGTTCGGTCGTGAATTATGGCTATTTCTTAAGGAACTGTTTCCAGATATGGGCCTGTGACTGAACCCATTTTTCATGGATCATTTTTTCAGGATGATTCCGGGCCAATTATTGTTTTTGGCGAGCCTTGTTTGGCCAGTTCGTCTGCTTTGTCATTTCCCGGATGCCCTCGAGAACGTATACAGTCCCACACTAGCTTAGATTCGACCTGTGTGGAGCTTTGTGCTCTTAGTAGCGCCTGGCTGTCGGAGAATATAGCAATTGACCTACTTTTGGTGTCTTGTCTTGCTATTTCTCTTGTACAGTGGTGAAGAGCTACCGCCTCTGCTTGGAACACTGTGGTGTCCTTGGTGAGACTGACAGAAATCTTTGTCTCGGGTTTTGTACCGCATATACCTGCTCGAGGTAAGGCTAAGTGGGCGGAAGGTTTTGTACTAGTCGATTTGGCTTCGGCCCGCTTTTAGGATAAATATCATTCTAGCTTTTTCAATTCCATTGGAATATAGCCTAGCGTAAAGCTACCTTTAAAAAGTGTTTGCATCTATTGAGATATATCTAGCCCCTGCTGCAGCAGTGTGAGGAAAATATAATCTGGGACTGGTGCTTTTAAGAATTTAAAGCTATTAACTGCCATTTAAGTTTTTATTTCGTAATAAGTTTACCAGACTTGCTTTTGCTTTTTCTAGTAGGTAGGAATAAGTTTGCTTTTCCGTGTTTTCCTTTTCGATTTTCTTAACTCCTTATAATATTTCGACAGTGCCAGTCTATATGCATCAAAGTTGCCTGTTGTCTTTGCATTGTTGGCAGTTTTTCTGGCTACCTAAATTCTTGTTTCACCCGAGCACGTCTCTAGAGGGAACCTCCTCTCTACCGGACAACTCGGATGATATTTTTGAGCAGAGCCGCTGCTGTTTTTTTACCTCTTCTGCGGTCTAGATATTGAGGTAGAGATCGTCGGTTCGTATTTTCGGATTTCTACACTCCATTGTATCTATATTTGTGGCCTCTATGTCGAACTCAATCTGCTGATGTTCCCACAAAAAGAGATCTTCCACAAAATACCAATTTTGGATTGTACTTGCTGTGAAATCATTAGCTAGAGTGATGTCCAACACTTTCTGTCCAATCGCATTCACAAAGGTAAGCTCCCTACCTCTAATATAAGTGGCAGGTAAGAACAAGTACAAGAAACAAACGACAAAGAATACAAAAAAGTTGTGTAAAATGCTTGCTTCAATGTGAAAACTAAATCACTCAATCAAGACGCCATTATGAATTATTTAACAAAAGAAGCATTAACAAACAAGACTTGAAAAATTTAATCTAAAACATCTAGGCGAATATTCATCATTATAAATATCTGTGCCTCTCAAAAAGAAACTGAAAAGTTTTTGAAACCATACTCCAACTAAACTTAGACATACTCATGTGTAACAGACTAACACTAAAATGACTATCAACTGAAGCCCAACTGCAAAAATAAAGAAACTAAACTTAGACATACTCATGTGTAAAAGAGCACTGAAATTACTATCAACTGAAGCCCTTCAAATTGGGTAATTATACAATTGCAGCATTCGTGCTAGAAAAAGCTTCTAGAGAAATGATAAAAAATACAATCGGCACGCAAAAAAATTTTACACATGAAGAAAACCTAAAGAAAAACGAAAAATGTACCTTAGAAAAATACAATCAACGACGCGATGAATATAAATGGCGGCTAAAACTTTACACAGAGATTTTTGAATTGAATGGTACAATGAATACGAGTGTTCTAAAAACATAAATATTCAAGTACTCTGAAGAACTTTTTCATGGTGTAGAAAAGCCCAAAACATAACTTATATATATATTGGTCAATGGTAACCATTTAATTAATGAAGGATGTTTAATTTGGATCCAATTAGAGATAGTTTAATTATGTCTCCAGTTTAATGTCTGTAATTAGATTTCTGGAAAAGACTGATATTGCTTTTCTGAAGATATGGTTGGTAAATATCACAGAGATACTAGTTTGCGCATTGATTTAGATTCGCCATTTATTACCTTCAATTGATTAAAGAAGCACTTAACAATCAATAGTATATTTAATTTTAGAATTATATATTCTTATATTTATTAACAAATTTTGTACATATTTAAGTGTTAATGTACTAATTTGTCAGTATTTGTCTTGTATTATCGACGAAATATCTTTCTGACTTTTATATAATTATTATATTTATTGAATAAATATTTGACGTTCACACACATTACTGATTAAAAATTAGTTTTGCTTCTCCCCGTTGAATGAGAAAGAAGCTTAAAATGCGTTTTATAGAAGAACAGTGATGACTCCTCTATAAAAATAGTAGCAGCATTACCCTTGAAATCATCATAAAAACTACATTCTGAATCACAATATAATCACAATGTTCACAAGTAAAAATTGTGTTTAATTTATGATTAATGATGTATAACGAAGTAAAACTTCAATCGCAAATGAGTAAATTTTAAATATCAGTATTGTGTCGTAAATAGAGTATAGCCTTTAAAATACAAATCTTACGCCAGTGCACAATATATTCTTAATTTTCTAACTAAACTTTGAATAAATTATATTGATGACCCTTTTTATAAATGTTAAATTGCTTTTCTTTCTCCTTGGTTGCCTTTTGTTTTATTTTTTCTTTAATGGTGTATCTTGGCCAACCTTAGAAAACCATTGCTTAAACTAGCGCAGTCCTGACCTACCATAACAAATTATATATTAATCCAGCGTGCCCCTAACCTACCTCAATGAAGTATGCACTGACCTCGCTCAAGGTCGTACTAGCCGGAGCAATAGTTTAGACAATAGGTCAAGGTTACGCCGACCCAATATACAGTACATTATGGTAGGTCAAGAGTACGCTAGGTTAATATATAGCTTATTAGGGTAGGTCAAGAGTACGCTAGGTCAATACATAGCTTATTAGGGTAGGTCAGGAGTACGCTAGTTTACACAATGGTTTTAATGGAAATTTAATTTATAATTTGAAATTAATTCAAGTTTTCGATTTTAACAGCCTACGTGTAGTATTTAGCAATACACTGTGGAACAACTTATTTCAATTAAATGACGTTGATCAGAATGTTGATATACTTTATTTAATAGTACATACTGCCATTGATGAGTTTGTTCCAAAAATTGAAGTTATCGCTTTCCTAAATGTTACAGTCTTGAGCTAATTGATTATATACACCAAATAAATTGATTCATGAGAATTATAAACAGCCAGGGCTACTATCTGATCTGGATCTGGATTAAGTTTTCCAAGGGTGATCAAATCTTTGACCAGAGCACCTAGGCCTCACTAGTCCCATTTTGCCCCCCCTGGCTGGGACGGCCCTCCGTTGTTCTATCACTCATTTAGTCACCCAAGGTGACGAGCAAAGAAGGACAGCACAACGCTTGGAGGGGCTTCCCTAATGTTGGCCATGTTCGGCCAGAGCTCCCCTAGCATGGACTCTCTAAGGTAGGCGAAATCAGTCTTGATATCTAATAAAGACTGAAGAGTCTGGTCCGGAAACCGACCTGGGAGTCTAATATGATCTTTGTCTTGGGAAAGTTTAACAGAGAAAAAAGGCCTTTATTGGCATACAAAAATAGAATAATTATAGCTATAATAATTCCCTTCTTTCATCTTTTTCTCGCCCTAGTTACATCAGAATTATTTACGCCGGCACCATCTACTCTCGTCCAAACAGTCATCTTTTTGTTTCTTCTAACCCATTCCACACACACTTCTTCACTCCTCTGCTTTATGCTTCGACGTATTCCTCTCACACATAATACACATTTTCAATAACTTTCTCCCATTAAGCTTTTCCTCCCTCTCTCTCCTGATCTACATCAAGCTCTTGCCAATTCCTTTTAATAAATTTGGTAAAATTACATTGAATGAAATAAAATATAAATATAAACATCTTTACAAAACGCAGTACCACTACCAAAGAACCAGATCTCCGTTAACCAGCTCCACCGATTGTAGCCCAGCAAATTATGAATGCTGGTATTTGCGGATGATAAGTTATTAATGGCAAAAAATTGGGAAGGAATGAAAGGCGAAATGTTAAAGAAAGTGAAAAGAAATATGGACAAGAGAAGATTATTTGTGAATGTAGCGCAGATGAAGTGGATGGGGTTTAGAGATAAAAGGTTAACGCATTAAAATATTGTTATTAGTTAAATCAAAATTTTTTACCCCAGCACCATCTGCTCTTGTCGATGCAGTCACCTTTTTGTTTCTTCTCACCCATTCCGCACTCCTCTTCCATATACTTCAAAGTATTCTTCTTACATATAAGACATATTATCCATAACTTTTTCCCATTAAGGTTTTCCTCCCTCTCTCTCTCTCTTCTGATCGACATTAAGCTCTTGTCAAAGTGATCTTTTCTTCCATACCAAGATGAAGTTTTTCAGGTACCTTGGCACTCTCCCGTACACTTTCCACCTTTTAGATATGTAATAATATTTATTCATTTCAATAAAACCACGCTTTTTATTAATTTCAACGTATTTCCTTTTTATTATTTTTTTCTAACCATCGATTGACTACATTCTCTGATAAACCTACATTTAATACATCCTATTTATTCTCCACTTTTTCCATAGCCCTCCTACTAGTATCTCTTCCTCTAATCACAACAACTTAATTTCATAACATGCTATTCTCTTCATTGTCTCACACTGCAGACTTATTTGTTTCCTAAAATATTATCTATCCTGGATTTGACTTTTCAATGTGCTTCAGAAACCATAGTTACTCTCTCTATATACAATCATACATTATTATACCCAATACTACCACACCCTACATTAAAATCGATCGCATATACTCCGCTTTTAGACTTAAAAACAGTACATATTAGGATGCTTCCGAAGGAGGAATAAATGATGTAATGGTAGATTTGATAAAAAGATGTATGAAGAAACTTTGCTCCACTAGTAATTTGAATTCGAGTGCTCTAAAAGCGTAAATTTTT
Organism: Ontholestes murinus; assembly: GCA_963969525.1. Taxonomy (NCBI): domain Eukaryota; kingdom Metazoa; phylum Arthropoda; class Insecta; order Coleoptera; family Staphylinidae; genus Ontholestes; species Ontholestes murinus. The sequence continues at coordinate 68,459,979 of OZ018389.1, forward strand.
ACATATCCTGAAGTACTTTTTAGAGTGAAGAAACGTCTAAAACAGAATTTTACAGAATAAATTTAGTATTATAATAATCAATAGTAACAACTTAATAAATAAAGTTTTGTCTATTTGGATCCAATTAGCAATTAGCGATGCTAAGATGCTGATCGATAATTGTTCTGAGAAATTTAATTTCTATAATTTAATGTCTGTAATTGGGATTCCAGAAGAGATCAATATTTCTTTTCTGGAGATGTTTGGTTTACTGAATCTCACGGAGATACTAGTAAGAGTATTGATTTCAATTCTCCATTAAATACCTTATACTAATTGATGGAGCACTTAGTTAATAATTTTATGTTTATTTATATATTTATTTTAATAATACTTTAATAATATGTGAAAATCAATCGATCAAACTTATCGATTAAAATGTTTTTTGCTTCACCTTAATTCTAAGAAGTATATATAGTGTTTATTTGATTTATTTTTATTTTTTAATTTATTAATTGTACTTTACATGTCCATTTATAAAAATATCCTAACAATTTATATAAATTTACAGTTTTTACTACAATTTAGATGAAGGCACATTTCAAATATCAGTGTTCTATTCTTAATTTTCCAACAGATCGTCGAATAATAAATTACCATTACTTCGTGGTACTGAATTTAATGTAATCTTCAATTAAATTATTTTGATGATCCTTTTTATAAATGTTAAACTATCGAAGAAGATTATTAAATAAAGAAAACACTTAACTTTTTTATACCACTTATATAAGTGGTAATCGAAAATGTACCACGAAGTAAACGCCTCCAAAATTCAAGAATATCGAAGAAGAAGAAAACCGTAGTAAATAAAACAGCTGTTCGAGATAAACTATTGATATCTAATAAAGAGTGACGAGTCTGGTACGGGATTTTAGTTTCCCCTCTTCACATCTGATTTAGCAGCTTCTTAAATCTTCTCTTTCCTCTATATTCAATCTCCTTCTATATCTCAGCTTTTAGTCCTTTTATGCCTGCTGATTTTTCTTGTTTTGTTTCAATACTATCTTTCTCTACCTATTCCTCCGTGAAATCATTAATCATACCCCTCTGTCTCCTATTCCGCTTCCACTGTTTTCTCTATATTTTTCTGTCCAATCTTATAATTACACTACCATTCTACTCCTTTTCCCTTTTTATAGGATATTCCACATTGCTGCCTTATTTCTACACATTCTTAATTATTTAATCGTTCTCTCCATAGCCTGTATCTTCTTTCTTTCACGTATTTTATTAAACTTATTTCTTGCTAACGTCACATGCTTTTGGGCTAATCTGCTCCGTATGTTTTCTCTCATTGCGTTTCTAACTTCTTGACATTCGTCATCGAACCAAGTGCATATTTTTCCTCCAACTCTTTAATTGACCTATGTTCATCCCGCCAAACCTTCTCTAGGCTAATGTTCATATTCCTAGTAGCTTTTAGTAATGTGCAATTACTCACATACATGTTTTTGCTTTGCTTTCTTACCTTTACCCGTCTGTATCTCTACTTTCAGTGGTAAATAGTCTTGTTACTTCTTATGCTTCCATTTTTCTCACTTGTTGCTTTTAACATCCCCTGAAAACTATATAATCAATCACTGTCGATCCATGCGGCCCAATGTATGTGTTCTTACCTTTCTAAGCACTTTCTGTGCATCCATTTAATAGTTCCCATTCCTTTTCTATCGCCCACTCCTTCAACTTCCTACCTCCAGGAATTAGTTCATTAATCTCAGCCCCCGCTTCCCCCAAACTACATTTAAATCATCAACAATTAACTACCTTCCTCCTTTGCCAGATCTATAATCAAAATCCTTTCTTATTTCATCCCCGATTTATTAACATATACTACTCCCACATTTATCCCATACACTTATATTTTACCCATGCTAGATCTTCTCCACTTTGTCCTCTTTGATACACTCTTTCATTCCAACTGTTATTCCACTTTTCGTCCTTCCTTTCGCTTCAGACTTTGTTACCCCATTAATTGACCATCTAAAGCTATCTGACAGCTTGTCATTTATTTCCTCCCACTCTTCCTTTATGCATGAATCTCACAATGTCCTTTCCAGTTACCTAATCCTTGAAAACCTTTTGTCACATATTGCCTTAGACTTCCAGCTATATTCTAAAACCCTATTGATATAAATCCTTCATTATCCAAACTGCTACAATTCTTAAATTTCATTGACATTCCATAATTCATGCCGATTTGAGTATCTGATGTTTTTATCTTATCCTTCTTTTAATCATTCCACCCATAAATCTCTCCAATTATTATGATTTGTCTGTATTCCACTCTTACTATGTTTCCTTTCTCCTTTTTCTTCCTAACTATGGATCTTTTTGCACCAATCGTTGTCTATATATACTATTTTTTAAACTATATTCATCTTTCATAACCTGTTGCTTCATTCGCCAAGGTTCAACTTCAGCTCACGTTAACTTGTATTTTTTTATTACATTTTATTCAGCAAGTGTGCCTTTCTGATTTTGTTCTTTAGTAGAAGCTTCGACATCTTTCTGTACATGTTCTTAATTCTCGATATGCTAGTTATTACAACGTTGCTTAGTCTTTTCTACTTTTTTCCTTGCTTCTTTCTTCCATTCAATCTCTTTTCTTTTCATTTCATGTTTTAAATTTCTAATCTCTTTTAGTTCTTATTTACTTATTAAATCCTGGATATTATCTACGCTTATATCTATGGTTGTGAGGTTCCCAAATTTATCTTTGCTCTGGTTCCCGTAATTTTTTTTTTGCTTCTACTAAACACTATGTCTATTGTCGCTTCTGATGCCGTGGGTTCTTCTTTGTTCCTTGCTCTTTTCCTTTGTATGTATCTGACTTGTTTTTATTTTTTTATTTTTCACGATTTCTGCTATTTAAGTGACAGTAATTATAGTTTTCCTCTTGATAACTTTCTTCCCTGTTATTCGTTGGACTTCTAACTTCTTGGTATTTCTACAGTTTTCCTTTACAGCAATTAACGATTAGTTGGTCTTTTGAAATCTAAATGTCACCTTCCTTAAATTGCTAATTTCTATTTTCTTTACCTTGAATATTTTCCTTAATGCGTCCTCTTTAGCCAGTATGCTATTCCAAAACTCCCTTGTAATGTTTTACTCCTATATCAAATACCACTATTTACTCGACTCAGAATGGGATCGTGCATACAGATGGTTAAAAACGAGATACAGTTTACGATCCAATGCACCTAATTCTTGTAGCAACTTGATCAGCATTGATCAAACTGATGGGAGAAAAATATTCCTGATTTGAGATTTTAGCTATATCAGCTTGCTTCTAAGCAGACGAAATCATTCAAAACGCATTACAGCATTTGCAATATGTTAAGGTTTTTCACCATCATGGTGATTTACTGTCAATTTATTGGACCTTAGAAGTTTTGAGCTGCTTAATAAGATCATCTAAACCTTAATTTCTCAACCTTATTTTGCACACCGCCCACTTTGAGAATAAGCTTTTTTTCTAGAGCCCCCTCTTAATTTTACTTACCATCTGTAGCGAATTTAAAACAGTTATAGCCCCTTCTGCGTTGATCTTAACCTTTAAAGATAGCTGGATGATAGATTAGTATTCGGTTCTTACTAGAAAGGTACGACTTGCTGAGTTTGAGAATGAATTGGCTATAAAAGAATCCATAATCGCTGTAGTCTTAATGATCTCGGGATAAATCAGATCCTTTTGATCAGAGACCTCTGTTGTCGGTTGAGCGTTCTAACAAACATGAAAATAAAGTTTATGTATTAATAGATCAACTTTTCAAGAATTATGTTATTACGTAATATTTTTGGACTTTGAGAGCTAGTTTTGAAATTCCGCATGGAAATATAAATATCGAGTACTTTAGAACCTTAACTTAATCAAATACTAAATAGAAGGAATAACCAAAGGCTTAGCTTAAGAAGTAATTCTACTAGTTTTAAACTCATTGAAAGCTACAATTATGACCATAAGACATCTGTTTCTAAACAGGTCTACTTTTGTACTAATTATCAATAAACGCGATGTGTCAATATCTGCCTTCATTTTGTATACCAGTTACTGAATTTAGTCTATTTGACTACCGTTTTAGTGCTTATATATTTCATCCAATATAATGTAGTAATTTTGTACATTTTTTAATAAATCGACATACTAAATAATGTATGTATTACTTGATTAAATCAAATAAACGTTATTCCATTCCGAATTAGATGAACCCAAACATCGCCACATATAATTGTATCCATCGAAGGTCACCGTAGGTTTGTTCATCATTATTATGTGTGCAGAAGACAAATTGTATTAAGGCTTGATTTGATTTATCGTTTTCTATTAAATTCCGGAGCCCAGAGGCAAGAAATTAAGGAAAACTAGACTGTTGGCTTTATCCGGCTTTATACTTGATTCCACTTCCTTTGGCGTTTTCTATAATTTCGTCTATCTAGCAGATCGTATATTTAAAGAATGTAGTCTATTTCCTTTATTCTTGGCAGCATTATCAACCGGGCGATAAATAAAGCAATAGAAATCACCGAGGCGAATTCCTGAGATTTCTGATTGTCTGGCGATACAGAACAATTCAAATAGTCCGGATATTTTCATAGGGGATAATTGCCGGAAATAACTTCCCGCGCATATTTAAGACAATGGAATTATTTGATTTATATTCCGGTTATTTTAAAATAGTTTATTAATCTTGTTTTAATAAGGATTGCGTTTTGCTTGAGCTAGTGGTGATAAAGTTGACATAAGGGATATGAACTGCAACATCTGGACGACGAAGACGCTTGGGTTTTATAATATCCGACGTTTTAAATTTATTCAGAACATGGTTATCCATCTGGAGATAAAAAGTGTAAAAAATAAACAGCTTAAAACACACTTGTATATTCTATAGATAAAATATAACATAACCTGCAATTTTATTATTACCAATTATTTTAATTCAACTAAGATGTATTGAATTAAATATTGTTTATTCATTTCTGATTTTTATTTATACGATGTTTTGGTACATTTCAATGATCTCTAATGTATATCTTATTTCTGAAATCTCTTTTCCTCACAAATATGTTTGTACGTACATCTGTGTTCATACTGGTTGGAAGTCATATACTTTGATATTACACTAAACTTATTGATATGTAGTACATACGAATGCTAATATTTTATATTCCTATAGATATTGAAGAAAATGTATTGATGAGTAAATCGACAAAATAGTTATTAAATAAGTTTTCTAGGGTTTGCCATAACATATATGATATAAACTTTGTTAGAGTCGATTCTGGCACGCCTTAAATTAGTCTATATGAGCGTTAAGATTTAAGATTAAATGCTAGTCGAGTTTATAACGGAATTGCCTAATGCAAATTCGTGGCGTAAAATTAATCATTATTCCGAGTAAAACATATCTTCCTCAGATTATACAGTAGTTTCTAATTCCGCAGGGAGAATTCCGAATAGTTCATTACTTCGTAATACAATAGCCGTATACGTAGTTCCACCAAAACGCTCGGTTTTCTGATTAGTTGTATTCAAATGCGTTTCCCTTAATCTCGATGCGTATATACTTTGGCGCTACTTCCCACTTTACAGCCTTGAAGGGGCCGCAAGCTGCGTTGACACCAAAGGGTCGGTCTACGCGGGGGATACATAGAGGCGTCTGTGGTTGGAATGTATGTGATGGTCTTTGATATGGTAACTATGGAGGTTCCTCCTCTCTAGTCGCGCACTATTTCGCTGTGGTAGATTGTGTCCATTGCGGTTATATTTGTTAATATTGTGGGGTCGCTGTATGCATTGAGTATGTAAATAGCTATTGAATATTAAATTATCTCGATACGGATTAAAATTACAATACGATGAATAATTTATGAGTAGTGTTTCATTTTGATCAGTAAAAATTTAAAGAACCGAATAGATCTATGTATTGAATTAGAGTTTATTTTTTATTTCCATTTAATAATATCATTTAACTCTTATTGAAACCTATTGCAACACATAAGGATAGATACTAACAAGCGACATCTATTGTCTAAAGCGTTGCACTAAACTTCATCAATTATCTATAACTACACTACGCTGATGAAATCAACAATAGATACAAATAAACACAGGGTAATAAACGTATTATTTTCTGTGTAACTTTATAATTGCAGAGAGAAACACTTTTTTAATAATTATAACAACTTGAAAATTACGAAAATGACTGTACGTTTGATAATGGCCTTGTAAGGTTGAAACTATAGTTCCGTGTGTGATATTAACAAAGTAAGTTTTATTTATCATTTGATAAAGTTCCTAATTCAATATGTATCACAAAGTTATGGCTTCAAGCATCCAACACGAAAATACTTATTGAACTAAAATTATATGCAAGATTTTTGACTATAATAACCCATTAAAAACATTAAGATTAAGGTTAAGTACAAAAAATATCTTATTGTAAAATGTATTCGTAAAATTTGCAATAAAAAACGTTTGGAGGAAAGTGTTAAAAAAAATTTAAGTGGTAGATGGCATCGAAAAGGCTCTGCACGCAAATTTCATGCTTTTAACACATTTCCATAAGGTAAACCGTAACGAAAATGGAAATTGATCATTCCGCCATTTGCAAATGTAGCCATCGTAAAATAAAATGTTACAATATCACTTGCGTGCCCGAAGCAGCGTAAACGCAAAGGACAGAATCAGTCTAAAAAAAGGAGTAACGGCGTAATAACTTATTTTATTTACATCAATAAAACCTTACTTTTGCACTAAATAAGCTCATGACCGAGTTATATAAAAAGTGTTTTTTTATGTTTAAAGGGCATTTTCGTATTTTTAAGGGTTTTCTATTGCGGGAACCTAAATAAGTAGGTATTATTTTACTTTATTTTTAATATTCAAAATAGGTATATTAAAGACACGTTCTATAATAATATTAAAATAAAAAAAACATTTCGTAAATATATAATATGATAAGTTTAATTCAGACTACAAAATTAATCACTTATTGAAACAACTACGCTCCTAGCTAATACCACGATAGATATTAGCACTACTACCAAAACAAGGCTTAAAAAATACGAGAAATTTTTTGTACGAGAAATGTCTTGAGGCATTTTATTTTAACAAAAATGAAATAATGTGTCAAAAAAGTTTGACATAATCTGCAGGCACGTGTTTCAATAGTTTAGGTCTCATCAGTACAGCTCTATTACTAATTTGATTTTAAATGTCAGATTGACATAATTAATATACAAAAAATATGAACAAATAAATTAAAAAGGTATTTAAATATTGATGTTCTAAAACTAGATCTCCTACGATGGATGAGTAAAGAAGATACTCAAGGGTTCGCTTAAAACACCACAGTCAAAATTATTTGTGTAGTTTTGCTGACATTCTTTGTACAATTATAACAATTATATATTTATTTATCTATTGCATGACAGCTAAGGGTTAAAAAGAAATACAAATAGAATTTGTTTTAATTTTAATAAAAATATTGTAAACTTATAAAAACCTGTTAATAGATATACACAAGCTATGAACTATGACCTAATACACTTGTTTGATTAAAATCAAAAATCAAATATTGTGCAGACAAATTATCAATTATTTAAATTTACTAATATGTTTGATTGCTTCTTCTAATGCAGTTAATAATCTACAATATAATTGATACTGGTTGAGCTACACTCTTGATGGATCGAGATATGTAAATTTGATGTGGTAAATCACTTGTTAAGCTCCATAATATTTTTATTTTCAGTTGCCTGACACGTGTTTCGATAATTCCTGATCATCTTTAAAGTACAAAACTAATTAATTAGTTAATTAGTTTTGTAATTTACAAATTTCTCGTTAAACATTTTATAATTTTAATAAATCAGGTTGAATAATATTACTAGTAATAAGCTAATTTGGTAGTTAGTGTGAAGATCCGTCAATATATCTGTCCAAAAAAATAGTTCCGGAATGATGTGGCAAATTTAATTCGGTCTTATCGTATATCTTCTGCTTTATTCAATCAGATATTTCTAAACACTTAATTTGGTATTTTCTTTTTTTTTCTTTTCTTAGTTATTCAAGAACTTATTTTGCAATAAACTTTCATCTTTCAACAATTTTTTCTCTAGGAGCTTATCCTCCAATTTCCAATATCTTTCCATCATTTAACAGTTCATCTTTCAAATTTCAAAAATTATCTGCAAGGGTTCTAAAAGTTTTAATAAATTTTCTTAAAAATATTCTACTATTTTCATTTCTTGCCATTGCTCTTCCAAATTGTGAGAATTTTTGGGCACATCTCTCTAAAATTGCAATAATTTCTAGGATTTTCAGTAATTCATGGAGTTAGTGTATGCTTCTTCAATTTCAAAAATATAAATGGAATAATTACAATAATTAAAAAATGTAACTGAATGTCTCTTGCCTAAGTTGAAACCCGCTTTCTATAACCCAAAAAACCCGTCCAACATATTTCCTGTTTCCTTTAAAATAATAAGGTTTTTTATTTGTTTTATATTTTTGCAAGTTTTATTTTTATACTCTTAATGAACAATTTATCTTTAATATTTTTAGAACTTTCTTTAAGGTTTCTACAATTTATTTTTTTTCCACTACTATTTTATGACGAAGAATTTTTCTGTAATTATAGAGATTTTTTTCTTTCAAACCACGAGAAATTTTTTTTGACGGTTCTAGAATTGATCAGTAACTTTTTTTGGTTTATAGATTTTTTAACATATTTTTTTATTTTTTGAGAATGATAAATGAAAATCAAATTTAATTTATTGGACCTTTTGAAAAAGCTTCATTTAAATTTTTTTAAATTTTGATGTATTTCCAAGTTGTGACAATTTTCTAAACATTTATTCTTGTATTTTCTTATTTTTAAGTATTCCAGAAACTTATCTCCCAAAACTGCAATAATTTATCTTTAAAATTTCTAAAATAATCTCCAAGGGTTCTACAAGTTTAAATAAACATCTATTTAATTTTTCTTGAGAATATAGTACCATTTATTGCTGTAGTGCAGGTGTTGTTTTTATAAGAATTTTCTTGCAATTACTTATCTAGATTGTAAGAATTTTTGAGCAATTTTTGGTCAAAATTGCTATATTTTTTTGTACAATTATAGACTTTTCAGTAATTATACAACTTTCTGGCGTAATTTTTAAGACAATTTTCTTGCTTTATCTTATTGGAATCTTTGAACAATTGCTTATATACATTTCTGAAACTCTCAGCCATAATAATTTCAAATGTTTTTAATGTAAAATTTAGAGTTTTCCATAAGCCCTTTTTTGAAAATTTGTCCTTATTATTGATTCGTTTTATTCGAATGAATGTTCTTGATAGGATTTTTTTAACAATTTCTCTTCTAAATTGAGATAATTTCTCCAGCAAATGATAAATTTTGAAGTAACTGCTCATTTAGAATTTTAGAAAATTTTCTTGACAGTTTTAGAATGCATCAGCTAATTCTAGATTTACTAACCTAATTTCTTAATTTCCTGAAAATGGATACTAATCCTTAATTTATGTTTTTGGACCTTTTTAGCAAAATTACATTTTTCATTTATTGAAAATGTTGTAAGAAATATACTTTAAAATTCTCCATTTTAATCTTATCTTAATTAAAAATTACAAAAATACTTTTTTGACGACTTAAGATGTAGCCTCTAGATGTTCAACAACTTCTTTTGTTACGTCTATTTTTAATTTATTCTATCGAAAATGTCTAGCAAAATTTTATTTAAATTTCCTAAGTAATTTTTGTAAATTTGTAGACTTTTTTTAACAAAATTGTGATTAATAAAATTTTCCAATAATTTATATTTAAAAATTTGACGATTTTAAATTGTGAGATTTTTCTTAGCGAGTTCTAGATTTTGTCTTCCAGAAGTTCTTCTTTCATATTTGAAAAATATTAGTACAATTTATAGTCCAAATTTTTAAATCTTCTGCAAAAACTTTATAATTTTACAGAAACTTCTTCTTCGTTTCATTAGAATTTTGAACTATTATTTGGTTTTTCTTGTCGGAATGTTTGTGCTACCAAGACAAATTTTCTGAAATTGAGGACTTTTCCAGAAATTTCAAAAATTTCATCTTTCAAATTAATTCCAGGGTTTATAGAAAGATCCGCATTTTTTTAAAATTTTTTGACATTTTAAATTTATTTTATAAACATTTTAAGCATCATTAACTTTCATCTACATTTTTTGAATTTTTTATTAAAATTTTCGAGAATATTTAACGAAAATTATTGGCTTTTCCACCAAATTTCTTTCTGATTTCTGAAATTATTCAGTAATTGTATTGCAATTTGGTAATTTTAAAGTAGTTTCGCTCTTGTGAGAATATATTTTCCAAATGTTTTGATCCACAAGTTTTCTTTTTATGTTTGAAAAATGTTGGAACAATTTAACTTTCAAATTTTGCGAATTTTTTTCAATGTTTTCAAAAGTCTTTCCCATTTTTAATTACGAAAATTTAATTTGTCTATTACTTTCCCTATATAGTATATATAGGGGAAGTATTGTTTTCGTACATGAAATTATCTGTGGGCGCTGTATCTCAAAAACGAATGAACCGATTGTGATAAAACTTTAAACTTAGGCTTTTATCATTAAAAAATGATTTTGGTAAACATTCATAAACCGGAAATGAGAGGCGTTTTTTTGTTTCTTTCAATTCAAAATTTTGAAATTTTTTTGCCAATTGCTAATAAAGTAACTAAGTTACATGAAAGTTATGTAACGAATAAATGTAGTAAATTAAATACTAAGAAAATTATTAAGAACACCATTTTTGCGTAAACCTCATAGTTTTTGAGTAAAATATATGGAAAGTACTACGATCACCATTTGTTTTATATAGTTTCACTCAGAAGATTTCCTTCCCGATTTAGATAATGTTAATACAATTTAAACTTCAAATTTTCCCAGATTTGAAATGCCTTGCATTGCAACTTTTATCGTTTAATGTTTTTTTTACAATTTCTCTTCCCAGTTTTTGCTAGAGTTGAAGAATTTTCCATTAATTTTTTTTCTAGTTTCATAGAACTTTACAAGAAAACTGTTACATTTTTTTTACGTTTATAGAATTTATCAGCAATTTTTTTCTATATTTATAAAAAAAATACATATAATTATTGCAAATTATGAGAACATAAGTATTTTTTTAATTTAAATTCCGAGAATATTCTTTGTTAGTTCTAGACGTTTCCCATGAAAATTTTGAGAAAGTTAAATTAATTTTTCTTCCAAATTTTGATAATTTTCTTCAGGACTTCTACAATTTCCTGCTATTTTTTTTAGTTTTTGATAATTTTGCACGAGTTATTGATTTATTTTATAAGTATTTCTGTTATTCTTATGCGATTCTCTTTTAATTTCTCTTCCTCCTTGAAATATTTTTTTTTATTAAAGAATCTTTCAGTATTTTTTCTTCCAGGTTTATGAATTTTGAAGTATGTTCTCTGCTAAATAACTAGAAAAATCCTTGACGGTTTTAGAATTCACCAGCAATTTTCTTTTTAGACTTTATATTTATAAAATTTTCAACACTTTTTCTTAATTTTTTAGTTTGACGTCCTTTTCTTAAACAATTTTATCAAAATTCTTAAGCAAATAATTATCTAAGTTACTTTAATTTTCTTCTACTTTTTTAAGAAACAATTTTCTGAATAATTAATATTTAAATAATTTTAAATCAAAATTTGAAAATACTTTTTCTTTTAAATGGTGAGAATTCTGTATAGAAGTTATTTTTCATCTCCATTTATGATTTGAATTCACAAGAAGTGTTTTGAAAATTTAAATAACACTGAGTTTATTCCTTATTTCACTCGATGATTTTTTTTTCTCATCTGAAGAATATTAGATCAGTGTATTTTCTAAATTTTAAAAATCTCCACTAAAGCTTCTACTATTTTAAAGCATTTCTCTTTTAATTTTGTAAATTTATAATCGGAACTTTTGTTGTTTCCATAGCATTTTATTAACAATTTCTCCATCAAAATTGAGTTTATTCCTTAGTTCACTCAATGTTATTTTATTTTTCTTTCTTATCTCAAACATATTAGTTTACTCTATTTTCCAAAATTTGAAAATTTTCTCTAAATCTTTTATAATTTTACAGCAATTGCTTTTTTTATTTTTGGAAATTTCTTGGCGGAACATTTGTTGTTTTTATAGAATTTTATTAATAATATCTTTTTCAAAATTAAGTAATTTTGACTGGAATTGAAGAATAATCTAATAATTCTGGTAATTTCTCAAATAGATTCATATAATTTTGGAGAGTTTGGTCTTCAAATTTTATTTAGAAAATGGTTGTATTATATTTATTAGCAAATTTTAACATTTTTTTTAAATCTTATTTTTAAAATATTTTCAAGTAAATTTATTATCTAGCTTGGATAATTTAATTTTTTTAAGCATCTTCTAGCATCATCTTAAATTTTTAATTTACTTTTTCGGATCTCTATAGCAAGTTTTATCTAAATTTTATAATAGTTCTTTTCATACATATTTCAAATCGCAAGAAACCTTTTGCAAGAATTGTAGAATTTTCGAGCCATTTTAATTCTGATTTCTAAAATTTCTAGAATTTAAAACTACTTTCTCTTTACAATTGTGAGAATAACCTTTGTGTATTCTTTTCATTCAGATATTTACTTTTATATTTGGTAATTTTTAAAATAACTTCCCTTTCAAATTTTGAAAATTTTCTACGCAATTCTAAGAACTTCTCTTTGAAATTTGAGTTCTTTATACGGGGATTTCAAATTAACATAATTTTTCCTAGCATTTATGGTAGAATTTTCTAGTAATATTTCATCTTTATTCATAGAATTTTAAAGAATTTTTAATTCTAAATTGCAAGGATTTATTTACAGTTTTTATTACAATAAAGTTAGTAAAATCCTTAAATATTGAATTAAAAGAACCGTTACCGGTTTAAATTTAAAATGTAAACCTTATAAATAAAAATATATATAATATAAATAATTATATTTTATTTCCCAACAGATATATTTTATTTATCAAACTTTAAATATAATATTTTATAACAAAACTTATCAACTGATTGGAATCAATATAATCAAAAACCGCTATTGCAATAAAATTATAACTCGCTTGAATGTGTGTTAAAAGCTACAAATATCAACTCGTTAAAAGTTTATATTTGAATTGGACTCAATAGGCATAAATTAATAAGCCCCGGGAAGAAATTGATCCGTTGAAATCGTGTTTCGTAATGAGATATTCAATTATACGCACCGAGGTGAAAAATGTACATCTGGAAGTCTCAACTTCGCCGGAATAACAATTTTCTTTCAGAAGTTGTATTGGGTAAGTTTCCTTCCTTATTTATACATTTGCGACGTTCTCCGGTGAAAACGACGGCTTCATTAAAATTTTACACCTAGGGACAGGACGTAGGTTGTTATTGAGATTTTATATTTCTTAACTGAAAATCAATAAGAAAAAATATTTTTTTTACAGATATATTTTCTGTCAAATGTATTTAACCTCTTCATATCTTATATGAAAAGGATTAATACAGTGCTTAGATTAATTATTGGATTTATTTTATTGTTGTAAATAAAAGTTAGTTGAGTTGAGTTTCTAGAAGTAAACTTGTGAATAATTTAAATAATTATTTCACCTTTTTGAGAAATTGTTAAATAATATAGGATCATTTTTGAAAACCAATTTAATTGAAGCTAAACTGGTCTCAGGAATGACAACCAATTGTTTATCTAAAATATGTTTAATGCAATTACTGACATATTAACTGCCCTAAAATACATTACTAAAGGGCAAGTTCAAGTGGGATTATTAATTCAAACGTATCTATGCAATGGACCCTAACAGGTTGTAAATTATTCTCAAAGGACTCAAGTAGACACTCAATAATAACAAATAATAGCCGAAACGTGCCTGGAAACAACAACTGGCACAATAAAACTTCCTTCAAATCTAAATAATGCCGAATTCATATTAACGAACGTTGCGCAACCACGTGATGTGAACCATTAATTTTATGAATAAGCGGGTAATCAATACACGATACATTATTTGCGGTGAACCTTACAATCAGCCCGGTTTAAACGGTTTGGCATCTGATATGTTACGGTCGATTACATGCAACACCTACGTTAAAATTAGGGGCCGAATCGATACAGTTAATATTAAAAGGCACCATCTGTGCATGATATATTGGGCTTAAAAGAAGAGCTTTTGAATATTTAATTTTTATACGCCCCTCCCGACAACAAACCCGGAGGAGGAAATTACCCGTATGTGTGCGAAGGGTGGCTTTGATGTATTCGCAATCCTTCAGCGTTCCCTATATCCACGCGTTTTTCAAGAGCCTGCTCCATATTTGCTTTTGTAAATATTCCTTTGCGGATAATTTGTCCTATTGTGTATTTTCGGACATCGCGCGAAATAAAATATTTGCGGCTGCTAAAACCTAACGGAATATATAACAGCACACTTAATCATTTTATTCAATCGGTTGAAAGATGTAAATATTAAATCTAATGCATACGTTAGTATTTTTCAATTTATAAATGAATAAATTTAACACACATAACAAAAGGTACACAAATTATATTAAGCAAATTATTCGTTTTCCTGCATTTCTAAAAAAAATATGCTTTACCTCTTCTGAAAATAAAAATTTACATTTTTATAATTCACTGACAACATTTATAATGATAAATTTTTCATCCACATTGATATTTATAAAGCAGATATACCGCAGCCTTATATGAATATATTTTTTTTGCTACCAGGTAAATAACTCATTGCAAAAAGCCTTGCTCCAATTAAATAAAGTTTCTTGACTGATTCCAAAGGATTTATTATATATTTGAAGTTGCAGATTTAATAGTACTCTAATGGAAATCAACAGGTAATTGTAGGGCAATTATAAAAAAGAAGTTCAATCGATGTCAATATCAGTGATATCATTATTAGTACCCGGAGACCTAGAAATCTTGAGGTTGCGCTGCATTGCTAAACTTTGACCACAAACAGGTTTTGACAATTTGCGTGATATCCTTGTTAATAGCTCAAATGTCGTGCCTTAATAGTTAATTGTAAAGCTCCCAGAATGGCAAGATGTTACGTAGCATCATCAACGTAAATGCATGCTGAGGTGCCTGTTGCATGGTTCGCCAGAAGAAATTTTGGACCATTAACTTCTGACTGTTAACTGTCTAGTTTTGATAAGTTGAATAAGTACTTTGCCTTCTACTCGCTTGATGGAACCAAATTTGGGAGAAGTGAATTTTTTCATCTACAAATAAGTTCTGACTTTGTTAATGATCCGTAAGAACCGAAAAACGGGTTAGTTGCCTGAAAATAAAGAAATTGAACATAACAAGAGTTTCACTTTATCCAATTTTATAATAACATATCTGCAAAAAATGCTAAACTTAAAACTAAATTGATATCAGCGATGAAAGATAGATTTTTGTTCTTCTTTAAAATAACAATACAAAATCATCTAAACAACAGTTAAGCCAAGAGTTATGAATAGTGCTTTATATTAAATGCAATATTTTTTTGTTATAAGTATTAGGATCATATTGGGTGTAATTTTAAAGTTAAATTAATCCTCGTAAACCCAGGTGTAAATAGCCGGAGTCCAGACAAACAATTTCTTCTCAACTGTGGTTCACCGAGAAGAAATCGATTTCTCTCTTTGCAGATTCAACAGTATCTGAGCCGTGGATAATCTTGCGGTCCACATGGATACAGAGATCTTCACGAGTAGTACTAAACACAGTATCAGCTGGGTTTGTGGTACCTAATAAAACACGTTCAGTTTTGACCAAACTAAGACCTTCTCAAACCATTGGCATCATTGGTCCGCTGCTTATGTACTTAATCAGACATAGGAAGAAAGGGTTGCCAGCCAGATCAACGTAATTTTTCTTCAAAAGTTCTTCACTTGGCCACACAAACTTTGTGCTGATGAGTATAAAGCCCTTTTGTTCGAATCTCTTAATGATTTCACCAACGACTACCTTTTGGACATTGTCGCATTTAACCATGATGAATGTTTATTCACGATTTGCAACTATTACGAAAATAAAGAGAAAATTGCCAAGACAGAAGCGATCATACAACTGCTCACGCCGAAAAAGTCGATTTGTGTGAAAGGTTTAAAAAATAATCAGTTCCATTATGCAAAGTTTTTTTCTATAAATGCGTTTGCAAAGAAATAAGATGCTTCTGGCATAATGCTTTACTCAAAATAAAAGAATAAAAGAATTTTGCGAGATAACAATATTTAAGATTTTAATTTTACTGCCGTATATTAAAAAGAAACATTTGAGGAAATACGTACATTTATTCTTTTCAAATATTTTACTTCAATCGACTTTTGAACGTAATCTATTAGAAATTTAAAGACTTCGAAAAAATATGCCAGTAAAATTATTAATTAAAAGAAACCTTGCGAGACTTTATCAGGTTATTGCATATAGGTTATTGCATATCGGCATCTGAGAGTGTTATCCTAGAAGAAGGAATACAATACGTGAACAATTGGCATTAGTCTTCACAATTATATTTCAAATTACTAGAACAAGACACAAATGTAGTTGAAACTGCTCAAAAGAACAGAAAACACATGTCAAAAGAGCTTGCTTCGCTCAAAATAAAAAAGGAAAGGCCAAAATGTTATCATCCACGATTTGTTAGCACTAAGATTTAAAGATATAAAAGACGTATCCATGCTTACAACAAAACGCTCAAAAATTGATTTAGTTGATACAAGGAAGAGAAAAAAGAAGAGTAACAATTTTGACAACATTATCAAACCATGATGGGTAGTCGAATATAATGCAGGTATGGGAGACGTTGATAAACTTTCCAATTAAAATGTATTACTTTTACATGTTAATCCATATAGCAACAAATTAAATCCGTTATATATGCATAAAAATCTATAAATAATTCCGTACTCAAGAGGTTAATGGATAGAGCCTGTGGTTTTAAAGATAATTTGTGGTCATATAGAATTCCTAGATATCTGAAATAATCTGTAACTAGAATAGAATGTAATTGCTAAAAGAAGGAAGTGCTCATTAAAAAATATTCAAAATTATACATATTCTGTTTCACGATGACGCAATATGCATTATATATATTTAAATGTTATAAAATGACATTTTCTTAAGAATAAAATATTCACGTATTTTATTATAATATATTAATAATATACAGCTTTAAAACAAAGCTTTAAACAAATTATTAGGAATTTTGTTTGAATGAATATCTTCCATTATATTTTATACTTCATTCATGCAAAGGTAAATAACATATGTATTATATAGCCAGCAGAATATTTAATTTACATAGGGCCGAAAAAGCAAGCAAACAAAATCTAATGCTAATTTATAAATGAAATAACGTAATGTAGATGATATATTTGCAGAGCGTATTTTTCATACAATTTAAATCCAGTTATAACGTACGCCACATAGAATTATTTTCATATTTCATTGAATCCAGCTCTAGGGCCTCTAGTTTATTACATAATAATAATAACTAGGGTTTCCAACTTTTGCAGTTTTCCTCTTATTTTGAAATAAATGAATTAAATATATAATGAAATGATTAACTTAGTTATGAACTAAATGTTTTATAATTATAAACAAAGTTTTTTTTTAATTTTACTAGGTGTAAATTATTATAAGATTGAAAACCTCCTTCTTCATTCCAACTGCCTTTCAACAATGTTACACGATTTTAGACTCATTATAAAGATTTTCTGCTATTATTTTTGTTTGTTCTAATTTAAATAATAAATTTTTAAAATACGAAAACATTTCGTGAATCTACAACAATATTAACACTTCGCTTCGCTAAAGAGACCTTAATATGTCGAAATTAGTTCTTAGTTGTTGTTAACAGGGAAACAATAATTTAATGCCCATTCATTTTTAATAAAGGTTTAAAATTATTATTAGGTTTGTTGGCCGACTTTTTATAAATATATATTAAATATTCTTGGAATCTAGTTAAAGAAGCCTAATCGCTTTTCTCCTGTTTTTAAATATTAGAGATGTTTGTCTGGCAAAAACATTATTTGTATATTTATTGTTGACTCTGACAAATAATAAGATTAATAAAAAATAATGGTCATTTCAAAACATTTTTCTTTAATTATTATGTGCAAAACTTAGACAAGAGATGACACCTTTATGGTAATATCTTGATTGACATTTTTCTTTGCAAAATCTCAGATTTCAGTTGGTGAATGTTAATTTTACAATAGTTTTAAATATTTTGACTGGCCCTTAAAGGCTCGATTATCTTCTATTCTTCTTGTTAAGTAAAATTTAAGTAGGATAGGTAGCGGAGTTGTAGGACAGGGGATGGCACGTCCATTTGGAGCACCATTCATTAGCTAAAAATCAGAAGTTCATATAAAAAAGTAGTAAAAGAACCCTTGAGGAATGTTTATAATGACTAGAAGGACTGTTTCCCAGAAGAGCAGTACTAGTAAAAAAAATAAGCTAAAGTCTGCGATCTATTATTAATATATCTTTTTAATAGGGGATCACAGTCAACTGTCAATAGGAATCGTTGGGTAGGAATGTTTGTTACTACACCTCAATTAAACAATTTTCAACACGTTCAAGAAATATGGTTGCAAAAGGATGGAGCGCCATCGCACACTGGAAGGCAATCAATGGAAGATTTATAAGAATTGTTTGGTAACCGTGTGATCTCAAGACTAGATAACGTTCCTTGGCCCCATATATCCATTTGTGCTTTTTCGGATGGAGCTAGAAGATAGCTCCATCAATGGATTTGAATAAGTTAAAACAGTTATGAATTTAACATTATCCCACCTAAATGTTGGTATTGAAGGAGACAATAGCCGTATATTTTATCACGTTTATAACTGCAGTCCCTCAACAACTGTGGAACGATTATCTGTATTTATCAAGGATAGCATCGGCATAAACCACTTCACCTGTACCCAACTTACTTCAAACTCCATGTATTGTTCATTTAAAGACGGCATTGTTGAATCGGACTCAAATAAATTTTTGCATACTGATAAATGGCCTCAAAGTGTCACCATCCGCCATTTTTAAACCGTAAACGCAAACACAAAAGTATTCGTAAAGCTGTTAATTTAAAGAATGTTAATAATATTGCAACACCAAATAATTTTTTAGACCAGAATCAAACAACTCCAACAGTTCATATAGTTCCCCTAAACCAAGCCACAGTACGGATCTAAGGATATTTTATCAGAACGTCCGTGGGCTCCGCACTAAACTTTCCACTGTAATTGAATCGGTTTCTTTATTCAAATATGAAATCATAGTTCTGACTGAGACTTGGTTAAGTCAATTAAAAAAATTATCGGTGCGATCGAAATCTGCTGTGTTCTGAAAAAAAAAAAACGTGGTGAAGGTGTATTTATAGCAGTCACTTGAAATCGCATTTACTTAACGGTAAACCGGATCACTATGAAGAACTTACTTTTTGTGTACGTTTGTTCTGACAAACAAATGTTTTTTCTTGGTGGTATTTATATTCCTCCTAATTCTCAACTTTCAACATATCAACAAAACTGTTCATCTGTTGAGAACCTTGTTGATGTACTGCGGGGTCATAAAATCTGCGTACTGGGCGATTTCAATCTCCCTAATATAAATTGGTTAGTAGGCGAGTATGGTTTATATACCGATTCTACCAACACTTTCAATTTCTGATATTTACGGTTTCATTAATTCATTTCAATTGAACAATATTACTAACGCCAATTCCGTTCTACTTGATCTCATATTTTTATAGACTACATTTATGAGTAATTTTTCTGTATTTTTAGCTCTAAATTGTCTTATTCTCTCTGCGTTAGAAGTGTTGTTAGATTTCTTACCCATTACCAAGGAGTCTGTTTGGAACTCCAACCTGAGATTTCAATTTCATAAGTCTGATTTTTTAAATTTAAACAATACATTTCTTAATATAAATTGGGATTATATATTTATAAATTTAAATGTAAATGATCAGGTCCATGTTTTTTATAATATTGTTTATGACGCGATAAACAAATTCGTTTCAGTCGTTGAAACTAAAGGTACACCTAGCTATCGTTTTCCAAAGTGGTATAGCGAGGAACTAAAAAATAAGATATGTTTAAAGAAAACCTTGCATGCATTTACAATCGTACTATGAGAGTTTTCAAAATCCTCGAACTGATTCTAAAATATTAACGAGGTCATGCCATGAAAAATACTTACAGTCTCTTAAACAAGCTATTTCTAATGACTCCAGCGCATTCTGGAAACACGTCAGGTCAAAACGTATATCTCATGAAATTCCAAATTCTTTTGTAGACAACGGCAAAATTATTATAGCGGCAATGAAATCGTTGACTTCTTTGCATCTCACTTTGGCTCAGTGTATAAATGTACTAACAACTTAACACAATTTGAGGATAGTTACTCTCACCTGAACTTACATTATGTGCCCGATATCAGCATAACCTCGGTTTTAGATGAACATAAAAAATAAAACCGTCAAATTCAATGGGACCCGATGGTATATTCGCATTATTCATTAATCAATGTTCCTTCTCTGTATTTCGTCCTTTTTTTATTATTTTTAATAATTCTTTAAAATGTGGTAAGTTTCCATCTTACTGGAAGAATGCTTTTATCACAGCAGTATACCAGACTGGTGCTAGAATTTTTATCTTATCACACATTCCAAAATTTTTTGAAAACATTGTAACTTCATTTAATTCTACGCAAGTAGATGTATTGATCACTGTCAGCATGGATTCAGGCGTGGCTTGTCTACTGCTACCAATCTTTGAATTTATGGTGACTACATTTTGAATGCTTTTGAGAAAAACCGTCAAGTCGATTCAGTTTATACCGACTTCGCCAAAGCATTTGATACAGTAGACCACGGTATACTGTTATCTAAACTGCATAAATTAGGTTTACATGGTTCGCTTTTTAATTGGATCTCATCTTATTTAAGCTGTAGAATACAGAGGGTCCGTGTAGGAGTGTACACATCTTCTTTAATCAATGTATCGTCCGGTGTACCCCAAGGTTCTCACCTAGGCCCACTTATTTTTAACATTTTTATTAATGACATCGTTTTATGTTTTCATCATTCTCAGTGTATCTTGTTTGCTGATGACATGGAAATTTTCTTTCAAATAAATAATGAACAGTCTTCTCAACTTTAAATATTTAAATAGATTTAGTGAATGGTGTCCATTAAACAAAATGGAGTTAAATATTGAATAATGCAATATTATAACTTTTCCTAAAATTAGATCCCCAATTTTAAATAATGATTTTATTCACTCTATAAAAGGCTTAGGTATACTCCTTACATGTAATTGGAGTTTTTCGGAACACATTAATAAGATTACCTCAAAAGCATTCCAAATGCTTGGGTTCTAAAAAAGAAACACCCATGAATTTTTAAATCCTAGAACCATGGTAAAATTATTCGTAGCGATTGTTCGTTCTCAATTGGAATATTGTGCCTTAATTTGGTGTCATTACACTGCACAGGAAAATAATGCGATTGAAGGGGTCCAGCAAAAATTTATTAAATATTTGTCTTTTAAATTTGGAATGCTGAACTGTGATTACCGCTACCCATTAAATCTGTTGGCTTAACATCTTAACATTGATGCTTTTGTGGTGATATTCTTTTTCTTCATAAGCTGTTACATGGTAGTATTAATTCAGCTCAACTACTCGGAACAATTAACATCCATGTACCATCCACACCATTAAGAATGAGTCCTTCATTTTCTGTGCCTCTTAAAAGAACCGATGATATTGTATTAATATAATTTTATATTTTGTCCCTAATATGTGTGTTTATAGTATATTTTACTTAGTTTTAAATTTTGATGTCTTTTTAATTTGAAGCTCTTATATTTACGGGGCTTTTAATTTAATTTTAGTTTGTTGTCCCGAAATGTTTTTATAATATTTCTGTGATTTTTATGACCTATGTTTATTTTGTTGTAATTTTTACATGTTGATGACTTTAAATTTGTAGCTATAAAATTGTATTTATGTGGTTATTTATTCTATGATCTATTTTTAGTTTGTCATAAAATTTATGGTTTTATGATATTTTAGTTATTTTCTATTTTAAGACTTAGTTTTAGTTAGTGCACGTTCTTATGATATTTTAATATGTCTTTAAAAAAAATTGTTATTAATGATAATTATAATGAATGTTTCTTAAATGATAATTTTTAAAATTTAAATTACATAAATTGGAAAAAGTTATGCATTATTTATATTTGAATTATTCCATAATTCTTGGTTTTATTAGATTTTCCAAAAGTTTACGTTTTAAATTAGGTCTCTTTAAAATATAAACTAGTTAGAATATTAAACGTTAATTATCGCTAATAATTATTACACTTGTTTAATAATCGGTGTTTACAATATATTAGTGGATGTGAAGTAGAAACATTACTATGCGTCGATGTTGCTGAAAATTAAATTTCAGACTAATTACGTTCCAGTTGGTTGCAGGTGTTTTTAATTAACATTATGTTTTAGTAGTAACAAAGCTTTTGAATTTTGCGCCTCTTACTTAAACATACAATTATAAGCAAAATATATGATATTGGGCATTCCCTTTTCAGTTTTTTATAGATTTGACAATATTCCATTTACGTATTTTATCTAAACTAAATTTAAGTTGATTTTTTTAAATATTTTCTTGAGTAATTCAAAGCAAATTATTTACATAATTAGTTGCACACAATAAAAGATACTGTATTGTATTGTAATGTATTTAACCTTTATCTAGTATGCATTACATAAATAAATATATAAATGTACACAAGAGTTCACTCTTACGAATGATCTTTCACTCGAACCATCTGATCGTCTTCCTCACTGATTCGTCGTAGGAGGTCCAGTTTGGAATACAAATATTATTAATTGGTCAATAAAACCGTATTTTTGCTCGTTTATTAAACATTAATTTTGTCAATTTGTCATTGATGTTTTGAAGATAAATCCAAAAAATTGTTTAAATTAAAATAAAAATGTTTCTGTTTTTGAAGGTAACTTTTAGAAGAAAAGTGAAGTTCAATGTAATTAATTTTTAGTTACTTGATACGATCCTCGCACATCTTAAACGATTATGATTGAATAAATATTTCATTCTTCAATTAGAAATAGTTTTAACTTAACCCATTCTTCCAAACTATTAAGTCATCTAAGACTGTTTTTAAATGAAGTGAAAGGGTCTCTATTAATCTTTAAATAATAATCCAACTAATTAAAAAAGTATCTACTGTCTTCTGCCATTTATCAAATATCATCTGTTTTTGTCCAGTGATTGCCTTCTTCCATCTATTATCTTTGTACATTTGTTTTTTAGCCCACTATCTTATACATTCTGCTATTTATCATCTCCAATCTATGATTTGGGTTTTGCCTCCTGACATCTGTTATCTAGCATCCGTTATTTGTCACATGTATTTTATTGACTGTCTTCTGCATTTTGTTATGTATCATCTATTATCTGTCATCTTCCACCTGTCTATGCTATACTATCTTCTACAATCTCCAATTGAATTACCTGTCATCTATTATAATGTCATCTTCCATTTAACTATGCTATATTATCTTCTACCCTTTATTCACAATCTCCAATTTGAATTTTAAATACTGTTCTCGCATTTACTAATTTACAATCTTCAATCCAACTCTGTATAAAATCACGACACACGACATTTTTGTTTCCCCATGGCGTACGGCCATACAAAACGCACAATAGAATACTGAAACGGTGTGAGGACGGCCGCATTGATGAGGGTGGAATGTGCTAGTGGCCAGATATGTTTTAAAATGGGCAAACATCAATCCGCGATAAGCGACGCTCCGGTCGTCGCAGCACGCTCGTCACTGATGATAAGGTCAATTTTCGTGCAAAGAGGCGCATTTCTCGAAAAGTTGTAGCCAGGAAATCGATAGAGGACTCCTCGTTTTTTTTTATCTCGCAGCCCTTTTCGCCCTCGTATCGATGCAAGCCTTCTGCAATTATTAACACCATTCGGAGATTGAGAGTTCAGATATGATTCAGACTTGGCCGACTATGATTTTAATGCGCCTGGATAAGGCTTTGGGAATTAAGACGACAGCTGAATAATACGATTTACTTTTTGAAGTCAATACATAATTATATCTATAGAGATTACTGAGATTTTGAAAATTGTCCATGTAATGATATGTAACACCGCTTATATTAATAAATACGTTTAATTGATTGAGATATTATGTTTTTTCTGGTTATAACAATAATATTTTATATTTATTTTAAAATAATTAGAGTAGTGCAGTACTAGACAAATGAAAACCAATTCGACAAAATAAGTTACTCCATTTTGCGGCATAAGTAAGATATGCTTTGCAACTTAACTATTGCTAACTTTAATACTCTATCCTTTATTCTTCTATGGTGATTTAGGTTGAGTTAGGTATAATGATACTGTTTAGGTGATTTAGGAGAGATGGCCTTTTCAGACGTATCCACTTTTATTTCATCAGCCTTAATTTCCAGTAGACCATCGAGGTTTAGGCACCAGTGTAATAGCATTTCAGTTTTGTTTCTCACCCTTCCTGAAAGATTGCTTTTTGCTTTTCTTAGCTGTATCAGTCATTTTGGACTGATACACTCCTTCTTCTGATGAGTAATCAAGGAAGATATTTCTACATCTGCTCTATTATCTTCCGCATAAACCTCTTAATTTTTAGCTACTACCTTTTATTTTTATTACTTTTAGCATCAACTTCGTCATCATCTTCCGTTTTTAAAAATGTGGTTTTATTGTTACGTTCTTTTTAAATGATACTAGATAAGTTGATATCTTAATCATTGGAATCATCCTCATATTAGCTATTGATCTTAGTAAGTAGCTTCATGGTTTTATATTTTGTTCTGCTGCAGATTCTAATTTACTAATGCAAATAATTTTGTTACTCCGGTTAACGTTATATAAACTTTCATCACTTCTCGCCCTCTTACATTTTACCATCTTCCGTAATCGTATGATCACTTCAAAAATTCAAATGAAGTGCACACAGTTGATTGTGTTATTTTGTGCAACATGTAAAGCATGCTAGTAATTAGCACACTTGCGTGTTTGTGTCGGACTTGACTACTCATATTAAAGAATTATGAGTTCTAAATATATTGAACAGCTCTGAAAATAGCAGAACATTGCTTAGGCCCGAAATTTTTATAGATTATACCACAAGTAGAGACCAATTAACTTTCAGAGGGACAGATAAGTAAGCTCTTTGATGAGATGCACTAGATAATTCATTAGTTTAGATGCGTATCGTACACAATTCACTTTATGTCGCTAAGGTATTCTTGCTGTTTTATGTACGATTTTTGTAATACCACGAATGATGACCAACCACATGGGATTTTTTTTAATAAGTACTATGAATAATCTATAACTAATAATAAAATACCTTCCTTATGATAAGAACTCATTTTTGGAGAACACGATATTAGCTCGCCCAGCTTCGGTAAGGACACAACTAGACGCAATCTTACAATTGAGCTCAAGACATCCTCTAGGGATATCATAGTATAATTATATAACAACTAATAGTGCTACTATTACAGCCAACTGGTGCTGGTTACACGTGGCAGGACTAAAAGGAAATACCCGCAGTGAGCGGAAATACTAAAGGACAGGAAGACTTGTTTGGAATAAAAGCAGAGAAAGCCAATACGAGTCGAAAAGAGAAATCACAAGGCTTATACTACGAGTATGATTTAGGATTTCTTGGTAAAGACAAATCCGGGGAAGAAATCGGCAATCTGAAGGTAAAGAGCAGAGTTATTACGGATAAACTAGACGATTTAGCGAATCCTCTCAGTCAGATTTTATGGAAAATAGCAAGAAATATCATAGGTTATTATTTTAAGAGTTTAGATGAATACATCTAGAGCTAAAAAGAGAGTTCAGAGGCGCCAATGTAGCTGAGGAAAGTCTTATCATCTACAAAAAGCAATACAAATTTTCATTTTTTGATAAAATTCGTTTGTTTATTATTTCTATTCTCAATACATAAATAGTAACCCTTGTAGAGCTAGCTAATTTTCCTAGTAAGATTTCTGAGAAAGTTGTAAACAAAATCAGAGGAGATAAATACTGATGGCTGAGTTAATGCATACATTAAAAAGACCATCGAGTTTATATCACCGGTGGAAAGCATCCTTTAAAAGTATATATTTACTGTCTTTTAAATCTAGTAACAAAGGTTAAATTTATAGGCATACTATATGCAGCAATCAAAATCTCTGGTAAAATCAAATGAAATGTGTTTACATCATAACAGACAGAATAGCGTAAATGTCAGCCATCAATATCACTAAAATTGTCTCAGTTTTAATGATAAAATATCGCAAAGCTTTGAAAGAGGTGTCTAAAGTGAGATCTGGAAGCATAAACAAATATAGCAACGGCAAGAACTTGTCGCTCATAAGAGAAGTAGCAAATGCAAAAGGCCCATAATCTGAGGAAATCATCTGTAAGCAACAAGAGGAAAAATCAAGCTAAGGTAAAAAAAAAACAAAAATCCCATCCAGGGAAGCGTATAAGTAATTGGCGTTCAGCCACTTTAGGATAATTTTGATTAACCCAGCTAATCCACTCAGGAAGATCTTTGAGACTGTAAGGCATGTCAAATAGGAAGAGGTTGAACTTGAACGAACACATTCAAATTTGAAGAGAGAACAGAGTTCTTGCAGATCGAGAAAGAGAATGAACTGTTGAAAGCTGAAGTCAGTTTTTAGTAGAAATAATATTTTGGAAAGATTATTTCAACTGGTAGCATTTAGTTAACTAAAGTACTAAAACGTTGTCATGCTCTTTTTATATAAAGGGATCAGTATTGATCACTATTGATGCTGCATTTTCTTGCAATTTCACAGTAGTAACAGGCGAGGTTAAAAAAAGTAAATATAGAAGATGTCGGATGTCGAATACTAATAGCTCCCTCAGCATCATGCTAAAGAAAAGGTTTGAGTGGAAGAACATTTTTAATTGTGAACTCCACCCGTGCTTTTTTGCCCATTTTATGTATTTTTTATTATTATTAATTTTTTTATATATATTATTCAAGAAAGGAGACCAAAGATACGAGAGACTAAGGGGATAAGGTTATTGTGACATTATTTAGTGGCATGGTTGTATAAATAAAGAAAGGGCTTATAGGTAAAATCCTTAGAGGATCCCAATGAAAATATATATTTTTATTTAATAATAGGTAGCTGATTAAAAATATACTTGGTTAAAATACAAAATAAACGAACCTAGTGAATTTTTAATCAATTACCTATTATTAATATAAGGTTTCACTAAGAGATAAATGAGAAATACATAGAAGATAAAATATTATTTCATAATAATAATAATAATAATAATAAACGTCTTTATTTGTTCAACATAAAATGGGCGAAGTTTAGCCATTAAAGCTTCTCTACAACTTAACCCACAAAACATTACAATTTCACAAAAAAGAACAAAAAAAAAAACCATCCTAAACTAAACAATTTGCAAATAATAATAAATTAAAACTTAAATAATTTATTTAATTATTTGCAAATTGTTTAGTTTAGTTTAACACTAATATACCTGAAATATTAAACTGATGAGTCGAATATATAAATTAACTGTTGGATAATTGACAAACACAGACATAGAAATTATATACATTCATAATAATAAATAATTCAAAATTATATAGACCATCCAAATTTAATATTTATAGTATTTAAGACAGGTAAGTAAATTTTCAATTGTTTATTTTTAATAACATTATTTTAAGTGAACATTTTTTTAATAAAATTCTATTTTTGAGGTTTCTTTGTTTAATTTTGTTTTTAACCAAGTTCTATACTTCGCGTACATTGTATATTTATTTGAAACATTTTTAAGGTTTTAACTGTCTGTCTTGAAAATTGTTTTCTTGTAAAATTTCAATTTCTTTAAAGTAATATTTTTAATCTGTTTCATTAAAATTTTTGAGAATATTTATTTTCGGTTTCATTGGCTTCTTTTGTAACTAATTTTTAAATTGTTTTTTTTTTCTGTTGTTAAAGTTTATGTATCTTAAAATTTCAATTCTTGCGAAAAAATAATTATTTTATTTTGTGAAATGTCAACAATTTTAAGTTACTTCGTTCCAAAATAATTTATATTGTTTTGTTTTACATTTTTTCTATTTAAAACTTATTTTTAATACTTCTACCTCTTTGTTTTCATAAAAGTAATTTAATTTGTTTAAGTAAATTTAACTATATGTTTTCTTTTGTAAGTGTTTTATTAAATTTTTCATTTCCTCTATTGTAAAATTTAATTTTAAACCAATGATGGATGACAACAGACAGATGATAGATGATCGATGACAATAGACAGTTGAAAAATGACATATGAGATGATACGAGTAGATAATATATGACAGATGACAGATGACAGATTACAGATTACAGATTACAGGTGACAGGTGACAGATGATAGAGGACAAATGACATCTATTATTTAATAACTATTATATATCTATCATCGATTATCTATAATCTGTTATCCGTCATCATTCACCTGTAGTGTGTCATTTTGTATCTTTCATATGTCGTGTGTCATCTATAATCTGCCATTTGTCATCTGTAATTTATCATCCGGCATCTGTCACCTGTTACCTATCATCTGTCATTTGTTATCTGTCATCTGTCACCTGCTATATGTCATTTATCATCTGTTATCTGTAATCTATTATATGACATTCAATTCAATAAATAACAGCATATTAAATCATCTGTATCATGCGTTATATATTAAAATTGTCATCTATTATCATCTGTAATCTGTTATTTGTTATCTGTCATATGTCATCTTTCATTTTTCTATTATATATCATGTGTCATCTGTCTCCTGTCATCTGCCATCTGTCATCTGCAATCTATCATCGGTCATCTCTCATCTGTTATATGTTATCAATCATCTATAATGTGTCATTTGTTATCTGTCATCAGTCGTTTGCCATCTATAATAATTTGTCTTCTGTCATCTGTCACCTGTTATCTATCATCTATTATCTATTATTTGCCATATGTAATCTGTGATCTGTCATTTGTCAACTATCGTACGGTATTTATTTTTCTGTAACAATATTAAACACAATATTAACTTAACCTTATATAAACTTGATTAATACTTATTCTATCGTACTCTTGACCTACCTCAACGAACAGTGCAATGACCTCTCGTACTCCTGACCTGCCCGAACAAATTATACGTTGTGGTAGGTCAAGAGTACGCTGGAGGAGTTTAAGCGGGAAAAGAGCCGTTAGGTTAACGCATAATTTATTGTCGTAGATCAAGAGTATGTTCGGTAAAATAAACTACAGCTTAAATTATTTGAATTTTTTCTAAAAACAATTAAAAATGATTTGGAAATTTCTGAAGCCCAATTTAAAATTCACTTTAAACAGTTGACTAAAAAACAATTGAAGTTCGAATTTTAGATTTTGTCTTGATTTAAATACATTTTATTATAGAAATCCATTGATGCAAAAGTTTCCATAATCTGATAGGTAATTATTTTGGAAGTTATTGTGAAAAAACTGAAAAACGATTGAAATTAGAATTTTAGATTTTTATTTGATTTAAATAAATTTGATTGTATGAATCCATTGGTGCAAAAATCTCCATAATCTGATAATTATTTTAGAAGAAAAACTGAAAAGCAATTGAAGTTCAAATTTGATATTTTAACTTGATCTAAATAAATTTAATTGTAAGAATCCATTGGTGCAAGAATTTCCATGAATCCGACAATTATTTTGAAAGTTATTGCGGAAAAATTGAAAAACAATTGAAGTTCGAATTTTAGATATTAGATTGATTATGAATTTGATAGCAGGAATTAATTGTTGGAAGACTTTCCATAATCTGATAAAACATTATTTTTAGTTTTTGAATTAATAGGAAATGCAAAGAGTTGGATTGTTGTAAAAAAATGCGGGCACAGAGTTTGAGTATAAAGTGTTTTGTATATGTAGGGTTGGTTGGTGTCCTCTATCACACCCTCAAATCATTGAAACATTAGCGAGGGTTTGATTGAATTAATTAATAACATTTATTAAAATTGTGATAAAAAAAACTTTGGCGACAAACTCTGGTTTATGTTAAATTGACTTTAATTAAAACAGTATTTTTGAAGACGAACTTTTTTTTACCAAAGCTAATTTTATGGTAATTAAAAATAAAATAAATAACAGATTTTCAAGGACTTGATAAAAATATGAGCAACTTAAAAAGCATAATCTTTATAGATAATACAGGGAAAGTATTATGATGGCCACATCACCATTTTAGGTTCGTGGCTTCTTGTTTAGATTTTCTAAAAAATTAAGTATTAATACAGTAAAGCTATTAGAAGTGGACTTAAATAGGCCACACCTAGAATACGCTAGCCAGATTTGATCACCGTTCTAGAATAACTCATCAGTTAATCCAGAAAGCGCTTAAAGCAAATTTTGTCAAATGGTTTCTTATAGGCGCAGCTTTCCAAGGGAGCAATATAGGTATTACGACTTGCTAAAATAACTACATTTAAATCTAGCCCTAAAAACTTAACTAAAAATCAAAGTTAATGAAAGGAAATGTAGGCAAAAAATCTTGAATCTTCTCGGCGTTCACTTCGTGGTTCATTTTCAATTTTCAAAAATAAAGAAAACTTATAACTTTTTTATACCACTTTTTATTACACTTGCGTAAAGAGTTAAAAATTTTCTTTATTTAAAAAAAAAGTAAACAAAAAATATAAGGAAAGTAAATTACATTATAAAATACTTAAGAGGCACAAGTAGAATAGAGTAGAGCTTTAATAAAGTATTTAAAGCGTGAAAAGTTTGAAATAAAATAATTGTTTAAAATATGGATATTTATTAACAACGAAGAAAATCTCATAAAATTAAGTATATTATATTGTTTTTGTAATCATTTATGCTCCTTATCGTAAAAAGACAAAAGAAATAAGGACGAAGAAGAGAAATAAACGACGTTATCTTTGATTTAATACTTTATCAAGACAGATGACAATTAGACAGACACTTTAAAGGGGTCAGAGACTGAACACCGAGAATAATTAATGGAGGTCTATAGTTACGGGAATTGTCCTTTGAAGTAACATACTGGCTATACTTTGTACTGAGATTAACATTCGCTTGGACAATTTCATTTATTATTTAAAATACAAGTAAAACTTATGTACGTACGTGTAAGCCAGTATGTAAATATAGGTTTGATTTATAAAAATTTTACCATACGACTATATACGTTTTTTTACATCATTAGATTTTTATTATTAACATCGCAAACATAAAATCTTGCTCGTATTTTTTTACTCTCTTTGTCCTAGTAACATTTATTATTGAATATATTACTCAAGTAAGGTATACAAGATTAATGAAGAGAATTTATTCGACTGTTACTACGTGATAATCCTTACTTAGACGCAATTGTTACTAGGTGATAATCCATACTTAGACTCAATTGATTTTTTCAATTCAGTGTATTATAGATTGTTAAAAAGTTTTTTTATAGGGTTAACATTGTTAGTATTTAGATGTTCTATCGGTTTCCAAAATAAAACTTAAAATTTAGGCTTTTATTGAGGTTTTAGTAACTATAGTTCATTCGATTTTGTTAGTAGTTTACTCTACAAACTATAATAATTGTGTTAAATTAATATGTTAATAATTTCAATGTGCAATTAAATTTTCCATCACAATTTTAATATATTATACTTGTAACTAGGTTTAGTGCAGGCTCAGTAAATTTTTAAATTTTTATAATCCTACATTAATATTCTTGGCCATATTATATATTGTTACTATTAGATTATGATAATGTAAATAAATTATGTACCAAGGGGGGGATTTTTACAGATAAAAACGAATTTATGTTATATACTAATTTTCTTCGTACATTAAAATTGTTACGTTTTAGGGTTTTTTATTGTGTATGAAAATAGCTTTAGAAATAATTTGTGTAAATAGATTTAAAAATTAACTGCATATGTTATTTTAAATTACCAATGAAATTATTCACACTCTGTTAAGGAATATGCTTTATATGCTTTAAGTTAGTAACAATAAAATGTAATCGCTATTTAAACAAACTTTTATGGTATCGTAATTATCTTTTTCGTTTAAGAACGAAACAAGTAATAGTTCAGTGAAATATGGTAAGCATAAGCCGTTTCCCAAGGTTGTCAATGTCGTAAATTTTCTTGAGATGGAAGTTTTGAAAATTAAAAGTATATATATATATATATATATATATATATTGGAAAATGCCCAGCGACGCAATTTCAGCCACGTTCCATTCCAACCCTCCACTACACCCGAGGGTGAACGCGTTTCATCGCCATGTATTTTTAAAAGAGATATTTTACACGGTAGAAACGGCTTGACCTCAAATTTCAAAAATTCAGAGACCCATCTGTAGGTCGTGCTGCTATTCACAGTGTGTTCTTTATTAAATAATTTAAATAGTATCAATATTTTCTAACAAAACTAAATAATTTATTATAAATATGTTAAATGCTATGTCAGATTTATTCGTGATATATTACTCACAGTTATTAGTAAATATTTTTAATATAATAATTATTTGCGTACCATTGCCAAATAAGGTGAGAAACTACGTTTGATAATGGTACGTTTAATCTTCAAGAATCAATAAAATTAAACAATATTAGTAGTTGAAAGTCCGTATTTTAATAAATGTGTTTTTCCAGATTATTACATTTGATTTCTTTTAAAATTAGAATTAAGTCGAAATTTAAGCAATGTATACATATATTATGATTTAAAAAAAACACATTTCATTTATCTCTTATAATTTAATTTAATTACATTCAATTTTATGATTTAACTTTCTAAATCAATCATTTGTATTTATTGCACTATCATAATTTACTCCCTACCAATGATTTTATGCAATTCTTATTAATAATTATTTTACTACACTAAAATTATTTGTTGTAGATATATGAATTTCTCTCAAAATATTCTATACGCACAATACGCATTACCCAGACTATCAAACGTGTAATTTACTGATAAATGCCCGCCCCCGTTACATTTACGATTCGGCTTTATTTTCGTTTATAGACGACCGCCGCTACAACAAAAATTTGCAACCCCATTTGCAAGTCAAACAGTTCATTTAAACTAAATCAAAGTTAAATTATTCACTATATGTTAGCCAACTACGACCGTTGCAGAAATTATTTATTAAGTATATTAAAATTGCATGCTCACTTCGGATGATTAATCGATAATAATTTATACAGGTTTTAATCAATTTTTAAATAATTTACAGCTCATACATATATGGATAAATATATTAATTATTGCCGTTATGATTTAGTTAATATAGTATTGCAAAAAATTAATATTTTAAAATATTTAAAAGTTCAGCGAAGTATTTTTCATATTTATCTTTATCTATACAATATAGGAATGTAATATGTAATTAATTATATTATTTAAATTGATCTCAGTTTTTCATAAAATTGTAATGATAAAATTTTTCAGCGAGCGTTAATTTAACAATTATATTCGTTTTAAATTATTTTTACTGTTAAATTAAATACTTGATTTGTTATATTTACTTGACTAGAATTTCTATATCTCTTCTAAAAAATTGTTCATATTATATCTATCAGTTGATCCGTAATTATTTTCTTAACTATTGTATAATTTTTAAAGAGCTCATGTATTATTTCTTTTATTGTTTTCATTGACTGTGCATTTGTATATATATTTGCTGTAGCATCTTTTAATTAATAAATTAAATCTCTGATATTTACAGCATTTACGAGTTTCATACTGCATTTTATGTCTAAATCCTGTTTAAATAGAGAAATGAGATTAGGAAGATAATATTTCTTGATTGACTTACTCATGTACCACTTGCAGAAACATTTTAAATTATAACATATGAAAATTTAAATTACATTACACTTGGTTTCTTTTACAATTCTTCTCTATTTACTCGACTTTTTTTTGGCGTCGACTACTAGGTCATCTGCCACCACCGTTTTTGATCATAATCATTATATTTTTTACATTATATTATCTAAATATCTAAATCTTTAAATTGTTCTGTTTTAAAAAGTTTACTATTTCAAGGTTAATTCTTGTATCATTCTATAGTTTACTCAACTAGTTTTACTTTTTAAGACATTATCAAGATTTCAAAATCCCTTATTACCTGATTGTATATAAACTGATCAGTTTCTTTTGTAACTCACTCTTGATGATGCCTTAAAAGCGAAACTAGTCAAGTGTGAAACAAACCAAGTGTAATTTAATTTAAACCTTCATCAGTAAGAGATTAGGAATGCTAAGATCAAAGTTAATAGTAATTCTAGCTATGTGGAAAATAATTAGTAATTGTAAATTTAAAAAATGGGTGATTCAAACTGTAATATAAACCTAAATGTTTTTACTAATTACTGTCTAAATGTGAAAAATGACATTTTAAAATCTTAACACAAAGTTCATATTGTCTGCCTCTTTAATGTATGGCAATGTTAGTGGAGGAAAAAATATTTTAGATTTATTGAGGTATCTGAAACTGAAGTAAAGAATACAATTTCTGATTTAATTATTTTTTAAGTCGTGACAATTTTGAACAATATTCATAACATTTAAACTGTATCAAAAACATTTTTGTCCTTTAACTAACAAAAATAATTCATATTAATAAAATTAATAAATATGTGTAACTGCGCTGCCTATATTTACATATTACAGGATAATCTAAATGATCCATCAAAGTTTCGACCTATTAGTGTTCTACCAATCGTGTATATAATTTCCATTCTAATAGTTGTAAAATGGTGTGTGGTCATCTCACACAGAAAGCAAGTCGTGAAAAAAGAAAATATCATATCGCATTCAGGAATAATTTAAAAGTGTTTTGGTTTAGGTTCATTATTATTCCTTCTGTATATAAATGAACTCCTTTATAGTTTGAAAAGTTTCCAGATACTCTTATTTGGGGATGGCAATAATCTCGTTATTGTATGGTATTAACAATACCGACTTTAATTTATTGAAAATGAAATTAGAAAATGTCAAATCTCTGGCAGCTGCAAAAGAATAGTTTTTCTGTAACTAGTTAAACCACAGTAAAAACAAGTCTCACAGAATGGTATTATTTATAAAACAAAAGTCCTTGGCCTATATATGGACAACTAAACTAAAATGGAATATGAATGGAAAATAACTGTCAAATAAACCTTGTCAAATATTTATCTCCTTCATAATCTTGCTGATTCTGTCTTCAATAACGTATTGAAATCAGCATATTTCTCAACATGTCATTCGCATATAGTTTACGGCATTTTAGTTTGTGTCGTTCTACTATAAGAGAGTGCAAAATAGAGCAGTAAAAATTTTCTCAAGATTAAAATATAGAGACAACTGCAAGCAATATATCATATGCCTAGAAATTCTGATAGTAATATAATATGCATTCACAAACGAGATACTACTCTATTATCCATTTACCGTCCCATTACACTTCTCCCAATCATAGATAAACTTTTCAAATCCCTCCTCAAACAGAAACTCCTTCAATCGTCCAAAATCCACATCCAAGAATACCAGTTTGGTTTACTACCCCAATAATCAATAATTTTTCCTCTATTCATCCTAACCTCCAATATATAAACCAATGATCTCAAAGGTCATAAATCAATAATTTTATTTATTTAGAAAGCTTTTCATTCGGTTTGACATATTGGCCACCGTTAGAAATGCGTTCTCTTAAATATATCATGTCACATAATAATCCTCATATACAACTTCCTTTTGAACAGAAATAGTCAAACAAACACTTTATGACCCGTTTCTAGTCCATTAAGTGGTGACTTAGGGCTCTCCCTTATCCTTTACAACATTTTCTGTCACGATCTATATAATCCAAATCCTACATAATTTGATCTCTTAAACTAGTCCTTTCTTTTTGTCGAAGATATCGCCCTTA
The DNA here is from genome assembly GCA_963969525.1 of Ontholestes murinus. NCBI lineage: Eukaryota > Metazoa > Arthropoda > Insecta > Coleoptera > Staphylinidae > Ontholestes > Ontholestes murinus. The sequence goes on from OZ018389.1 coordinate 68,496,154, forward strand.
TCGCCCATTTGCCAACTCTTCATGTTACCCAAGCATCATTTGATGCAATCCAATCTTGTTGGTTCTAATGGCGTATGAAAGTTAACCATACCAAATCCAAACTCTTTATTTCGTATCCCAAATCTACACCACACATCCTCTCCATTAATATAAACAATACCACAATACCATCCTACCTATTCATGTAAAAACGTAGGTATCCTATTTGATTCCTAACTTTTCTTCAAAAGCACAATCAATAAAGGTGAAAGTTATCACTAGAGATCGTCATTTTTGAGCACTAACATATAAAAATCCATGCATAAATCGATTTGTCGACTTCTTTTAGATTACACTGCAATCATATTCAACCAAACTCGTCTTTCCACTCTCCTACAAAAAACCCTCACCAAACTTAGACAGCCAATTAACCCGCTCCACGACCCTTAAAATGAGTTCCATTATGAATACACTCATGTAAGTCTTATCTCCTATGTATATGTTACATAGCCTAAATCTAAAATTTACGAACAATCATTATAATATATCCCTTCTTAATAAATGATGCATTCCCAGAAACTCCAAAATCACACTTAAATGTAGTGTTCAAATACACTAATAATTCTATAAAGCAACTTTATAGAATTTCTCACACATAAATTAGAGTCAAGACAGCACAGAAAGACCGATGGTTGGTAGACTAAACGGGCAGACTAACCCATATTGTTATTTCCAAGTGGGAAGTAGTGGTTGGGCGTCGTCGCGCATATTGAGGTTAACGGTATTTTTTTTTATTTCGATTGCCTCGCGTATAATCCCCTTACTCAAATGGTCTAATAATGTGATGGAAATCGTGTTGTCGAAATTTATCTTACATCCCGTGGATTAAAAATTCGGCCAGAGATGAGGAAAGTGGATCTTTTTCAACCGATCTGTTCGTTTGTTTTTCCAATATATGGTGCATACTCCTGATGTATCTCAGTTGACCTGTAATTATTTTTAACTATTGCACAATTTTTAGAGGGCTTACATATATTTTCTTTTATTGCTTTCATTAAATAATTAAATATGTCCTTAGATCTCACAAATATAGAGATCCAATTAATTTAAATTTAATAATAGATTTCGTGATCTTGTATCACAAAGTAAAACTTACTTTGTTGATATCACACTATTTATTTAAAAAGTGACTCTAGTTTCGATCAACAGTTGATCATTTTTAATATTAAGTTTATCACCTAAGTGAATTTTTACTTTGTTTAAATATTCAATAAAGATGTTTATCTCTCTCTAATACTAATGGAAAATTTTAAATATATGAGAAACAAATGTTTATATTAAAAATTTACAATTATAACTATTCACAATAACACTTTCTCACAGAATGTAAAGAGGGTACAATATACATTGCCAAACCAAATACTAATCCTACACAACTATCCAGCTACAGTCCCATTACACCAGTAATAGATAAACTTGTCGAATTTTTCAAACAAAATTTCCTTCATTAATCTAAAGCCCACATCCATTTTCCCTCTATCCATTCTAACCTTCAATATACAAACCAATTATCTCGAAGGTCATAAAACAATAATTTTATTTCTAAATATTCAGAACGCTTTTGATTCGGTTTGATATATTGCTTTTTCTTAAATATACCACGCCAATTAATAATCCTTATATAGCCCATGTATTTGCACGTCCTCTAACTATACTATATATCTATAATCTGTCTTTAAATACGGCGTCAGTTCCCACTATTTGGAGAGAGGTAAAGTTGGTCCTATCCATAAAAAACGGAGATAGAACAAATATAAAGAACTAACGAGCTGTTACAATATTAAACAACTTTGCTAAAGTCTTCGAACAACTTATTTACTCTAATATCTATAGAAACATAAGGCCCTATATTTCAGAAATATAACATGGATTTATGTACCAAACATCCACTGTATCAAATCTGGTGCATATTACTAAATTTATTAGTCAAGCTATTGATTCCAATAAACAAGTAGAAGTTGTCTACTTGTGATATTTTGATTTCTTAAAGGCATTTGATTCTATCAGTCGTACAGTGATCTTACAGTGAAGTTATATGCTTTTGAACTTTCAAATAATGTAAATGCATTCTTTCAATCATATTTACTTGACATGTATCAATATGCTACATATAATGGCTTTAAATTTCTTATAATTCATGTCTCATCTGGGGTTCCCCACAATACGGATTTGGGCCCATTGCTATTTGTAATGTACATAAATGACTTACTTGAATCAATAACATAGGATATGCTTGCATATGCAGATGATCTTAAATTTTAAATGCCAAAATGATGTAACCAAACTTTATATACATACATAAGTGCAAAAATGTGTCTTACCTAATGTACTATATAATAAACGACTATTATATCAATGGCACAGTTCTAGAAAGGACTTGTAAAATAAAAGACCTTGGTATTATGCTTGATGTTTACTCAATTTTACGTCACATGTAGATATAAACTGTTCACAGGCCTCTAAGACCTTAAGATTTATTTTACGTAACTGCAGAGAATTCTCGAATCCTGATACCATTGCCATTTTATATCACTCTCTAGTTAGATCGAAAATATGTTGCATCATTTGACACCCTTGTTACGAGTGCTATAAAAAGCTTCTTGAAAATATACAAAGACGTTTCTTAAAATATATTGTTTATAAACTTAAAATGGGTACATATTCTCTTAGAAACGTAGAATATAGCGAGCTACTTTCAATAAATAGAGACAGTAGCCTTGAAACTAGACGTATAAGTACGTAATAGCACTTTAAATATTTTAAAAATAATACATAACGAAATTGATTCTCCTTATATATTATCAAAAATAAATTTCCGTGTTCCAAGTCACAACTTTCGCTTCCACTCATCCTTTTATAATAAGAATCATCACTGAACTATACATCATATAGCTCCTATGCATTATATGTTAAAAAATGCCAATATGATTTTAACAAATTCCAATTGTGATTTGTTTAATAATTATAAAGAAAGCAAACAATTCGTACGTAATTTTACAATTTAGTTCTAACATTTTTAGTTTTGTATTTAATTAAAAATTGTATTGTTTGTTAATCTTCAGAATTATTGATTTATTTACTGCATTTAAAAGTTTTTTTTATTTGTGTTTGTCAGGAATTATGTTACATTTATATTTTTTGTCCTGTAATTGATTTCCGTTGGGCAAATAAACTACTATTACTATTACTATTACTATTTTAAAAAGTTACCGTGGAAGAATACTATAATAAATCTTTATTTTCACCCAGTAATTTTTATGCATCCTTCTAGATTATTTCTGATTAAATTGTATATTAGGTATATGACATTACTTGTGTATTATATTTAATATAACAATATAAAATTTAGTACAATTATATATCGTATATAATATCACCCTATTACGATTTTATTTCATTTGCTGAGACATGGCTTAATTCAGATTTCGATATTTCAAGTTTTAATATTGGTGGATATACTTTTTTGCGTAGGGATGAGGATCAGGGGCGTAGTGGTGGGGTTAGCATCTATCTCAAGGATAATATTCATTATAAAACTCTGAAATTGACGTCCACACATTTTCTAAAGCAATTGTGGATTTAGTGCAATTTAAATTCTGAATTTTTACCAGGTGGAGTAATGTACAGACACTAACTTTGGTACTTTTATCGATATAATAGAGGATACATTTCCTTATGTGTTTAGGAGATTTTAATATTAATTTGCTAAGCATTAAAACCAAGTATTACTATTATATATTATTGTCAAGAGACAAAAAAAGTTTTTAAATTTAATGATTTTTCAAGTAGTATTTTTTTAGTTTTTAATGGATACACCAATAAAAAAATATTTTAGTTTTTAAGTGGTGGTACTACTGTTTTCTAAATCCTGTCAATCACTAATGTCCATAATAACTTAAATGATGTATTATATTATGGTAGTTATTAATAATAAATTTCATTCAAATAAAGCGTTCAATTGTTATAAACAAAAGAAATAATAATTTTTGGAACTTTGAAGATATAGATAAGTTGTATTAAATCATCATATTTTGACCCCAGGAATTTATGATCTAGCCATTTCTCCATATTAACGGGACACCCTGTATATTAGATAAATTTTGATTTAAATAAAAGTGATTAGAACATCACTTGTCAACAGATTAAAAGATACTTATCTTACATGTTTAATAATTTTAATATAAATATATTTAAATGAGGCGAAATTTCCAAATTTATCTTTCATTAATAAATTCTTGATAAGAATAGTAACATTTTTGAATTAAATATTTTCTTGTTTGAGTTTTCAGTTGATTTAAGTTCAGGCAATCAGTAATATAACGAGGTAATTTGTTATACACTACAATACAGGAATATTTTGCAGATATTTCATAAAAAGTGGTATTATGGGGCATTTTTTTTTGTACTGATGATTATCACCATTCTTATCAAATTTAGTTATATTATTCTAAACATATATCACACATTTGTAAATGTAAATGTTCGTGAGCGTAAGAATGTTATTTTCCATAAATATATGTTCCTTGTTTTTTAGTATCAAATATTAGTTTCAATATTCTTTTCTGGGGAATAGCAATTCTGGTTACATTTGCTATTCCCCATACAAACACGCCATATAACAAATGCTTGTGTTAGACAGAGGTTTACTGATTTCTCTTATACTATTGGATTATAGTAAAGCATTTTATACCATTAACCATAACATACTAGTAACCAAATTACACTATCTAGGTTTCTCAAAGGATACTACATCTTTAATTACAAGTTTCTTGAACAGCCGTACACAATTAATTCGAATAGATGATATAAATTCAAGCTCTGCTAGAGTTGAGGCGGGTATTCCCCAGGAATCAATTCTGGGACCAGTTTTGTTCAGTATGTAAAAATAATTTTTAACAGATAATCTTAATGTTAATACACATGTGTATGACACTCAACTACTCTACCCATTTAAATTTGATAGTACCAATATTGTCTGCGATAATATAAACTCCAAAAATTAAAGTTAGCCAATGTATCTCATCAATGATTAAACCTGCAAAGTCATGTGCAACGCTTTTCCCCCAACAAAATAGATTAAGCAAAATCTAAGTATATAATCAAGATAGATAATCTGGCTCTTGTAATAGACTTAAAATTGCGTCTTAAATTGCTTATCAGTAACTATATCTCCCGGCGTATATTAACATCAAAATGATATAGGCTAGCAGAAAAGTTTTATCATTAAGAACGAAACGTTTATTGTACGATACTATAATAGTGAGTCATTTCAATTATGCACTAAACGCATGCATTAGTAAATTTAGAGTTATGTTCTAAATTCATGTTATTCTGTTTTGTATAGTGGATTATAAATATAAAGGTGGATTTAAAGAATTTTGAAATGTATTTAAATATAATATTATTGGAGTATATAATTAAATTAAGGCGTTGCTCAAATATTCTCAGACATCAAAAATTAAACAATATATACAATAATTTATTTGCACCGTGATAATTATTTAAATTTCCGCTCATTAAAGTGAATAACCCTAAAGTGTGTCTCCATGTTTGCGGAACAGTTGTGTCTTCTTCTCTCCCCATTCAGTGTGACGTTCGGAGTTAGCGTCAAGCACATCAATCCGTTTTACTCGTTTCTGAATAATTAAATTCATTCATACTAAATCGTCTTCCTCACCATCCAGCCAGAATATATCGTAAAGAGTAAATTGACGGATATTTAAATTGATTTAAAATTTAACCGTTTAAAATTATTGTCATAATTTTAAACACTGCAATATTTAAATATCATTGCTATAATTTCAAATTGTAACACTGCTGTATTTAAGGGAATGGTTTTTTCTGATTACATTCTTGTACTAATTTATTTGGACGCAGCTTTAAGCCGTCGCTTACTCGCCCAAACTCTGGAGAGTATTTATTTCGTCTCAAGTTCACTAATCTCCTTCAGGTATAAATAAACGACTTTTTTGTGAGATAAATTAAAATTTTAAAGTACCGAATTGAGTAACTTTATTTAATACGATTTCACGCATACTTAATATACAAGAAGTTTTATATTCATTAGAAATGAATTAATAAATTTATTATTTTATTATTAGCATGTTATTCAGGAAGTTTTATTACAGAATATTAATTAACATAATAGGTCATATATAATAAGAAACAACAAACATACAAACAATATAGTTAATTATACTATATTTTTGTCTGTATATTGTTTCTTATTGCCCATTACCTATTATTTTAGTTATTACCAATGACCTATTGTGTTAATTAATACTCTGTAAGTGGAGATTATGTAAATAAATTCAAATTCAAGACTATACGAATATACTCCGAATCAACTTGTTTAAAACATAGTATTTTTAAAACACAATCCTTTCTATAATATTAATATGTAAGGTCATTAATTTCTTGCTTGCGATAACTTTTTTAATATTTACATTATTTATTTATATGTAATAACTAATAAATATAGTTCTACATATAAACAATTATATTTAATTGTAATCAAAATATATTTAAATTAAAATTAAGTCTTGCAAAATAAATCAAAGCCGGAACAAGATTAGTGTAGACGGTGACGACACAGGGCCTAATTAGTTGTTAATTGAGCCGATTTAGTTGAAATATTTCCACCCCGTTTAGATACAGAAATCAGGTCAACGAGTGAAGTGTACACACAATAAAGGCCAAATATATAACTTTCAATTATCAGATCTCCGGGCTATAATTATTCTTCATCTACTCCCGTCCCCTCCCTGTAAATTGAAATTTTGATTGAATGCGATTGTTTAACCAAGGAATTAGAATCCGGAGAGCCCGTCCGATTCCTCGAGGAGTGCTAAAACTTTTTGCAAGTCAAAGCCACAATTAATTGATTTATGTTATGTATTTTCCTCTTTTTTCTGTTCGCCCCGCAACTTCGATATTCACTCGGGGAATAAAATTGGTGTTTCGTTATAATAAATTGTAATAACTTGATACAGAACTTCGGACATTAAAAACTTTATCTGGTAACGATCGGAATTTAAAACCGAAGCGCAAACAATAATAACCGGAGAAAAATTATTCCCGGGGAAAACTCCGTTTTGAGACCTTACGGCCGATGAAATTGGGAAAATTTGGTAGAGATTAAGTTGTTTCAGCATAATACATAAACGATATATGATATATAAAGCAGTATGATAATAATAATAATTCATATTTAAGAATATAACTTGTAGTTTGAAAATAGTGGTGTAATTTAAAAAAAAGGAGAAGAATTAAAACAATGAACAATTTATGTTATATACTTAATTCCTAAAAATTATTATTGTCGTGACAATGATGGTAGCGACCGTTACTATGTGGTACTTCATTTTAAATTTCATTTACCTTTTATTATCATTATTGTCATTAATTATCACCGTAAAATTTAAAATAATCTCGTTGAAAATTGAATAAATTAACCTAGTGAATTTTAATGATGAAACAATTATTTTTTTAATAATTTATTGACAAATATATAATACGTGTAACTATAATAAATCAATATGAAAAATTATTTAAATTATTTAAAATAACATCTATCGCTTTTAAGCATTTAACATAAAAATTTTAAAATGCTTTGATATTTCTTTTAAACATCATAGAAGAATAATAAAATAAATTTAATTAATTTTATTTAGTTTAATCATTAAGTATCATTAATAAAGAAGTAATTTGACTTATATTAATAAACATAATTATATTTTACATATTATTAAAATTGAGTAGTCACAAACAAGTAAATAACTATTTATTCACTCAACAAGTCCACTCAACATGTTATTTTATCGATAGTGTAATATGTGGTCAGTCCATCTTCCCTATTGAATAACAACCCGTTTATATGGACATCTGAGCTATCGACGTTACATGAAAGAGGATATCGTGTAACTAAGTTTCAAAAATATATTTGATATTGTATAAAATGTACACATAAAATATAGTTACGAACCAAACCTCTTAGTTTATACAATAGTAGTGGCAGAATAATCATTCAATCGAATACAATTAAGGCCGTATACTATTATAATCCCCGGATAAGATATTGTTCCCATCTATTATCTACATTAACCTACTAAATATGACACATAGTGAAATTTCTATAATTATTACCACAGTTTGCGATAGTTCTAACATTATAACATTATTCAATAACGTAAACTTCTTACCCACTTACCAATAGTATATTTAAATATTTTGTCCCATTGATAATTGAACACACAGATTTAACAATTATTTTAGAAACTACAACCACTATAAAACTACACACAGAACTGAAAGTTGTTTCTCGTTTTGAACCTAAACACTTCTCGACCGGTAACCAGATCGAAAACTTATGGTATCTTAAAAGAGGTCACTCGGAACACTGATCGTGACACTTTTTTTTTTGTGCGGTGCGAAATGCGGGATTAAAGCTCTTGTACACACCGGAGTATTCCGGGAGAGCGACGATATTAACCGCCCCGAGTCCAACGCATTACTGAGGGAAGCTGTGTGTTGTGCGGCACGGGAAATCGATTTTAGCACTCCGGCAATAGGGGTTAGGGTTGCCAACCAGTTTCTTAGTGGAGTGGTCCTTATCAATAATTAAAGGAAAAAATCATCTCCACCAATTATTAACTCCGCCGCTTAATCTTCAGTTATTAGATTATTTATTTTTCAACCACTAATACACTATCTAATAGCCTAAAATAATACATTATAGACATAGAATTGAAATGAATATGTGAAAAAAGACGATTAAAAATTATATTTTATATTATATTAATAAGTAATTAATCAGATATTAATACTATTTTTTTAATAATCGTATATATTAATTAACATATGGAATTATATTATTACATGTAATGAAATCGCAACACTAATACATAAGCGTGCTTTGAATGTACTACCCGGCGAATTCACCATTTGATTCAAATATAGGATTATATTACATTAATTCATTAGAATTAATATTATCAAGTTTTAAGTAGATAATTAAATTAATATAGCTCATCTATTATAATTAAAATTAACTAATTAAATATTTTTTTGATTCATTACTTTGTGATAAATCTTGGAAACATCTTTACTTTAATGATATCACCTGTATTTAATATCAACGAAGCGTATATTCAAACTAAAGATTATATTTTATATGTATTACAATATATAATTAGCTCCTCATGTTTACAAACATCTAACTCAACCTTAAACTTGACTCTCGCTATTATATAAGCTCCGTTGGTCACTTGTGGGTTATAATCGGTCATCAAAGGGAGAGGTTATTGTCTCCTCGCGGCTTCGTAATGTGTACAGCTATAATTTAAGTAACAAACACAAACTTTCACTTTTAAAGCTAAACAAACGAGTTTTTCCTATTTTGAATATTTAAACCATAATATTAAGTAAGATTTTTCGAGCGCCTTTAAATAGGTCAAATTAGTTGTAATAACAAATTAAATAATCAATAAATATCATAAAATCTAACAACAAATATTTATAAGGTTTATAAGACGACGATGAGCATTTATTTTTCGAACATTTAAAATAGTTTTTAGCAATTATCGTATAATTCTTTATCGACAATTTTCAAATCAACGTCGGGCTCTCCTGATCTACAATAATAAACTCATTTGATTTTGATTAATTATTGTTCCCGGCCAACCACCACACATCAGTTTCAATTTATTTGGGATATCATCAGTGTCGCATAGTTGGAGACTGGGAAACGGAGTTTTACTATGGGGTATTTACCTCTCCGGTTAAACCATCAGTAAAATGAAAATAATGAACATGTTTGAAAATACTGGTAACTACCGTTCATGCTAAGGAAATGAAGATAGTATTTTAAAATTATTACGGCATTATTAATAACGGGTAAAATTAAATTAAAAACATTTAGTTTGTTTCACTGAATTTAATAATTTAGTGAAACAAACCAAGTGTTTTAATTTAATTTTACCTATAATTTCACAATGTTTCATCTAGAGGTAAATGAAAAAATCATTTAAGAAGAATTATTAATACTCAGAACAGTATATCTATCCTTTTAATCGAGATTTTTTACTCTCGTTTTGGAAATACTATAAACACCCAGTGCTTTACGTATTGTAAGCTTATAAACGAGCTTCTTAAAAGAGATAAATTTACTATCGGTTGCTATGTTCTTAACGTCAATTTATTATGAAAGGTTAAAGGGAAATTAGTTTTTTAACACGTCAGCCTCATCAACTTGAAATAGGCAACGAATCATATCTTTAATTCTCTAGTTGTAGCCTATTTTTTGTAGAGGCTGTTAGGAAATCTTCTAACAGACATTAGCTCTTGGATATAGTTCGCTAATAAAACCCTCACCCCTCTTCCTTAAAATCTCCTAATCACATAATTGCCTCATAAGTATTTATGTATCTACGTTCTTTCAGATTTCTCCGATCTTCCTCTCTGCAATTTCGTCAGCCTACTTCCTGCCAATTTCCTGTCCGACAAACGTTACCACCGCATCCAATTTCTTGTCATCCTCGGCCATCTTTTCGACAATAGTCGCCTCGTTCACGTTACTATATTATCTATATGCCCCGCAGGATTTTCTCTCTGTCATCCATTCAGGAAAATCTATCAGTGCATGATGTACTGTATCTTAAGGCTCACATCAGTGTTTGCATACTGTCGTGACTGCCTTGCCCATACGGTGTAAGTAGCTACCAAAGCTACCGTGCCCGCTCATCAGCTGAGTGAGGTGGTAGCTCAGCTCTCCGTGCTACCCCATTATCTATGCCTGCACATTAGCGATAAATGTTTTGGTCCAGTTCTCCGTGGCCCGCTATCTCTTCTGAAATTTAGCCAAAGCTCTGCCATGTACCTCTGTCTTTGTCGCCTGCTTGTTGCCATCTCCCTTCTGTTCCCAGCAGACTTTAGCCTTTTCAATGATGTGCAGGTGTCCAGGATCAATTTCGGCTAGCACTTCCACTGCATTCATCAAAATACCGTCATGTAGACTTTTGTTATACACAAGCAGGCAACCTTCAGCGCCCCTCGTACCCTGGTCGCGTTTCTCCCTGTTTCTATCACATTGGTCCATACAAGAGGCGCGTTTGACAGCTTCACTTTGGCGCCGATATTTGCAGCCATCTACGACCGTCGTCTACTCCTCCTACGTTAGGCACCAGGCGATCTACTATGGCCTCCATCTTTCTTGCCCCATCAGCCTACCTCGGTGCAATTTTGGCTGCATCTTTGGTTGGCCTCTAGCCATACTCCCAGATATTTCATACCCTTGTTAATTCCAAATTCTCTTCCACCTACCATTACCGTATCGTCTGACTGCTTTTCACCCTCCTTGTGGAGAGCCATACCACCTACGTTTTGTTAGCCCCGATGTTCAGCCTGAAGCCACCGTACTCTTATTTCGTACGCCTTTCATGCTATTACTCGTAATGTGTTTGTAGCCAAAGTGAATAAAGAAATTGAATTGAATTGAAGTTTTGCTCTTAGCTATGACGTCATCCGCGTACGAGATATTCATAGCGCCGACTGGTAGCTGCAGCTCCAGTACCCCGTTATACACTATGATTCGCAATGTATGACCTTAGACCGATCCCTATGGCACAGTCAGCGTCTTCTGCGTATTTCTTCTATCTGCCTTGTAATCTATGAATAGGCCCTGAAGGTACGCGTTTACCATCATGGTGAGAGTGCGAAACAGCCTTCTCTCTGCTTTAGCCTTGATTGTCCTCCAGAGGAGTGTATTAATTGCGTTCATAATATCCAGGGCTATCATTACTATATGCTCCCACTTTTTTTATCGGCCCTGTATTATCTTTGTTCGCTATTTTTTTCACCTCCATCACTGCGTCGATGATGGAACCCAAACTGGCTCGGATGAAACCTGCCCTAATCTTCTGTGTGCTAAATCACCCGATTCGTGAAGGTCTTTTCGAGCAACTTTGCCAACCTGTGCAATAGGCACAGGAGTTTGTATGCAGAAGACTGCTCTGGTCTTCTGCTTATCTTTGGTATTAGGGCGAGCCTCGCTAGCCTGCATCGCCTCAGAAATACGCCCTCTTCCAGGCACTTATTTACTACTTTGGTGAATAACTGTGGATTCGCCTCTACCGCTACCTTTATGGACTTGTTAGGCATTCCATTCGGTCCAGTGGCTCTCTTGTCTGACAGAAGGGTAGCCCCACTTACAATTTCCTCCACCCTTAAATGTGTCATCAATGTCCCCACCCTGCACATTCTTCTCTTGCTTAGTCTCAGCATGGGAAAAGTGCCTCCACCGCTGCACTTGTCCATCCAAGAACCTCACTAACTATTGTTAGGCCCCTTCTTTTAATCTTTCCCGTTACGATTCACTATGGTTTCTCCAACGAGTCACATTCAACCTGGTCACAGAGCTCCTCCCACTTCGGTTTTTTTGCTTCTTTCAATCTTCAGTCTGTGCCGATACTTTGCTTATCCTTTCAATCAGTAGAGGTTCTGCAAAATCCCCTCTTCTGCTGGCTCTGCAGATCTTGCATCTCGCTTGCACGGCTTCCTTTCTGGAGTCCGCCACTTTTTTATACCACCAGAATACCCCTTGTTTTCTCGTACTTAGTTGTTTGAATGGCAAAAAAAACATCAGAATGGTTTGGGTATTTATTGATGAAGTTGAAGCGACGTTCCCAAAGATTATTTCTTTATTCGCAAAGTTCATTCCCGATTAACGGATTTTTAGTGGGCTGCAACATACGTTGACCGACCATTCTCTTTAATGAGAGACTGTGGCTTAGAAGGAATAGCCAGAAGATATACCTGAGAAGTAATTTTGTTAACTGAAGACTCAATAAAAGCTACAGTCACAATCAATAAAAGCTTATTAATATCTGCTTAATTGTCTGTTTATTAATTTTAGTCTAATCTACTAATCGGAAAATGCAAGTTTAGATTCTCTACTATCGTCATATATTTGTATTTTTAGTATAAAAGTTGTAATTTAAACTTTTTAATCTGTTACTATTTATATTTTATGTATACAGTCATTATGATTTTATCTTTACAATTTTAATTTTATTTTAATCTATTCGTTAATTATTATTTTATCTATTGAATAATTTTTATATACTGTATCGTACTTAATTTATTTCTATACACTAATTTTTATAGTGTATTCTATTAGCTTATATATTGACATATATTTAATTGTAATGTAGTTATCAAATTATGAATTTTCTATCTTTCGCTGACGTGTAAAAACAATATGTAAAAGCACAATTAAAAAGTATTATTATCATTATTTGCACCAGTTCCTGAATTTAACCTCTCTCAAACTTTCTTTATTGCAATATTCAGAATATGTTGTTATTCGAAACTATGTTAAAATGTTTGAGAGATTGAACCTAGGATACCTAGTAGAAATTCATATAATCTTAAAAAGAAGTTGCTAAAGAATTCTAGATTCCTTGAAGAAAATTTAATACATTTGCAAAATCTGCTATAAAATCTTTATAAGATAAATGCTTGTAAACAAGAATTACCACATAGTAACTATTCGCAACTATTCTTATGATTAAAGCGGTTGTATTAAAAAACTATTAAAACATGGAAGAAAAATTGTTAGTAAATAAATAATGAATTCTTAAAAGAATGGTAGAATAATTGCTGGAAAGCTGTAGACCTCTTGAAATAAATTTACGTACTAAAGTTCAAGAAAGTTAAAAGAATTAAATTAAACTAACGAAAAAATATGAATTTTTCATCCTTACATACTTTGAATCTATATATAGATATATCTATAGATATTTATTACAACCATTGCAACTCAATAATTGTATGAGGCAGAATGATGTTTCTGTGTCTATGGTTATACCATTCTTTACTGTTCAGAAATAATTTTATCGTCCACCTACATTTCTGTCCTTTTATAGTCTTCAATCTCTAACACTTGATCATACTTTTATATTACTTTCCTATTTCTCTCTCCAACTTTTATGTCTGTATTTTTTGAGTGTATATTATAGAAATTTTTACTACCTTTGTGGATATAGATTTATATCTTTTATAGTCCTATACTAAACCACCTAATTTCTCATGTTTCTATATTTCTTCGTTCCCATTGCTCCTGTCATTATTATGTACCATTTAGTAATGTTGACAACTCTAATTTATATTTTTGGCATTGAGGCTCTGAAACCATAGGCGTTGGTTTGTTATGCATCTATAGTTATTTTTTCGTTATACGAGTTATCTCCTTAATGTATTGTGATCTTTATTTTTTACCTTTATTTAAACTTTATCAAAAATAGTTAAAAGTGTATAAAAATAAATTAATGAGACATTGATAATAATGGAGGAATGAAAATATACATATAATTTTAACACCAGTCTGAGGCACAGATTTCATAAAACCACCCAAACCCATATCATTTCCTCCACTATATTGCACCAGTTCAGATATATACCGAACATCCTATTTACAAGTACTACAAAGCTTGCTTACTCCAGATTCTTTTTCTATTTATCTTCAATGCTACTTTAGTAGGCCTTCTTTTTTTAAAGTTTTTAATGCATGCAATTTTTACATCTGTTATATTTAATTAATTGTTCACTTAAACAGAAACATTTTTTAATTATTTTGATTAAAATACTAAAAAACTTTGGAGAACTAAAATCAAGATTTACTCCTGTTTTTCAACCAATTCTTTGGGTTGTCCTAATTCTTGCTTTTACCTGTACTCGCTTGGTGATATATAATTTCATAAGCGTAAGAGGTGTCTCTCCGATTCCATAGAAATTTAATTTATGTAGCAAAACATCGTGGCTAATGGTATCGAAGGCTTTGGACAGATCGCTTCACGTCAAACCTATCTTACCTTTGTTATCCAATACTTCTGCGACTTTATCAAGCAGAACGGCAATTGCTGAAGTTGTAGAGTTTCCTATCCTGAAGCCATATTGACAGTTACTGAGTAATTTGTGTTTTTCTAGGAAACTAAGTAGTCATGATTTTATTACGCATTCCCAAATCTTGGACAGAACAGGAAGAATCGCAATAGGTCTTAGGTGGTCAGGTTCATCAACATTAGCTTTTTTAGCAATAGGTATTATTTTTCCAATTTTAAGTTGGAAAGTGGTCCTCTAACAAGCATTTATTCATTATTATGGATATAGGTGCAGCGATTTCTTCTGAAACATGGTTAATTAATTTGCTTGTCATATCATAGATGTCGGGTATTTCTTTATCTTTAAGAGTTAAGCTTCGTCGCCTTCGAAGTAAATGGATAGATTCGAATTTTGAGTTTTTTGTCCATTGCTTTCGGGACCTGTTCTGGTATTATTACATATATCCAATTTTTTGGTGCTTTTGATTTTATTTAATCCACTTTATCCTGCATCTTCGTCTTTGCATCAATTGTTGACTTGCGTTTATAAAACTATATTAATTTGAAGAATCCCTTTATATTTTTTATTTATTTATTAATCCTGAAAACTGTAGTTCTTTGCTATATAGGAATTAGAATACCATAATATATTCTTTTAACATGATCCTACATATTACCAGTTTTCAAAACATTAAGTAATGTTCAGCTGAATATAATTTTAGATGTTTTAGTAATGATTAATTGAGAGCTTTATTAAATTATAATGCGATATTAAAACATATTCTAAATGTAAGAATTCCGCAGAATTTACTCAATAATCAACTCACTAGTTGTCTCTATAATCTCTTTGAATTTTCGTGATATCGAAGATTAAAATTCGTTTAGCAACGCTTTTTGTGCTTTCTGGAGAGAAATTTCGATAATTAACCTTTTATATACTTGGCTATGAGGTATAGAACAGAAGTTTTTGCTTTCGATCTGTTTTTTATTCTTTTATGATTACTTTCTTAGAGACCCATAAAGTCTTTTAAATATTATTATTTATTTATTGTCTGGCTTCCTTGAGTTTTCTAACAATATAAGCTCTGCCACCTTCGAAATAATAGGAAAGGTTTTATGTTCGAATATCTGGTTTATTAGTTTGAATACCTGTTTCGATAAGGTTTTAAGAAATCAGGAATAGTTCTAGTTGAGTGAGGTGTATTTCTATCGTGTTATTTCCTTATGATTGTTTTATCGGAAAAACGTTTCTTAGGAAGACTTTTTCACTTAATATACAGTAACTTTATTTTTCGCCCTGTGTTTAATTTCCTTCTAACAAATTTACAGTCTAGACCTTTCTTTCACGTCGTTGTATATATTCCTGATTGCTTTTATTCACTTAGAATTTTCTTTTCCTAAGCCAGAATATAAACTGGGTAAGAATCTTAATAGGCCAAAACTTTTGAAAATCCAATGAGTCAAAATCTCTATAAGACTTTTTTTTTTGATGATTGTTTTTTATTGAATTAATTCCATCGCTCTCCTATGATTTTTCACATTATTATTTTCTGTCTGTTTCTAGCCCTCATTCTAGAAATATGTATGTACAGGGGCGAGACGGAATCATAATGCTGTGCATGGTGTGCCAGGTTGAGCCATCAGAATACTGTTGTAAGACCTTTCCGGAATTATCCTATCAGCATTCCTCACTTTTTCACGCAGATTTAGCACTATCAATTATTTTCTTTTTCCGAGGATAAACTAAGACTTGAAAAGACCTAAAACGCAATGTCACGAAGGTGCAAGTAGGTACAAAAGATAACGAATTTAAAAGGTGATTCCAAAACTAGAATAGGCGATTGAATAAGTGAATTAATTAGCATGCAACGTGCTTTGAAGGAAATTTCCTTTGTATTTGAAAAATCGTAAGGAAAATACTTTCTATAAACAAACTACAATTATTTTCGAGGTGCACATCGTATGTAGTTACAGTTTTTTTTTTTATTTATCATAGTGAGTTTCCACTCTTTAATCGTTCCATCTTTTCTCGACAATACGTAAACTCAAATATATTATTTTTAAAAATACAGGGTGTACCTTCTTAACAGTTTCTATATAAGCTATGCTTAATAAAGTAGTTTTAATAGATTTATTAAAATGTATTAAATATATTAATTCACACTACTCTATTGACCTTGGTCACTATATTTAACAAGAATAATAATCATATTGAATTAAACTAAATATATGAAATAGCTATTTATAAGAAGTATTATTCTACAAAATGAATTGTATCCGTCTGAAATCTAATTTTTAAACTTTCAAATAGAAGAAAATCCTGGCACCAACCCCTCGCCTTATAAATAAAATATTCGAGCATAACCTAGAATCCGTTCATGGAATTCAGAGATAAACATGAAAATTTAAATGTTCAAAGCTTGCATAATAGCATTCCAGGCAGAATGCTAAGGCAGGGGTGTTTTAATTAATTTATAAGTAGTTTTCATAATTAGCTCTGGAATTTACACTTATTAATCCAGAACGCTTTGTTCTCGCAGGCTTTTTCCGACGTCTTTAGTTTAATCCTCAAACTCGAGCCTACGTTCTGGAATACGTGTCGGTGCTGTTTATCATCCCTTTCGTGCAGATTAATTAAAATTATACTCGGATATATTTCACAAAACACTTCTTCACTCAATACCGGGCAATCAATACGCGACGGGCGCGAAAATATATTCATCAACCTGGGCGATGTATTTTAATTTACGATATTAATTACGGGAAGGCGTTTCACCTGGAATAATTTTGGAGTGTTTAGTTGCCGTCCAGATTTACACAAGTAAATACATATTTTATTCGTACGTGTGTAAACAGTTAAAAACGGGTAAATGTAAATATGTACAGAAGTAATAATCATAGCAGATTTGTACGAGTTTTAAATCCAATACCAACACGAGATAACGAAACTCCGGAAACGTATATATTTATAGATTTCATGTTGGTTCGGATAAATCCGCGTGGTTTTTTTATTTATTTATATGGAATGGAACATCTAAATAAATAATCAATAAATTATATGAAGGAGGGCAGTTCTCTTAAGTTAACACACTTTTATCAAATTAATGGGAAACGGCATTATTGGCTTTTTCCTAATCGAATACACTTTGAATTATTTAGATATGTTTACTAATTTCTCAATTCCCAAAAAATAAGTGGGGACATTATTTGCCATAGAAACAAGATTGGGAGAATTTAATTGTCTTTTTTGGTGCGATATTCTAATAGAGCTGTGAAAATCACACGATATACCATAAAAAAAACATCTTGGGCAATACGAAGTACTTAGAAGGGGTTTAAAAAATTTCGAATTGAAGCATATTTTAAGAAAATGGCACCTTTCCTAAAAACAATACCTAACAACAAGACAAATTTTACTTCCAAATTATTCACAACACCTCGACGTTTTCCCCAATATTCTAATACCGTTTTACTGCTGACTTACTCTACTAGATAAAAACGAAGGTTTAAATTGAACAAAAAATGTTCAGAGGCATTACAAATACCTAAAAGTTCATACCATTTTTGCTTTAAGTTGTTTGTTACTATACAGGGTGTCCCATTTTACATTACGGTCTCGAATAACTTGAAAACAATGCTTGGTAACGAAAAATGTGCCGAATGGAAACTTTCATAGTTTCGAGGGGGACATCGGATTCTGACAAAATAGTCCCTCCAGACTCCAAGCGGGGCCCCAATTTGCATTTTTTATCTAGCGACTTTTTTAGAATTCCATAATAATAAAAGCAAATTATTAAGAATAGCATTTTTGTATGAATCTGGTAGTTTTAGAGAAAAATATAGGGAAAGTGTCATCTACATGGAATTCACAGATCTTCTAATGGAGATTCATATATATTTTTAAGTACTATCAATGATATTTTTCATTATATTACTATAAAGTCTATTTATAGAAACTGTAGCTTAATTCTGGCTGGCGATTTTAATATTGACTTTAACAAAAAACCATCTTTACAGCATAACTTATTGATAAGGTCTTTTGGAGTAAATATTGTAATAACTGATAGTACACGAATTGGAAGCAAAAGCTGAAAGTTGCTTTGATAACATAATAACAAATTTGAATAATTATGAAGTCGGAACTATAAATCCTAATATATAGGACCATTTTGGCCAATACATTAAAACACAGATATCAATTAAACAAGACGTGCAAATTGTTACAAAAATTCAGCTCAATATTAACTTAATAGAAAAACTTCTTAGTGATGACATTTGATATTCATTCTAACTGAATCGCTAGAAATATCGAACAGACGTAAAAATAATAAAACTATAATCAATTGGTATACCCCAGAGCGTGAAAATTACAAACTCATTAGAAATATTAAGGATAAGGAAATTTATGCATTACATTAAACAAGTTGACATTTCTCGCAGATTTAGTTAGGGCAAATATATTGAAAATTCAAATAATCCAGCTAAAGCTCCATGCACTCAAAGATTTCAAAGCAGTTCCTATATCACCTCAGAATATTAACAATTATTTCATTGATCATTTTGAAACCATTATTAAAAATATGCCTAATGTATCTTTAGCGCTTCCGAATATTCGCTCTCCTAGTAAGTCTTTCTTTTTTAAGCCAACCCACCCTGAAGAAGTAAGTACGGATATTTCTGAATTGAAAAATTAGAAATCAAAAGATATTTACGGTTTAGATGCATGTTTATCGAAACGAATATCTACTAAGATAGCTCCTTACTTAAGTCATTTGTTTAATGTTTGTTTCACAAGTGGAATTTTTCCATCAGATTTGAAGATTTCGAGAATTGTCCCTATTCATAAAAAAGGGGATAAAGAAGATTGCTCAAATTATAGACCAATTTATATTATTCCCATAATTGGAAAAATAATGGAGTTTTTGGTCAAACATAAGTTGATTAAATATTTTGATAAAAATAACTTTTTTACTGATTGTCAATACGGATTTATATTCAACCGAAGCACTGAATCAGCTATAGATGAGATAATAAAAGTGATCTTAAGTAACATTAACGAAAATAAATACATATCCATTACGCTCTGTGATTTAACTAAAGCCTTTGATTGTGTTAATCATGGTATATTGTTACAAAAACTTCAATTATATAATATCCATGGATGTGCATTAGACTTTTTTAAATCGTACCTTAGCGATCGTAAGCCATGTGTCTTCATAAATGATAACAACTCTTATATACAAAAGTTAAATCATGGGATTCCTCAAGGGTTTGTATTAGGACCCATTATATTTATTATATATATATATATATATATATATATATATATATATACAGGGTGAGTTTTTTTCGATGTTCTCTATGGGGATCTCGGAAACTATAAGAGATAGAGAAACGGTTAAATGGGGAAAGAAGTGTAGATTTACGAGACGAATAAAATGCCACTAACAAAGTTTTAAAAAAAGTCAAGGGTAACTAGATATTTTGAAAAAAGTAAAAAGTGTCAATTTTTTTAAATCAATATATCTCGGTTATTATAACAGATAGAAAAAAACTGTAAAGGACAAAGTTTTAAATAATTTTATGCAGATTAATAAAAAATAATTTTTTAATTTTTATCCTAATTATTTTCCGAGATATGACGCAAACTTACATTTTTTTAAATGAAAACCATAGTTGGCTGTGACCTCATTCAAAAGGTAATTTTTTTCTCTTTAATC
The DNA here is from genome assembly GCA_963969525.1 of Ontholestes murinus. Lineage (NCBI taxonomy): Eukaryota > Metazoa > Arthropoda > Insecta > Coleoptera > Staphylinidae > Ontholestes > Ontholestes murinus. The sequence continues at coordinate 68,516,789 of OZ018389.1, forward strand.
CAATATGGCATACGACATAGTTATTTCTAAAAATGAGTGAGTTATAGTCATTTTAAATTTCATTATAAATAAAAAATGGGTAGCCATGAAAAAGATGAAAGTAAAACAATTGCAGTTGTTTATAATATTAGCAATATTGTAATTATTAGTTATACAGAGATAAACCAACATGAAACAACTGCATAAAGTAATTCTGTAATTATCAATATATCAATGGGAGAGAAATTTAAATATTAAAAAAATATGGTCAAAGAGTCCACTATTAATACTATTATGACATAAATTATATCTTTTTAAAATTGAATTTATGGCTTTTTGACTATTCTCATGTAAATTGAATTAAATGTTTCAATAGCAGCTAGTTTATGATCCTCCACAGATTGAAATGATTTTTCATATACTTTATTTTTTACATAACCCCACAGAAACAATTCTAAAACGCGCAGATCGGGAGATCTAGGTGGCCCTGGGATTGGTTTATTTCTTCCCACTTATGAGTTAGGAAAAGCATCATTTAAATAATTTGTAAAGCCAACATGTTATGAGGTGTAACACCGTCATATTGGAACCATTTTAATTTTGCTTGTAATGATAAATTTAAACAATCGAGCGTATCTTCAAATGTTTACTGAAGAAAATGAAAGGAATTAGTTTCACTTAGTGAGCTTTCAAAAATATATGGACCGAAAATTATTAATCCAAACACACCATGGATTAAACCCAAATTTAATTTGTAGTTTTCTCTATGAAACTTCTCGTGGATTCTCTTAAGTTCATCTATGTTCATTGTGGCCATTAAAAATACCACAATTAGTTAATCGCGATTCATCTGTTCATAATATTTTTGTAAGAAAGTATTATCCTCTTGACAAATGGGCTTATACCACAAACAGAAGGCCATTTGATAATTACAAAATTATTATTCCTATGCTGGTTTTTTATTTTTATTTAACTTTGTAGATATAATTTATGTCATAATAGTATTAATAGTGGACTCTTTGACCATATTTTTTTAATATTTAAATTTCTCTCCCATTGATATATTGATAATTACAGAATTACTTTATGCAGTTGTTTCATGTTGGTTTATCTCTGTATAACTAATAATTACAATATTGCTATTATTATAAACAACTGCAATTGTTTTACTTTCATCTTTTTCATGGCTACCCATTTTTTATTTATAATAAAATTTCTATAACTCACTTATTTTTAGAAATAACTATGTCGTATGTCATATTGGATTAAAGAGAAAAAAAATACCTTTTGAATGAGGCCATAGCCAACTATGGTTTCCATTTAAAAAAATGTAAGTTTGCATCATATCTCGGAAAATAATGGCGATAAAAATTTTCTGATTATTTTTTATTAATCTACATAAAATTATCTAAAACTTTGTTCTTTACAGTTTTTTTCTATCTGTTATAATAACCGAGATATATTGATTTGAAAAAATTGACACTATTTACTTTTTTCAAAATATCTAGTTACCCTTGACTTTTTTGAAAACTTTGAAAGTGGAATTTTATTCGTCTCGTAAAACTACACTTCTTTCCCCATTTAACCGTTTCTCTATCTCTTATAGTTTCCGAGATCCCCATAGAGAACATCGAAAAAAACTCACCCTGTATATATATAAAAATGATTTACCAGTATATATGGCTCCGACCAAGGTTATCTTATTTGCAATTTGCAAATGACACCTCATTTATTTGCAGTCATCAAAATGATACTGTCCTCGAAAATATGGTAGAGGATGCCAGAAACAAGATAACTGAATGATTTTATGCTGATAAATTAAAATTGAACGATTTAAAAACACAGAAATTACAGATCGTCCCACACATAAGAGGTACTGTTACAAACTCAGTGAAAGTTCTGGGCATTCGTCTTGACAATCAATTAAAGTTAGATCATATTGATGATCTATCAAAACAACAATGTAGGTCTTTGTTTGTGTTAAGAAAACTTGACAAACTAGTCTTCAAGCCGACATTAATAACTGCATATCATGGATTATTTTATTGCCATATATTATATGGTTTACGAATGTGGAGAAATTCTAATGGAACGTCCCGTATTTTTATTTTATAAAAAAAAGTAGTACGTATATTAGCAGCATTAGGCAAAATAGATTCATGTAGGGGATATTTTAAACAGTTCAATTTGCTGTACCTGCCATGTTTATTTATAAAACATGTATGTATATTCACCAAGACAAAACTAAATTCATAAATTGCAACAGATACCATTTATATTCAACAATATATGGATCTAATATATTGACATTTAGGGATAAACATGCCAGAGTAGCTGTCAATGAAATTCAAGTAGGTTTATATAATAAATTACCAGAACTTATTATAAAATTGACAACAAAGAAATTTAAATCCAAATTGAAAAGCTACCTTATTGAAGTGGAACCATATACTGTGCACGAATTCCAACGTATATGATTCTGCGTGAGATTAGTGAATGATTTTGATTTTTAATTGTAAATCTAGTGTTTCGTAATTTTTAATATTTGTAATTTATATCATATGTTATTGTTCGTATTAATTTGACGCATGTGAAAATTTGTAATCTGTTAACATTAATAAACGATTATTATCTCATCTCTCATCTCTCATCTCTCATCTCTCATCTCTCATCTCTCATCTCTCATCTCTCATCTCTCATCTCTCATCTCTCATCTCTCATCTCTCATCTCTCATCTCTCATCTCTCATCTCTCATCTCTCATCTCTCATCTCTCATCTCTCATCTCTCATCTCTCATCTCTCATCTCTCATCTCTCATCTCTCATCTCTCATCTCTCATCTCTCATCTCTCATCTCTCATCTCTCATCTCTCATCTCTCATCTCTCATCTCTCATCTCTCATCTCTCATCTCTCATCTCTCATCTCTCATCTCTCATCTCTCATCTCTCATCTCTCATCTCTCATCTCTCATCTCTCATCTCTCATCTCTCATCTCTCATCTCTCATCTCTCATCTCTCATCTCTCATCTCTCATCTCTCATCTCTCATCTCTCATCTCTCATCTCTCATCTCTCATCTCAGCTGTAATCTAAAACATGAAAAACAAATTCTAGAATTATTACTACAAATTTTAATGAGTAATCAGTCCTAGTATCAGCAATTTCTCATTTGCTAACTGAGAACTGTTATTAATAATCTATTATTAACTAAATGTAATTTGTCAACTTCATAGTCATTTGATAATTGTCACTTTTATCTATCATCTGCTATTTTACATACGTCGTCTCCAGATATTATCTAACATAATCCGACGTTCAGTTTCCTGAAATTCTTTCGTATTTTTTAACCCTGTTATCTGTTATCTGTCATTTATTATCTGTCATCTTTCAACTATCATCTGTCATCTGCTATCTGTAATCTCTTATTTATCATCTGTCATATGGTATATGTCATCTGTCATCTCTCTTCAGTCATTTGTCTCTTTCTTATGGCATCTTTTATTACATTTTATATTATGTGAGTACATCAACTGTAAAAGAAAATATAACAAAATATTTGTTTGAGATTGAAACATAAAGGAATTATCAAAACAAATAGAGTATTTCTGTATTTATAAATACTTAAATTAGAATAAATAAACTTTTAAAAAAGCTATTTTAGAGAAATTTATCAACTCCAAAACTTGTTGGAAGAATTTTAAACCGATATTGTAAAATTATTCGTGTCATCTTTTAGCTTTCAACTATCATTAGTCAAGTGCCATATGTCGCTTATGGCATCTTCTAGCTGTCAATTATTGACATTTTATGAATGATATACGGAAAGTACTGTATTTGTAATACAATTTAATTCAAGTATTTAATGAAAACATAAGGCAGAGAAATATGACGTTTTTGAGAAAATCATAACACAGAGAATTTTCAATTAAATCAATTTTTGTTTTGTTTAATAGGTACGTGTGGATTTGCCATTTCATAATCATATCAAAGAAAAGGTTAAAAAACATGTCATCTAAGTGATTTCTGTTCTTTTCCAAACACCCTTCAAGTCGAGTTGTTCATGCATCTTTCCAACATGTTGGCGGGAATCGCTTGAATTTCTCGTGTGATAGCCCTGAGCAACTGATCAAGGATCTGCGGATTCTTAACAAATATGTGGGCCTTAAGATACCCCACAGAAAAAATCTCAGGACGTAAGATCAGGCAATCGTGGGGACCCCTAGCTCTCTTGAGGTATGCCAAGTTGCCCAATGTTGCTGAAAAAAGACTCTTCCAATATCAAAATTACGCCTTGTCAACTCTGAAAGGAAAAAATCACGCAGCATGGTAACTTGCTTCCATAGCTGCCCTAACTCGAGCAACATTTTCAGGTGTTCTGACACCTCTTTCTCCACCTCTAGGTCCTCTAGACTTTAACGATTCTCTAGTACTGAGGTTTTGCACCCATTTTAGGATGCTGTTTCGCGTAAGAACATGACAGTGAATTCCAAGATTGAATTGTGTTCAAAATATACGCTGTGTAGCAACCACAGAACGTCCAGTTTCGATTTAATTGTCATAAACAAATACTCGTTGCTCTAGGTTTCATAACGACTAAACCAGATGGGTGGTCACATATCAATCATTCCAAAAACGTTAGGCTGCTCCTGCGCTGAGTTATACGCTTTCCAAAAACATCTTACTTCTCTGCTGCCCATCAAAAGTGAATGCTTCCTTTTAGCTTTGAAAAAAGGAGAAACATTTTGAGGTCAATAAAATTGAATAACTTTTAAAACCAAAATTTTCACAAATATTCCTCTGACATAACAAAGAACTGATGTCTGTTAATTCTTTACAACAAAAGGAAGGAGGGGTAAGGAAAGAACAGTAGTCAAAATGACATGACAGAACATCGGCTGTTTTGATAAATATTTTTGGGTTTTGTATGTTAAATGACATTATTCAAAACAGACCTTACTTAATATTTATATATAAATATGAGTTTCCTTTAATAATTGTAGATATTCTATTATTTGTAGACATTGAGAAAGATGTGTTTGAAATAATAATTTATTTATTATTTCAATAATTAAATTTTAATAACCATAAAGTAAACGCCTCCACAATTTAAAAATTTTAAATATATCCTAATAAAATAATATGATATTTCTCAGAAAGGCTGAATAATAAGTTGAAATTTTTATTTATTATTAACTTATTAAACCATGAAATTTAAATGTTTAAATAATATATGTAAAGGTACTCACAATTATAAAATAAGTAATGTATTTTTAAATATTGGCCGAATTGTCTATTGTAACCAAACGCTTATAATTAATAGAAAAACATTTGTTACGTACTTATAGCAATTCAATTTTTTATATAACATTTAATTAATATAGTAACCAATAAATATAAAGAGAGAGAAGACATCTTAATTGAAGTTAATAGGTACATATAATTTCTATCTTCTATTTCTTTCAGCCTATAAATATAAACTTGTTGGAAATCGATTCATTTTTGACAACTATTTAGAACTACTATCTTTACCATTGCAGACATAAATTGTATATTCATGTGTACGTAGTAATTGCTTTCATAAATAAACCTCCTTTATTACGGAGAACATGCATTTTTATTGCCTCTCTATTCATACTGAACGCAGTTTCATTGGGTGGACACCATCATGTTTTGCCGTAAATATCCTCTATTCATTACATAACGAATGGCTTGAACGTATGCATGTGTAATGCATGTCCTTGTCCTGCTGAAAAAAAACGTTTAATTTTCATATGGTTATAAATAACCATAAGCATATTTCGTAATGATAATTTATAATACATTAATTAGAAAAAAATATTTAGCATATAATTTTAATTACTAAAATTAATACGATTGATAAAAAAGTGTATATATGTAGTAAGCCAAACTTTATTGGAAATAAGCAACTTATATATTTTACTTTAAATATTATTAATATTTATAATACATTAAGCATAGAGAACTATTACAAATATTTAAATCATTTTTTGTAATGTCTTTAATAATTATAGAATATTTAGAGTCGACATATGTATGTTGTAATATTTATCTTTATGGTGGAAGAATAATAATAGGATTTCAATAAACACGCGATATATCTGCCCGTGCGCTTATTTTATTATAGCGTTTCCGGGAACTTTTCCTGTCAATAACCCAAGAATGCACGATATAAAACATACAAAATCTGCTGCCCTATCCCGCACATTTATATGATGGCTTCACGTATTTCTCAATATTTCCTTGTTGCGAACAGCTGCGCCGTATTCAGCCATGTTTGCCACCATATAAGCTGCCATACACCACAACTGTCCAAATTTAAATGCGTTGCGACGTTTTTCTAAATATATGATGTCTATATTTTATTTAAATATTTATTTAACATAGAAATGTTTTTATCAATTCCAAAGAAATATATAAAATCTATTTATTAATTAATTTTGGGGATAACTATTAGCTGCTAAACCGCATTAAGTACAATATAACGTATTTTGTGGTGTTATTGTTTTTTAGTCACTCCACGAAATTATTATGTATGGCAATCTCCAGACACGTATTTCACTGTATCACAGCTCGTCAGTGAAGCTATGCCCTTATTACGTGGGTCAGGGCAGCTAATAGTTATGTAATTCAATGTCTGGCGGTGCATTAGTACGAGGAGTAGTTGTTTTAACTATTAACTGTTCTCGGAAAATCTATATTTTCATTTTCAACATTAGGGAATTGGTAAATTAATATTTTATTTAATTCACACAAAAAAGTAATGTTTTTTCAGCTAATCTATTTATTCTGTATAATTTCTTTCAGGATAATGCTTTCTTAATGATTAAATAATACAAAATTATTATAACTTCCCCCACTGACACTGTTTCTGTCCTCAAAACTTTTAAAATGTTAGTATAAAAGCAGTATTTTGGCTTTAAGTTACAAATATATGTAGGGAGGGTGGGTGTCCTCTAATCACACCCTACAATTTGTAAAGCATTAACAAAGCATTATCCTAAAAGAAATTACATAGGATAAATACTAATAAATAGATTAGTAAAAAATCATTAATTTTTTAGGGGCTATAAAATAAAGTTAAATATTTATTTACATTAAAATAATTAGAGGGTAGAATAGAGATCACTCACAAACCCTACACGTTTAATAAAATTTTAATTACAAACTGGTTTATAGTTCGTGGTAATCACAGACTTGGATATCAGATTTAAAAGATTAAAATTTCACAAACTTTTTCTGAACACGCTCGAGTGCATTAACTTCTTGTGCAGCATAGGGGCTCCAAATCAAGGCACAATACTCCAAGTGGGAACGAACAAGTGCCACAAACAATCTTATTATAGTTCTAGGGTTTTTAAAATCTTGGGTGTTTCGTTTTAAAAACCCAAGCATTTGGAATGCTTTTGAAGTAACTGTACCGATGTGTTCTGAGAAACTCCAGTTACTTAAAGGAACACCCCTAAATCTTTAATTCAATAAACACTCTTAAGACAGACATTATTAATGAAGTAAGAATACGAAAATGGGAAGCGGACTTTAGCGAAAGTTATAGTACTGCATTTATCAATATTAAGATGCCTTCTATTTAAAATGCACCAATTAATCATTAAAATGAATTAGGACCTGCTGGAGAAGTTGAGAAGAGTGATTATTATCAATTGCAGTAAAAATTTTCATATCGTCCGCAAACAAGAGGCACTGAGAATGTCGAAAATAGGAAGTGACGTCGTTAATAAAAATATTAAAAAGAAGTGGAGCTAGGTGGGAACCTTGGGGTACACGTGATGATGCAGCTATCGAAAAAGATGTGTAGGTACCAACACGTACCCTCAGAGTTTTGTCTCTTAAATAAGACGCCATCCAATCGAAAAGTGAACCTTGTATTCCCAATTTATACAATTTTGACAGTAATATACTGTGGTCTACCGTGTTTAATGCCTTGGAAAAATCGGTATAGACGGAATCAACCTGTTTGTTCTTCTCCAAGGCATTCATTATAAAGTCGCAATATATTAATAGATTGGTAGTTGTCGATAAACAGAATAAATAAAGAATACATCAACTTGTGACGAAATATATAAAGTTACAATTTTTTCAAAAATTTTAGGAATATGCGATAGAATGGAAATAGGTCTATAATTAGTGACATAAAGAAAATGAGCAATTTGTTTAGAAATAAAGCGGGCAAACCGTCTGGTCCCATTTAGTAGGTTGGTTTTAAATTCGTTAATTCCGCTAAAATCGAAGATTTACCAACATCGGAAATGAAATTAAGGTTCAGGTGAGAGTCACCTGACTCGCAAACAGTTTGGTTACTTGAATGTTTATAGACAGAACCAAAATTAGAAGCAAATAAATCAACGATTTCTGTTGCGCTATTTATAGTTGAACCCTTATGATTAAAGAAATTGGGAATACCACTAGATGTTCGTTCTGACCTGATGTGTTTCCAAAATACGCTAGAATCATCAGAGATGGCACTTTCAAGCCTTTGTAAATACTCTTCATGGCATCTACTAGTTAGTATTTTGCAATCCGCCCGTACTTTTTGAAAGCTTTCATAGCCCTCAGGTAGATTAGATTGCTTAAATTTTTCATGTAGTGTTTTTTTTTTTAACAACATATTTTTTAAATCGTTACTGAACCACTTAGGAAATCGATACCCAGGTAGATATCAGATTACAGATTACAGATTACAGATTACGAATTACAGATTAGAGATTGTAGATTACAGATTACAGATTACAGATTACAGATTACAGATTACAGATTACAGATTACAGATTACAGATTACAGATTACAGATTACAGATTACAGATTACAGATTACAGATTACAGATTACAGATTACAGATTACAGATTACAGATTACAGATTACAGATTACAGATTACAGATTACAGATTACAGATTACAGATTACAGATTACAGATTACAGATTACAGATTACAGATTACAGATTACAGATTACAGATTACAGATTACAGATTACAGATTACAGATTACAGATTACAGATTACAGATTACAGATTACAGATTACAGATTGCAGATTGCAGATTACAGATTACAGATTACAGATTACAGATTACAGATTACAGATTACAGATTACAGATTACAGATTACAGATTACAGATTACAGATTACAGATTACAGATTACAGATTACAGATTACAGATTACAGATTACAGATTACAGATTACAGATTACAGATTACAGATTACAGATTACAGATTACAGATTACAGATTACAGATTACAGATTACAGATTACAGATTACAGATTACAGATTACAGATTACAGATTACAGATTACAGATTACAGATTACAGATTACAGATTACAGATTACAGATTACAGATTACAGATTACAGATTACAGATTACAGATTACAGATTACAGATTACAGATTACAGATTACAGATTACAGATTACAGATTACAGATTACAGATTACAGATTACAGATTACAGATTACAGATTACAGATTACAGATTACAGATTACAGATTACAGATTACAGATTACAGATTACAGATTACAGATTACAGATTACAGATTACAGATTACAGATTACAGATTACAGATTACAGATTACAGATTACAGATTACAGATTACAGATTACAGATTACAGATTACAGATTACAGATTACAGATTACAGATTATATATAAAATACATGCAAACCCGATGACAGGTGATAGATGACAGATGACAGGTGACACACGACAGATGACAGGTGACACATGACAGATAACAAATGACAGGTGAAAAATGACAGATGATTGTGTTATAATAAAACAAATACGATACATTTCAGAAAACTAACACTAGGATGATATCAGATAATATATGACAGGCGACGTATGACAGATACCAGATGACAGACAAAAATGTCAGTTATCAAATGACTATGAGAGTTGATAGATCACAACTAATTGATCATAGATTATGAATAACAGTTCTTAGTTAGCAAATGAGAAATAGCCGATTATAAAAATGATTAAATTTCTAGTTATGATTTTAATTTATAGAATTCGTTTTTCGTTTAAATTTTCCTGAAATTGAGCCTCTTAAATTAATACGATTTCAGTTTTACCTGTGTGTGTTTTAAAAGTGAGGGATGTATTATAGCAAGGTTATAACAACAAAAAATTAATTGAAAAAAATATGATAGATGACAGATGACAGATGACAAATGACAAATGACAAATGACAAATGACAAATGACAAATGACAAATGACAAATGATAAATGACAAATGACAAATGTCAAATGACAAATGACAAATGACAAATGACAAATGACAAATGACAAATGACAAATGACAAATGACAAATGACAAATGACAAATGACAAATGACAAATGACAAATGACAAATGACAAATGACAAATGACAAATGACAAATGACAAATGACAAATGACAAATGACAAATGACAGATGACAACATCTTTGTTGTCTGTAATATCTTTATAACAGAAGATTGGCGATAAATGACAGATAAATAATTAGGTATGACAGATGATAAATAATAGATGACAAATAACCATGATGATAGATTATGGAATAATGGTTCTTAGTTAGCAAATGAGAAATATTCGATTGTCAAATTTGTAGTAATATTTTAAATTTCTAGAATTCACTTAATTTGTGTTAATGGTCGCACTTTTTAATTTTCTTGTAATTGAGCTTCGTCGACTAATACAATTTTAACTCTAACCGAATTTTATTTATAGTCCTACGATATACTAGACAAAAAAACATAACAGATGACAGGTGACAAATAACCAGGAAGAAATGACAGAAGATTGACAATAAATGACAGATAACTAATTTGAAATGACAGCTGATAAATTATAGATGACAGATTACCGATGACGTATGTCAGATGTTAGATGACAGAGTTTACAAAAACAATAAAAAGAAAACGATTCAGGAAACTCAAATTTGGCTATCTGATAATATATATGATAGACGACGTATGATAAAACATGCCGGTTATCAATTGACTATGAGAATCGAGAGACGACAACTAATTGATGATCGATTATGAATAACAGTTCTCAGATAGCAAATAAAAAAAAGCCGATTATAGGAGTGAATCAGTCAAATTTTTAGCAATATTTTAAATTTCTAGAATTCGTTTTTGTTATGTTTCAAAAGTAACAGTTTTTAATTTCCCTGCAATTAAACACCTTCAACTTATACGAGAATACAAACAAATGACAAATGACAAATGACAAATGACAAATGACAAATGACAAATGACAAATGACAAATGACAAATGACAAATGACAAATGACAAATGACAAATGACAAATGACAAATGACAAATGACAAATGACAAATGACTAATGACTAATGACTAATGACTAATGACTAATGACTAATGACAAATGACAAATGACAAATGACAAATGACTAATGACTAATGACTAATGACTAATGACTAATGACTAATGACTAATGACTAATGACAAATGACAAATGACAAATGACAAATGACAAATGACAAATGACAAATGACAAATGACAAATGACAAATGACAAATGACAAATGACAAATGACAAATGACAAATGACAAATGACAAATGACAAATGACAAATGACAAATGACAAATGACAAATGACAAATGACAAATGACAAATGACAAATGACAAATGACAAATGACAAATGACAAATGACAAATGACAAATGGACAACGGAGGACGGACGACAGAAAATAAATGATAGATGACAACACACTAAGTTTTGTATTATATTTCTTAAAATTAAAACACGGTTTGTAATTAAAGTTATTTCTTTGTATATGTAGGGTGGGCGTGTGGCCTCTATCCTATCCTTCAAACATTTACAACTATTTTACTGAAAGTATATTTAATTATATGGTAAATACATTAAAGTTTAAGTTAAATGAAAAAACCCAAAAACAATGTTTAAGTCATAATTATTAGAGAAAAGTTAGTAGCAAATAAAACACAAAATAGAAACTTTGTTAAAAAATAATTAGTCATTCAGAAAAATAGTTAGGGATGATGTTTTACCGATTGGAGGGTGGAATATAGGCCACTCACCCACCTACATATGTTTCGTTAATTTAACATAGAGATAATCTTTATGACTTTTAAAATTATACATTCAAAAAGACAATTTTAATTCAAATAACCTTAAACATTTTTTCGACGTAAATATCAAGATAAATGTAGGGTGGGTGGGTGATGATCAAATGTTTAACTTTATTTTTAAAGCACCAACTAAAAAGTAATGTTTTCTCAGCTATATGTTAGTGCGGCTTCATGTAATTAACAGGGATTTCATTGGTGGTACTTGTGGGGATTAAAATGAGTGGTGCGGGTGATGAGATATGTTTGTGGCATAAAGTAGACTTCCAAGTCGGATGTAGTCATTGGGCATCGTCGCGTTTATTAAGATTATCGGTATGTTTTTTTCTATTTTTATTGCCTCGCGGATAATCATCTTAATGAAATGGTCTAATACTGCAATGGAAGTCGCGTATTCAAAATTTACCTTGTATTCCGTGAACTTGGAATATTCGGCCAGAGATGAGGAGGGTAATACTTTTTGGACGGATCTGATGTATTCAACTCGCTAAACTAACAGACGCATGAACATATGATGTATTTGTTTGTCTGATATAAACTTTATTACAGTCAGCACAAGAAATTTTGTATACTCCTTGGTTTTCGAGGAGAATAATGTCTTTTGAAGAATTATCCGAATTGTCCGAAGTGGTAAAAATTGTTTTGTTATTGTGTCTTTTTAGTATCTTCGAGATTTTGTCTGTTGTACCCCGTATGTACGAAAGAACTGTTATATTTGAAGATTCTTAAGACGTGACGGTGTTTTTGGTATTGTAATTTTGTTTCAGTAACAATGTTAATATACCATTCATTTTTTTAATTGAAATAGAATCGAACAATAAGAACCATATCGGCAAACGAGTAATTGAGAAGAATGACAACTTACAGATGATATAAGACAAATGACAAATGTAGTTTCTCATCATAATGCACAATTCAGGTGCTCACCACGGCTTCTTTATACATTCCAATGACTTCGGGATGTGATACTGCACCACAGGTTCCTTAACTTGGAACTTATTTTCCAGTATCCGGACACATAAAAATTTCAACGCTATAGATATCAGGCTGTGTGGCTCTCTTCTGCCTAGTCTTCGTAAAATCAGTAAATTCATTATTTTGCGGATTGCAACTAAATGGATACACTCTACAAAATTCTATTGCCATTCAAGTTATTTTAATAGACCTTCCCTCTCTCCCACTTGAAAAGAATACCAGATGTTTTTTTAAAGACAAGTTGACTTGAAGGTCAAGACCATTTAAAAGGTCATTTGAAAGTCAAGACCAATTGAAGGCCAAGGTCATTTCTAAGACAAGGTCATATGAAGGTTAAGGACAAGAATCTCCTATGACTTTGAATTATCCTATTCTAGAACCTCTTTTTAAGTAATCTTGCAGATTTTTCAAAGAGAAGATAACCGGAAATTTTTTATTATAGCTTTTGATTGTTAGAATTCTTATAAATTTAAATATAATGAGTTTTTTATTTCCATTTTTTTAGATTTCGCTTTTATATGTTAGAGTTAATCAATTTGCTGTAATTGAGTTAAAGTTTTTATTTTAGAGTTTATGTTTCTATATTAATAAATAACCATTCTTGTATATTTAATTATAGGTTATATAAATATCAAGAAAGAAACTAAATTATAATGGATAAGTTTGAGATGACAACTAATGATTGATGATATGACATGTAGATCTGGATAACAGCTGTATGCAATTAATATTTATTTACTCAAATGAGAAGAGGTTAATATATATTATATAATAAATAGTTTTTAATTTGTGTAATTCTGTCTTATTTAAAATAAAATCGCTTTAAGAAGCTTGATCTTAAATAGGACAGATTATTTAATTATACTTGGTTGTTATATAAATATTAAAAATTACAACATGTGTTTAAATAGTGTTTACAAAAAGTTTTTTTTTTTTACTTTGATACCTATTTACATTTGAATTATTAACAAAAAGTATTTAATTAAAATCTAAAATTGCAAATGGCTTATTTTATAAGATACATATAATTGGAGATTCGTGTGAAAAAGAATTAAAGCAAAATCAAATAAGCTAATTGATATTGTTTTCTGAATAAATGAACGGATGTATTTTTTACGTAAATCTTTAATCCAATCAGACTCGATATTCAATTAGAAGCAGAATGCAGCTCCCCTTATTTTCCGGAGGGCCGATTCAATTGATCAATAATGCCGGCGCAAAGAAATCCAGTATCCACTAATTTTATTATTTGACGAGGCATTCATCCCTACAATAATTTATGTAATTACATACAAGAACGCTAAGTGGTAAATTACCACTGAACATTAATCACCCCTCGTGCATTTATTTACGTAGATAAAAACCCGGTTAATAAGTTAATGGCTCAACCTACAAAAAAACTGAATGGGTTAATACAATTCCATTCATATTTCAGTGTCGACTCTTTGTCTTTATTATAGCACGATGCATTTATTTTATTGCAAATTTAATGAGCTTAAGTGCAGACGTAAAAGTCCCATTTTACGTAAAATACTCGAGGTTTTCTAGAATTATTCTTAAATAAATTGAATCTCATGAATTCCACTTGATGGTCTATTCGGGTATAAGTGAGTTAAGTTGTATGCTTAATGAGAAAACTTAAGCGGACGGTTATAATTGGAAACAATGCAGTTAAATATTTCTTTACATTAAAATTTAAAAAAAATATTAAACATTAGACAGATTACTAAATTCTGAAGTATTATATCAGGATGAACTCAATAAAATTCAAATAATTGAATTCATCATATGATGATGAAAATAATTTTATAAATCATAAGCTAGAAAAACACTTATTATTTATTATATGGGATGACACATTTAATACACAATGGATTTTAGTACTCGCAATACCTTATATTATTTCTCTAAGGATAGAAAATAATAATGTACATTGTCTCATCCCTAGTGATAAATGTATTTCAATCGAGATTTGCACTACACTTTCTATATTAATGTATAGTTCATAAAATACCGAAATAAAATAGTATTTTACGACGCTGCATTCTTGAGCTCGCCGTTCGTTTTTTTATATTTATTTTGCCATTTTATATTTATCTCTTTTTACTGCAACAGTTATAAAATAATATGACACAATAACTCCCGCCTTTACGATCTTTATTATATAAATTTAATAATGCTAGTTTTAATACCTGACATAAACTGCTTTCGAATGGTAGGAACGCCATGATAAAATAATTAAATGTCAACAACATCCATCAACGACATGTTTAATTAACAATTTTATTTCTACTCCTCAGTTATAGTGTGTAGCGTATGTGGGTGGTAATAATTGTATGTAATGCCGGCGATAAATTAATAACAGATTGATGTTGTTCTAATTAACTATACTATAATTGATGATCGAGATAATATATCGCCTTAGTTATTTTATTGTCTGTATTAGTATTAAATGCAAATAACGGCGTCACTGTAAAGTTTAACAATGTCGCGCGCCATGAACTTTTAGCCCGAAAGGAAAAGAAATTTATGCACGCGTTTCCCAAAAACTTTTTTCCTACTTCCTTCAACGGGGTCGACCTCTTAGTTACATTAGGGGATCTGAACGATAAATTATATTCTTTAATATTTGACTATATGGGTTGCTATTCATGCGTAGATATGTAGAAAGATACTATATTTTAAATCCAATCGATTGTCGACATTATATATTTTTTCTCATAACTACATTTCTGCAAAATCATTTTACAATTTATAATTACAATTGATTTAGATTTAAAGTGATTGTAAACTGCTATTTTTGTCTATTAAAAAACTGATATTTATATATTTTATTACATTTTTTGTAGCTTTTGCAAAATAGTTTACTTTTTTGCTTCGATATTCCTCATAATAGTCATCACTTTCAAAGTACTTGTTAATAATTCTGTGGATATATACGATAAGAGTTAAATATTTATTTGCTAACGATTGACTGGAGACACTTAGGATGATGACATTAGTATTGGTGGATTTCTTCTAAAATTTATATTCGATACGATTGTTGTTTGTTAAAATGTTAAATCTAGAAAATTAAGAATATGGTTTATTTGCTTTTCCAGTGTGTAATATTGCTTCGAATGTAACCTGATGTTTGTTAATGTTGATAATCATCACTCTGTGTTAACATTTTCATTGCAAATTAAATCAAAATCTTATTTTAATATTGAAAATTAGTCCAATCTGCATAAACTAAATTTCTGAAAAGCTAAGTTAATCTATATGTTTGTAAGCATTTGTAATTCTGATTGGTCTTATGTTGTTACCTGTTGTTTTTTCTTTAGGAAAATATATAAACATAAATCCACTCGTCATCCTCACTAGTTTAGTAATGATGTAATATGGATGATACATATAAAACGACACTACAGAAAAATGTATAGAAAACATAGATTACATTTCTATTTTAACGATGATTCGTTCCAAAGAACTGCGTATCGAGATTCGGAATAGAATCAAATCAGATCATAATTTATATATTACTACTTCTAAAAACTCTCTTTGCAAAGATGGAAACAAATATGGTCTTATGTAAACAGTAAAAAAAATCTGTCATAATGAATTATATTGAAAAACGTGATGACAACCCTAATGACATCGTCGATACTTTTGCTGATAATTTTTCATCGGTATACAATTCCTTTCATTTACCTCTAAGCACAAACCATAATCCATCAAATATTAAATCACCTAATAATACATTTGATATTCAATCCATTACAGATAATGAAATATTACTTGCTGCAAAAAAAATAAATAATATTTTCTCTTCTGGTTGAAATGCACTTATTATTGGTGATTGCATAAATGCATTGTTAGTTCCCCATATTTATAATTTAATAATTGCAAGTTTTACGGAACTCTGGAAAGTAGCGAGGGTTACACCAATAGCCAAACCCGGTGTTAAACAAGACATACATAATTGTCGCCCTATTTCAATAATAAACCATTGTACCAAAACATTTAAGACCATATTGAATTGTAGAATTTATAAATTTGTTGAACCGTAGAAAAACATAAGACAACATGGATTTGTAAAGCGATGATCTAGACTAACTTGCTAAACTTCACTGAATATATTGCTAACAATTTAGACAATCGAAAACAAGTTGATGTACTTTATATTGATTTTGCTAAAGCATTTGACTCTCTTCAACATAACACGCTTATTTTCAAATTAAGAAATTGGGGGTTTAGTTCCAGAATGGTATCTCCTATTGAGTCGTATTTATCGAACAGTACTCAATTTGTAGAATATATGGGTCATCAATCTAAAACTTTCTGACCGAGCATTGGTGTCTCCCAGGGATTAAATCTTGGCTACTTACTATTCTTAATATTTATCAATAACCTTGTAAATGGTATTACCTTAAATATTCTTCTGTAAGCAGATGAAGTTAAGGTATTCAGGACTATATCATTGTTAAATGAGTGCCAATCTCTACAAAAAGATCTTCTTCGAATTTAACAATAGAGTGTTTTAAATTCTCTCAAGATTAATATCAAAAATGTAAGTCTTTATCATTTAGCCGAATGGCGAATTCAGTTAACAGTAACAGAGTTAAAAAAATTGGGTGTAATATTTGACTCAAACCTTTCGTTTAACTCACACATTGACTACATTATATTGACTGCATTATAAATGCTTAGTTTCGTATATAGAGATAGCGAACTATTCAAAAATATTAATACCATTATAAGACTGTATGAATTCCATGTACGTTGCAAAGTATGGTATGGCGCAGTTATTTGGTCACCTATATATTTTAAATATTTATATTTTAAACTTAATAACTCATATCCTGAAAGTTCAGTAACTTATCAAGATTTATTACGTATATTTAATATAAAATTTCTAGTTTTGCGTCGGAAAATTTCATTACTCAAATATTCGACAATCATAATGTAATTTCTATGATTAACATTTATGTGCCAAGATTATGTAGTAGAAAAATAGAATTATGTAGTAAGCATTAATTTTAAGAATATAGTTTATAAGTATGTTGGATGCTTGAAGCCATATATATAGTACGCAATATCATTCTTTGATGAGATGAGGTTGTCGCGCAATTCTGGGTCTTTACTTTTTAGGACTTCTATCACCGATTTTATAATCAAGTCAGCTAAGTACCTTTTGACAGCAAGAGTACATCTATGTAAGGCGGCAATTGGTTAAAATATTTATCATTGGCAATGCAACGCTGACTACATAATCTATCATTCAACGATCTGATTTTATTAACTGATCTGATGACAATTGCAGTGACATTTGGAGTAGTTCACTCAGATATTTCGCCTACAAATTCTGGCAATGAGTTACGCAATGCACAGCAAGCACGTCTAGAACTTTATTTTTTAAGCACGTTATGAAGCCTTTGTAAAGCATAATGGTAACAACTGACAAAATATTGGATTTTTCAATAGAGACGCTAGAACTTTTTTTCAATGGGGATTTTTTTTTCAGTTGACAAATCATCATGGAGCAGTATACACTTGAACAACGTTTACAAGTTATTCCAATTTAATATTAAAATTCACGTTTGGTCACCGCAAGTTTAAGACCATTACGACTATTTTATCGATGCCATCATTTGCCCGCCGAATCAACAATTCGAGATCTAGTGCAAACATTTGAATCCACATTTTCGCTTTGTTTCAGAAATGCACGAAATGAAGATTTTCTTCATTACCGCCGTTCAAGCATCTGTTCAAAACGACCCAAATCAATCTCACATGACGTTCTCAACATTTAGGCAGCTCTATGACGTCATTGTGGCGAATTTTACGAAAAGACCTTGGCCTACATCAAATAAGATCAAATAGACACAAGAACTAAAACCACTTGACCATTTAAAGCGTTGCCAATTTGTGAATTGGGCTGAAGAACAACTTAAAAATGATGCTGATTTCCATCGTAAAATCATAATCAGCGATGAGGCTCAATGGATTTTTGGCTCAATTGATTTGTCAACAAGCAAAATATGCATTATTGGGCAGGCAGCAATCCACTCCAAACACCATTACATGCCGAAAAAAACACTCTTTGGTGTGGATTACATGCCGGAGGTGTCATTGAACCATATTTTTTTGTTAATGATGATGATCGCAATGTTACTGTGAATAGAAATACCTATCGCACCATGATAAATGATTATTTTTGGCACGAATTGGATGGAAACGACCTTGACGATATGTGGTTTCAATGAGACGGTGCCTCTAGCCACACAGCAAACGTTACAATCAATTTACTGAAATTCGGTGAACATGTTATTTCAAAGCCTATTTTCTTTTGGGTCACGTGAAGTCCTTAGTCTATACCAAAAAGCCGGCGACTTTAGAAAGAACTGAGAGCAAATATTGAACGCGAAATTGCTGTGATTCCGGTTAATTTATATGAAAAAGTGTGTGGAAAATTTGGTTCAAAGATTAGACTTTTGCAAACGTGCCCGTTGCGATATAAATTGAATTTCATACATAATTGCCACTAAATGTACTTGAACATATTTTTTTTTTTTTGATATCTTAATCCGTTTTTGTTTTATTTTAAAAAAATGTTCGAGCGCCCTTAATAAAAAACACTTTATTTTTCAAAGGAAGTTCCTTTTCGGCAGAAAACTTTTTTAAAGTATTAAATTTAGTTTATCATTTTCTAAACGTATCCAAATTTGTAGCAAACAATAGTTCTTGGACGTGTTTCCTCATTTTCCTCATCCTTAATGAACCTCACGTATGACAATAATAATGCTTCATTGATGGGTAAAGTGGACTCATCCAGCTGAATTGAAAATTGACAAATCTGCAGATAATTGCATTACACAATGTTTCTTCAATGTTTTTAGCCATATCATCAATTCGTCTTTGCATAAAACTATTGCTCGAAGGATAATATCAACAGCTGGTTTATGCAGCACAATGGTTATTACTTCTTTTACTGCTAGTAAAATTAAATCTTCCGAAATAATGTGTGGTTTCCCAGTTTTAGCAATCAACAATGATTACAATAGCTCGAAGTTCGTCATCGTCTTCCTTAGAAGCTGATGAAAAAAGTTTTTTTTAATTTCGTACTTCCGGGTGTATTTTATTAAAATGAACTTAAACCCTAGAAGGCTTCATCGCTTCATTTAAAAATGTTTTTTTTTTTTACAAATAAAGCCTAATGCTGATGATGTTTTTGTGGGATTTTCGATAAATCCGTATTAAATAAAATCCGCACAAAATTGCTGCCTCTTCTTTTGGCTGATATACGTAAGAAAAAGATCAACTTCTAAAACCCTCTTCTCAATTTCACGTGATAATGCTAATCAAAATCAAATGAAGAGTACGTGATTAGCGTGTATTTTTGCATCTTCTAGACCTTATTTTTTAATCTGATTACACCACCTCTGCGCTATCTCAAAGCCCCCTAATTTTCTTTGTATTCGTTTTTGAAATATTGATTTAGTTACTATAAGTTCTTGATTAATTTGTCTCTATTTCTTGTAGAACATTCTTAACCGTTTTCTGGGTTGCTTTGATAAATGTGATTAGTGAATTCTATTTAAATTATTTGTGTGCTATATCTGTTCATATCGTTTTGAAGACCATTCTGGTTTTCCTATTTTCTTTTTGAGTATTTTAATTTTTAGTTAAGCTTAGCCATTTTTGTATTAGTAAATTGTGTATTGTGTAATATTTTGTACTAAGACAGAACGTCGTTTAATATAACGTGGTGGTGTAGTATTTGGTTATTATAGGTCATTTATTTACCTCAGCATATTTATGTAATGTGGTGGTTCCTATTGTTCTCAATATTTTAATTTACATGAAAACATATTCGAAAGTGATATATTGCGAACGGATTAGGAATACTGTGTGTATTACTTTCAGATCACAAAGTTGTGGTTTCAAGGACCCAACAGATTGATTAATTTTAAGTACTCCTTGCTAATGATATAAAATTTTAAAGCCCCAACGACTGTTATATCCTTCCAAATGGCCACAACCTCTATGTTGATAAAAGAGTCTTTCTGAATGCTCCTAATTCAGTCCAGTTGGTCCACTCCATAAATGCTATTTGGGTTTATTCATTAATATTTGGCTTTTAATGCCTACCAAAAATTCTTGTAGTTTGGCTTTTGATGAGACTATTTTATTATTGCTTGATAGTAGATTATACTTTTTAAAACTTGTTTTCAAAGTCGGCAACATTTCCTGTAGATATTTCGAAATCGTTTCCTCTGTTATCATTTTTCGTTATTAGGTGGTAAATGATTATTTGTAAAACTATTTTTAAGATGTCAGACTTTTTTCTGAGATTTTGAAATATTCTGCTGCATGCTGTACCAAATAATAACCGGAAGATACCTTTTCGTTGTTCTCAAATTATTTTTCATCAACTTATGTATTTATTAGACCTATCACTTGGAAGATTTCCTTATCGTTATTAGAGGATTGCATAATTGTTTTTAGCATAAAGGATAAGACGTTCAAAATTAATCATTTTAGGTTTAACTTGGTGATATTTATCCTTCCTAAAATTTAATATGGACCATCCCATTATGTTTGCAGTTTTCGCTCGTTTTGGTCATACTTTTCATTTAAATTACATGTTTTCTAAAATCGTCTTCATAGCGAATTCAGTGTTTGCTATAAGATTATAAATCTTCCATGAGATAAAATTTTCTACTTTTGGGCATAAGAATCAGTCTGTGAACTTTCAGGCCATCTATTAATTTTTAGTTATGAGTTCAGAAATTCATTAACAATCAGATTAATAATGCGTATATACAAATACAAATACGATTTAGATTTTTGAAAATATTTTACTATGTTTGAAAGAATTTTAAGAATCAGTTTTTCTAATTCATTGGTATCCAAAGCACAATTTTTCATTTAGAAATTAATATGTGAACTAAACTAAATTTATTTAGAAATTAATAGTTTAAGACTGGAACGATGATAAGTGTCTTCAGAAAGCCTCCTGAAATTTGGTGTTCTTCTAAACCGGAATTTCCTTCGGTTAAAGCAAAAATTGGATTAAGAATTTAGAGATATTAAACTTAAACTTGTTTTTTTTTTGTTTCTATAGACAGTATATCAAGGATGTAAAATGAAACGTAGACGTAAGATATTTGTAAAAATATATTGTCAAGATACAACGAAAGAAAATAGTCTAGATAGCTATAGAAATATTGAACTACTAATTAAAACTTGAATAAAAATCAAGATATTACAATAATTTAAAAAAAATCAATACTTTATTTCTTACTTACATCCATTTAAAATATAGAAATGACAGGAATTTACTTAATACAAGTGGTCACTGTAGCCACATGATTAATTATTGTGACTACAGATTTGACACAAGCTTAACAGCCATTTTAAAACTAAAATTATTTCCAAACGAATAAAAGGTATGCGTTATAAACAATTCTTAGAGTTAATAATTTAAAAATACAAAACATTTCGTGAATTATATTCTTATAGTTATAAAAAGGTAACAATCATACAGAAATAACGATCAATAAAGTTAATATTTAAATTTTGATATCTCTAACTGTTAAGAAACATACTGTATATTTTTATACATTAAATAAGCTAAGCGTATTAATAAATACGTTTCCTTTGTTTCCACTTGTAGATCATAATGACCGCTTATGTCTGCGTGTGAAGGGATAGCCACGGCTAACTAGAAAAAGCAGCGCCCAATAAAAATATATTTATTTGCCATAAAATGTACGGAGCGACAAAACAGAATTGGCCCAATTTAATTTTATGGGCGCGTAGTCGCAAGGAAAAAGAGCAAGAAGTAGTTTTAAGACACCGAAGTTGCGGTCCTTAAGAGCTGAATAAATCTAATATTATTGCATTGAAAGGGTCTTAACTTCGCCGCAGACATGCGGGAACAAGAATCAAATTAACATAACCTATATTTCCAAGTGCACTTGCCGCTGTAAAATATCCGTTTAATTCTTTCAATTGTACTTGAATTAAGATTCATGGACGGAACGTCTTATCGCCCTCGCAGTCGCAATTAAAATAAATACGCTCAGAAATTGGGAGCTAATTGTGTTTCTATCTAGGAGATAAACATGTAAGTATTTATAAAGTCATTGTAAATTACCTTATCTTTTGGGCGTAATTTAAGAGGCGATAAAACAGTAGGAAAGTAGCTCTCCTAAAATCTGATGTGCAGAGAAAGGAAATACAATAGTGGCCGGAAAATACCGCACTTTAGCGGTAACGCAGCAGGAACCCGCGCTGAGGTTAAGTCACTTCCATTTACGGACAACTATTTATTCGTTTTCTGCTTAGCCGAGTTGAAAACCTTTACAAGATAAACATTCAGGTGTACGTACGTGCTGACCTCGAGATATTCCACTTTTAAGCTACGTGCCTGGATATATATGCAGAACACATTGTTATTCCGAACTCAGGAATGCTGTGGATGTGTTTTTTTCTAACTAAAAAGAACAAATGCTTTCCGTATTTAATTCATGTCCCGCATACAAGCAGACCTGCATATTGTATTAGGCGCCTTTTATTATTATGTTAAGTTATTCTAATTATTTCATATATAGAATTTTATTTCTATAATTATATATATGTAATAATTAATATTAAAGTTATCAAGCGAGCATCCCTTCACATACTAACAAAACTTAACCCTTTACATAATCCTTCTAACCAGCTCCTCTATGAAAGCACCTTAGTTAATCCCATTCAAAAACATCTTAGATGATTTTCCAGATAAATTCTCCAAAAATCCTTTTAACTTCTACATATTATCCCTACACTAAGCTTAAAATTTAAAAAAAAACATATTATACCATATTTGATTTTATTTCATCGTTTCATCCATCTACGCATTTGCCACTGACGCCATATAAATGGACAAAACTAGACTCTGGTCGATAGCCTTTTGGCAAATATACATACACCTTATTCATTATTTGTTATTTAAATGTAAATATGTAGAAATTTTACAATTGGATGTTGAAGATTGATGAGTGTAGTTACATTAATTCTACTCTTTGGGCTATCCAAGCTTCTCCAATGACTCTTGCAGACTTTTCCCGCTATCTACTACAAAATGTTCCTGCATATTTAACCTATCCAATTTGTGAAGAGAATGGTTGCGACCATTAACACGTAGTAATCTATACTTACACTGAATAAATCTGAATCTCTGTCAAGAAAAGGTCCAGGTGGTCTTTATAATTTTAGCTTTTTGTTACCCTTTCGGATTTTTTGAGAGTCACTTATCTAATGCTAGAGATAAAATTTATTTCTTTTAGTAAACTTCTTCCTCTTTTGTCTCTTTCAAAGAATAGCCGAAAGAAAGAATCCTGTAGTTTTGTTTCAAATATTAAAAAATATCAGAAAAGAATGAACTAAGTGTGCTAATTTTTGCTACTAAGTCGTCTATTTTTTAATTTGTTTTTTTTTGCAAAATGATGGTCAAAAGCACGATAGCAACTAATTGACAAATATCTCAAAAGGAGTAACCCATTCTAAATTCTATGATCTATAATGAAAACACCTCTTGGAGTTTGAAGTTTGATTGTAGATCTCAAAATTGGTTAGTTTTGATTCAATACCTGGTTGCCAGGGCTATCAAAAAATATATAGTACTCAGAATTACACACATTATTTTAAAGTTGAATCACTAAGCATCTTGATCCTTTAAAAAGAATTAATAAGCTTGTAACTTGCACCTTCTTCACATATTAATTTTTCTGTAAAAACTTAACACACAAATATATTCATATATGCTATATATTTACTAGTAGATCTTCTTTGAAACTTCTGAGTTCTTTATATCAGAAATCCAATATTTTGTCATTTATATTTTTACTTTTACTGTAACAATTTATCTAAAACGCTTTTAATAATTCACTTTCTTTTCATAAAATTAATACTTCCACTGCTACATTCTTCATTAAACATACATATACATGAAATAGAATTGTATTTTATAAGCGGTCCCCATTTAAACACACCAATACAATAATTTTGGAATCGTTGGACTTTTTCTGGTTTTTCAAGCTTACTTTTCATATTGTGATAATAGTCAGCTGGTCGATAGCTTTTGAGTCATCTCATAACATTTTGTTAAAAAATTGAGTTCCCTACTGAAGGTGACCATTTAGGCTTCTCCATAGATTCTTATTTATCTTCTTTACAACCTATTAGAAGATTAATTCCAGCAGTTTGGCTAGGACGACTTTAATTTAGCTTTTGGTTCGGCCCCTTTTTTGAGGTTTGGTTGAGATACCTTCAATTATACTTAGACGGTATATTGTCGTAATTTATTTTTTACCTTTTATTGTCAAAGCACTGATTTCGATAGTTGGTTTTATTTTACAGAATTTTGCAGAGGTACTCCACTCAAGTTAACTGTGACTTCTACTCCCGTCATTAATTCTTCTCTTTTAGATACTTCCGCCAAAAATACATTAAAAATAAAATTTTATAGTTTTGATACATTAAACTTCTTCTGTGTTTTTGAATTTATGTCCTGGGGGGATTTTTTTGCTTTTAAAGGATTTTATTTATTGAACCTAGTTTTGCCTTTAAATAAGAGTTTTTCTGCTTTAAAGTAACATTCTCATATTGTAACTTATTAGTCCTGCGTATTTCATTGATCAACAACGATTTTAAACAATCAGAGCTCTTTCCTAGCTGCTAGAACAAAGATTCATCGTTTTCCGTGTATTTTTCATGCAGCAAAAACACCAGCTTATCATGGGCCAGCTTCAAAGCGTCTCTCTCAATCTTTAGCTTCTTAATTTTATCTTCCTTACGCCTTTCTAAATTGAAGTACTTCTCACAGATCATCTTCAAAAAACCAACCTACGTTGTACTACCTTTTAACCCCAAGTTTAGTCGACTGTTAGGTTATAAATTTGTGTTAATGAAGTAGTCACCTTGGGTTTTAGCACTTCTAGTTTTGTTTAACTATCAGAAGTAAATCCTTTTGAGTCATTGATGTTGGATGATGAAGACTATGGTTATATTAATCTCAATCTTTTTCTTTGAGTGCCCTCTTTTCAGACATTGTTTGCGACCATATGTTTATACTCCTCCCGATGTTGCGCAAGTCATATCAGTGTGTGGGCATACCGAACCATTGCGGAAGGTTTCGTAGCCAGGATAACTTCTTTCTTCCAACTGCGCGTTTCCCCTTTTCTATGTTTCCTTTCGTTGTTAGTTGTAGAATATTTTTTATTCAGCAAGATGTTGCCGAAATGTCCGGCTTTTTGATGTTTTACCATTGTAAGCAATTCTCTTTGTTGGCCCATTGTAAGTAGTCCGTTATTTAAAACTCTATCAGTCCATAGAATCGTCCTGTATGTCAACTTTTCAAAAGCTTTTAATGTTCTACCAATAGCACCGAGAACACATAACGCTGAACTATTTCTCAATCTGTGTGTTGTTATTTAGCCTTATCCATGGATCCGTTCTTACCTATTCTACTGCCAACTTCAAGATGTTCTCAAACGATTCATTCAGTCAAGTCAAATAATGAATCAACCATAATTTTGCCATGTTTGCTCTAAAATCTGTTACGACTGAAGACTTCTTCTACTTTCTCAAATTTACTAAAATCCATGCGATCTTTGTTGTCAGCTGAACTATAATGACTGTCAAGTCATTCTACAAAATTGTATTTTAATAAAGAGAGTGGTTGTGACAGTTACTAGGTGGTAATCTATACTTACACTGAATTGAAAAATTTACTATGTTTTAACCACAAATAATTATTATACAAGGTGGCGCAAAAGTAATGTCATAGTTTGAATTGGCCGCCATTTTTGCAGATGGGGCCAAATGTCAGTGTGCTTTGAAATTTATGATATAGATATATAGAGAATTAGTTGTCCACAAATCATGGAACGATACATACCTCACAATCGTGGATTTATTGTTACTGCTTATTTGACAAATTTTAAGTCTGTTGTTTTAACACGACGTAAATTTCGTTATCGTTTTCCCTGTTTCTGAGGTACAGAGAAACCACATGTAATGCAAGAAGATCCATTGCATCCCCTCAAAGTGACTTTTTAATATTTGCAGTGAAAAAGTGATTGGTCCTTATTTTCTTGAAGACGCTGATGATGCCGTAACCGTAAATGGCGAGCGTTACAGACAGATGCAAAACGAGTTTTTTTGCCACAAGTTGCTGCATTGGGTCTCGATCATTGTTGGTTTTAACAGGACGGAGCAACTGCTCACACAGCTCGGGTAACTATGGAGATTTTGAGACATCAATTGCCAGGTAGGGTGATCTCCGGTTTTGGAGATTTGAACTGGCCGTCCAGATCGCTAGATTTAACAGCACCAGACTTCTTTCTTTAGAACTTTTTAAAATCTCGCGTTTACCATAACAAACTACGAACCTTGCAAGACTTGAAAGCTAACATTTAAGAAGAAATTGCCAATTTGGAGCCAGATGTTTAGCGAGCAACAATTCAAAATGCCATAAAACGAGCGCAATTATGCACCAACTCGGGAGGTGGCTATTTGAGCGATATACTTTTTTCGAAGTAATGTAACCAATAATACACTTTCAAATAAACTTTTTATGATAAAAGAGTTTTATTTTTTTAATTTATAACAAAATGGCAGCCAATCAAACTATGACATTACTTTTGCGACACCTTGTACAAAATTAACGCAAGATTTGAATGTATCACCATTTGCGCAGTAGATTGTTGGCAGCCCTGAAAAAAAAAACAATTTGACAGCCAAGAGTTTAGGGTTACTAAAAATGGAGCGTTATACGATACAACAACGTGTTTTCATTATTGAACAATATTTTAAAAGTAATAAAAGTTTGGCGGCCACAGTTCGAAAATTTCATGTAAAATATGGTTGTTTTAAATTCGTCAACTGGGAAGAGATGAATTGAAAAATTTACGGAGACTAGCTCGGTTGGAGACGCTAAACATATTGGTCGTCCAAAAACAAGCCGTTCAAATGTAAATATTAAAGCAGTGCGTAAAAGAGTAAGAGTAAAAATTCCAGAACATCAATTCGGCGTCGTGGTCAAGAATTGCAAATTTCAAGAAGCATACTCACAATAGATCTATGTCTCCATGTTTACAAAATTCAGATAACACAACAACTGAAGCCCAATGACCATGCATAGCAAAGAGAGTTTGTTGAGTGGATCATTGAACAGCAAAATCATCCTAAGCGATGAAGCACATTTAACCTTGATGGTTGTGTTAATCGGCAAAATTGCCGTATTTAGGGTTCATCGAACCCACATGTGATTGTCGAAAAATAAATGCATCCACAAAATGTCACTGTTTGGTGCGGGTTTTGGGCTGGAGGTATCATTGGACCATATTTTAAAATACGGCTGGTCAGCAGTGACTGTGACTGGTGCTCGATATTGCGACATGCTCACACAGTTCTTTCTGTCGAAATTGTATCATATTGATTTGGCCAATATGTGGTTGGAATAAGACTATTTAATTCAAATATTGCGTTAATTTTGGTACACCCTTTATAACGTGTTGGTACAAGTATATTTTACAGCACGATTCGAGTTTCGAAGTTTTATCGTCATTATCAAATAAATTATAAA
Source organism: Ontholestes murinus (assembly GCA_963969525.1). Lineage (NCBI taxonomy): Eukaryota > Metazoa > Arthropoda > Insecta > Coleoptera > Staphylinidae > Ontholestes > Ontholestes murinus. The sequence goes on from OZ018389.1 coordinate 68,545,505, forward strand.
TTCATGAAAAGCTTTTGTTATGTTCCATTTCTTTATTTTTAAATAACTGACACGTTTTTCGGTCCTTGGTCCTTACGGATCATTATCAAAGTTAAATCTCATGACATAACATAACAACAGTTTTACTTCTTCTAATTTGAAAATTTGGTTCCATCTAGAAAGTAACAGAACAAATATCGATTACAAAAATTTTAAAGCTTCTACCGAAACTGAATACTTCTTTTTCCTTTAGCTTACTCAAATCCATAGTGTAGTATTTATTATAAGCTAAACGATAATGACTGACAAGTCATTATACAAAATTGTGTTCTTGTGGCATTCCCGGTGAGTTTTATGTTGGTCTCGTCCAGTTATCATTATTCATTCATCTTCTTTATAATATTTTTTGAGTCTTACATCCTACTGAAGAATGTAATTATATTAATTAAACTTTATGATAGGATAGCCCTCAAGATTTTTTCTTCCGGGGATTTTTGCCGAATTCATTAGAGTAATTTCAAGATTTCTAATGGCCTTCTGCTTAGTGTTCTCATCTTAAGTTGGGGACCTTTTACTTTCTGCTTTGTTAGATTATTATTCAGTTTTATTTTAGCAGTTTTTTTTCTGTTTTGTATTAAGGTTAAGGTAACACTTTTTATCTCAATTTGGCTCATCAGGATTTTTATTCTACATGTCTGTCAAAAATTAAGAAAAGAATCCTTATTTTTGACACATCATTGAATGGTCTAACAAGATGATCTTATTATTTTAATTATATTATATTATAATTATAAATTTATATAAATTATTAGAACATTTCTTTAAGTAGACATGTAAAGCAGAATAAATAAATAAATAAATAAATAAATCAAGACATCTTGTAGTTGTGAATTTCTGCTCTTAAGGGAATTACGTTTACCGTTCCTGCAAAAAAAAACTGAAATCAAGCTTCTCGTTGTTTGGAGACAATGGAAATGAAATATACATTTTGGGATTCCACAATTGGCAAGTTTCATAAATTTTCTTTGACTCATTACATGCCAGGAAGATCAATACTAGAACATTACACTGCAAATAAGAGATCAAACAAGAAATATAGAATCCTGAAGTGCAAAAGCCATTACCACAAGGATACTATAACACCTGACACTCTATTTCTCCAAAGAACCCCACCTTTCTGGCTTTAGCTATTGATTTGGTCCACCTCTCTACAAATACAAGCATTTTAATTCATAAAAAGTACCTTTGAAACTAATTTCCAGTTTTATGAATTAGTGGAGGAATGGACGTCCATTTTTATTTTATTTGTATGTTTTCAATATTTTTTATCTATTTTGTAATAATTATTATTATTATTTGACGGAAACTCCTTTATACATAAAATAGTAATGGTGTGAAAATAGAAGTAATAAATTACACAATTACACTTAAAATAAACAAATAATTAAATAAATTGTACTAACAACCCAGTTATGCCCAAGACAAGCTAGTTTAACGAATTAAATAGTAAAACCAAGAATAAAGAAATGTTACCAATAATATGAATGCCTCACTTTAACTAAAATTAAATTAAATAACTACAGTTTTTAAGCAAGTATGATACAAAATAAATAATCAATAATCAGCAGCAAGAACAATTAAAATTATAAGATCCTATTATTATCGAGTTACCAAGCATGGTACTATCTTGTGTGTGGTTTAGTGCAAAGTTGTATTAGACGACTGCAACAATTTAGGGTAGATAAAAAAATTTTGAACACTTGGTGTAACTTGGCTTAATAATTATTTACCTATTATTTCATAATAATATTGAGGAAAGAAGACTCTGATTTTTAAATTTGGTTCATTTCAAACACAACATATGTTTCTTTAGGTGAAGAAGTGTGGCGAAACATATGTAGTGTTTAAAAAATGACAAATTTGAAAATTATGACAGTCTTATTACCTCAATAAATAGTAACTAGTTGTTTGGAGAATTTTAATTTTTATTTGAAACCCCATAGATGCAATGAAGAAACTAGAGCTGTATTTATGATACCTTAGAAGTTGAAAAAATCTTCCATATATCTTTAAAACTAAGCAGAAGGTTCCACAACTTTCACGTGTAACTGTTCAAGGGTAGTATAAGTTACCGCAAATTTATTAAAGCTAAATATTAATTTTTTATTGGAAAAAAAGTATTGGTAACAATTATTTCGACAATATTTTGCCAGCGACAGAGTGTGATGAATAGATTTTGGGAAATTAAATATTCTTGTATTAAGAATACCTTTATCTTACTAATTTTAGATATTTAAATTGTTTAGTAATGACTGCAAAATTATAATAAAACATTAATTAAACCAGCCTTTCTTATAAAATCCTTATTAATCAATAACAATTACCATACAAACAAAAGCCTAGTTTTAAATCATCATAACTCGTCGACTATTTAGAACTGAAATATAGGTTTCGAATTACGATCATAATTAATTAGTTGTCATATAACATTATCGATCCTAACAAACATTCCTTTACCCAATCCCATTTGGGATCGAATTGGGCTGCTTATGAATAGAAATGAGCCCCTAACTAAATCATCAACGTCAAAACTCCGGGGCAAGTAGCATCGCTATCTCATTCTTCCTAATCTAATATCATAATAAACTTTAGCACACTGTTTTTCCAATTCTGATGTATCATCTTGGGAGCCATATTGCAGAAACTTTGAGAGTATCTTTATCGCAACTGTTTTATCGGTATCATTTCTTGTAATCCATTCGTTTTTCGTCAGTTAACTTGAGGTAGATTATTTTAGGCCGGGCGTATCTCGCACGGCATTACTCAATATTTGAATAATACCCCCCGGGCTAATAATTTAGCGTGGCTCAATAATTTGCGGTTTCCCAGGATACGTTCGTGGGGAATGTTAAATACTTTCGGGTGTTATTGTGCGTGGGACTGGATGTATTCGTAGTTTTTAAATTTTCAAACGCGATCCGTGTGTTCAGGCACATTTCTAATTAAACGGTCAAATGGTTGTTTATTTACTGCTAAACTCGTGCGGTTTTGGTGAATTATGATTGCCCGCTAATACGTCGTGAATAAAATATAGAGACTGTAGTTTCAATTGTGGTTTTAACGATAATATCTAATCAAAATTTTAGTATTGAATAGAAAATTAAGTCTAATTTAACGGTACAATATATGGATATAAATAATAAATTGCATATTTTGTTTAGAGACTTTATCAAATGATAAATAAAACTTACTTTGTTAATATCACACACGGAATTTATTTCGTAACTATAGTTTCAACCTTACAAGGTCATTATCAAACGTACAGTACTTTAACCGAACCGTCATACCAAGAGTGTATTGATGTTTTAAAACCAATTTCTTCCAATTAGGGATCGTGGTCGATGGTGTTCCATCGAAGGACTGAAGTCATTTGTCTAGTTTTTTTTGACCTGTTACTGCTATCCAATTGGAAAATGCCTCGGGATAGTTCACCCAGCAATAGATTTCCAAAATTTTCTAATTAATTCTCTATTATTCAACATCTTTATTATAGTATGATTGACTCGCTTATCGACCGTAAGTCGACAATTGAAACTGATACACATTTTCCTGTACACTATTAAATTTATTTTTTGTAGAAAAAAATTATTTAATATTTAACGTGTCTCCTAAAAATTAACGCTAATCATTAAGAGATAGATTATTTTTACATTTAAATGTGTAATGGTGTTAAATAATTATTAATTATTTACTCTCTAACATTTATATGAATATAATCAACATTCATTGCTTTAAAAAGCTATATATAAATATAAATCAATATAACCGCATCAAAAAATCACTAAATGAATAAAATTAACGTCGAATAAAAAAAACATCCGCCCAAAAATCACCCTCTGTGATCCGATAATATGAGTATAAACAACCAGTCCACCAAATCTAATGAAAAGATAATTGTGAATATTAACGTTCGCGAGAGTAAACAACATTAAAAAACCGCAGAGAAAATAAATTCATTAAATTAGCCTCAGCGGGAAAGCAAACGAAATCAAAATTACCGAGTGGGCAATTTTCAAAACTAACGGGGGAAATAGAGCGTATAACAGCCGGTAACTCCCCGCCGCGGGGCATCCACTCAATGAATGACCACATGTTGAATTGAATAAATACACCCCACATGTGAGAAATATGACTTTATGACATCTAAAATAATTCGTTTCAATGAGATTAATACATTCAGCTATGACGTATTTTTAATCAAATCAAAAATGACGAGGGATAAAACAGTGCTATCTGCCATATTGATTAATTTATACTATTCCTTTACATTTGCTATAAATAGACTTCAAGAATTAACAGAACGGAACTGTTAAAAATTAATAGAAGCGATTACTGTGGCCGTAGGCAGAATTTATATAGTAAGTACAAAAGCGACCCGTTACCCAGATCTAATAATTCAACCTGTATGTGATTCCCAGCCTCCCTCAATTCCCGTGGGTGAGGATATAACCACGAACCGAGACAAGACTGATTATGCCCGACAATTGCAGTGAAATACAGGGCATGGAAAAAATCTATAGCTTAATATGCGGCTTGGATTACAGAGGCAGGAAAAAATTACTATTTTTAAAGCATATATAATTTTACGAGAAAATTTGCTTTATTGATTATTTCCTATGCACTGTTCCACCACTACGGGTACCGGGTCCGACTGGGTGGTTAATTTTTCTAAGGAAGAATTGATCGTGCGGATCCATGGATGTTAATGTATGAGTCTTCCATTTCAAATATGTAGATAAAAAATGACTTTTTTTCGTAGGATAGATCGAATGTTTTGAAACAACACCAAAAAACCATTCTTAAAAAAATTTTCTGATGTTAGAATTTTTAAAATAAAAATCTCACCTAATTTTAGGAAAACAATTTATTGCTAGGTCTAGAATTCTATTAACCTACTTTAATAGATTATTCATTGCCCTTACGTTCTGTTGGAGTAGGGTAATACATTATTCCTTATTTTAGAGTACTCTTGACCTATCCCAATATATTATTATTCTCTGCCCTAGCATACTCTTGATCTAGGCTACTAAACTATTCCTTGCACTCATGGCGGGAAAAGAGGAAAGTGGGGACTGCAGATGAAACGACCGAGTACATACTATGCACTTGTGTCGCTATTGGTCACAAGCATCTTTTACACTTTGGTAGGGACCGATTATCCCACGAAGAAGTGAGCAATACCTTATATCATGGTTTTTCAATATATTTCGAATTTTAAGGCTGACTTCACCAAAGAATGTTAATGACTTGAAGGTTTTATTTTCAACTTTTGGACATGCATATAAAAATTTCTTGAGGTTATTGTTTTGATGTTTTATAATTAAATTTCATTTTGATTTCGTTCTTATATCCAATTTCTGATAAAGGTAACGTGAGTGCTCTATGGATCATTGATGGATGATTGAATTGAAACATGATATTAATGTAGCATTTAAACCAACTAATAAAATTTGTAATTGAATTTTTAATTCTAAACCCCCGATAGATAAATTGGACAGATCAGGTATTTACAAGCTAACGTGTAAAAATTGGTCGTAACTTCAACATTAGATTAAAAGAACATCTTAGATCCTTCAGATTAAAACATACAAATTCCACATTCGCGAATCACCTAATAGAAAACCGACATTCTTTTGATGAAGATGTACTCGAGATAATCCATTTTGCCGAAAAAGAATATAAAATGGATTTACTCGAGTCCCTAGAAATTCACAAAGCGAAGAGTAATCCGGAAATCCCAGTAATTAATGACCAGGTAGACCTAGTATTTTCCTCCTTATTTCAATCTGTATAAATAAGTGTTTTGTCGTAGATTAATTTACTTTAAGTTTGATAATGATCAGTTAATGATCGAAACTCGAGTAACTTAAAAATAAAGTGTGATATTAACAAAGTAAACGTTTTTGTTTAATTTTACAAAATGTATCACGAAGTTAACGCCTCAACCATTAATCAATTAATTAAAGCTAGTGTAGCAGAACAGGCGAAAAAGTATTTTAAATTACGACTGAAACACCGACAAGCAGTGCAAAATATTCGATTCAACCAACAATGTTTACGTTTAAACGTTATCCCGAGTTATGTGCAAGTTAGAATCAACACCAACACGTTAGCGGCCAGAAAAACCAAGGAATTTGCCAAAAAGCAGTGGATAAAAGCTGAAGCAAAATTTTGGTTCCGAAGAAGAGACATCCTCCTCACATACATCAAAATCCTTTATACCGAGTTGGCGTTTCATCTACACCCGGTGGAATTCGACCTACTAGATGATTAGGTTAGGAGCAGTGTCAGCCGTATAATCTTCAAAAAATCCCAAGTACAACAACGAAAATTGGCGAAACTTGTATCATCTCGAGCAGATAACGTAAGATCTACCCATTCAACAACTAACATTTCCTTTTACCCAAGAGTTATTAATCAAACAGATGTCCAATTTACAGAAAAAGAATTTGCTTTACTAAAATCAGGCCCCAAATTTTCACCACAGATTAATTGCAATAAATTTAAAGAAACTTTAATTGTAGAAACTGAGTTAGCACTAAAGAATATTAATGACTGTGAGTTAAGTAAAAACAAAATAAGTAAAATCAATAAAAATGCAAGAATTGAAAACAAATTCATCCACAATTAAAAGCATTAAGAACAAAGTCAATTCAAATCACTTAACAATAACCAAAGCTGAAGGAGGTAACTCAATAGTCATATTAAAAACAGAGGACTATATAAACAAAGTCATACATTTTATCAACTCTTCAGACATTTCAGAACTAAATAAAAACCCAACAATCCAGTTACAAAACGAGTTAAAAATAGAAATTGCGAATACACATACTATCCTTTCACAAAAAGAAAAATTTAATATTTTACCTATGAATCCAATTTGCCCTAGATTATACGGTTTTATTAAAATTCACAAACCCGACGGACGAATTAGACCTGTAGTCACTTATGTAAACACACCAGCCCATAATATTTCTGCTAAACTGAATTCTTTATTCAAAGAAATTATTAATAACTTTTGCGACCCTTATTCAATAAAAAAACTCTTTAGATCTTACAAATAAATTATCTAAATTCAAACTAGATAATAATATAAAGATGGTCTCATTCGACGTAACAAATATGTTTTCAAAAATCCCCACAAATGAATGCTTAGAGTTAGTAAAGATTATATTTAAAAAAAATAACGTCAATACAATTGTTCAAACAGAATTTATTAATTTACTAGAAATTATCTTAAAACACAATTATTTCACATTCGACAATAAATATTATAAACAGAAAGAAGGTCTAGCAATGGGCTCACCGTTAAGCCCATTGTTAGCAGAAATATTTATGGCTAATTTAACCAACATTATTTTAAACTCCGAAAAGGGCAAAAAACACATACGTTTTTGGTTTAGGTATGTAGACGACATTTTAGCCGGCTTCACTGGAACTGACAGACAATTAAATAACTTCCTAAATTACATAAACTCCATTCATCCTCAGATTCAATTTACAGTAGAGACAGAACAGAACAAAAATATTAAATTCCTCGACCTTTCAATCACCAACATAGATAACCAATTTAATTTTGAAATATTTAGAAAGCCAACGTTCTCTGATTCACTAATTCCATCTCACTCAAGACACCCCATTAAACAAAAATTAGCTGCATTTAATTCAATGATCCATAGAGCACTCACGTTACCTTTATGAGAAATTGGATATAAGAACGAAATCAAAATGATATACATATTAGCAAACAACAATGGCTATACAAACAAAATAATAGATACTTTAATTGTAAAACATCAAAACAATAACCTCAAGAAATTTTTATATGCATGTACAAAAGTTGAAAATAAAACCTTCAAGTCATTAACATTCTTTGGTGAAGTCAGCCTTAAAATTCGAAATATATTGAAAAAACATGATATTAATGTAGCATTTAAACCAACTAATAAAATTTGTAAATCAATTTTTAATTCTAAACCCCCGATAGATAAATTGGACAGATCAGGTATTTAGAAGCTAACATGTAAAAATTGTAAAGGAATTTACGTAGGTCAAACTGGTCGTAACTTCAACATTAGATTAAAAGAACATCTTAGATCCTTCAGATTAAAACATACAAATTCCACATTCGCGAATCACCTAATAGAAAACCGACATTGTTTTGATGAAGATGTACTCAAGATAATCCATTTTGCCGAAAAAAGAATTTAAAATGGATTTACTAGAGTCCCTAGAAATTCACAAAGCGATGAGTAATCCGGAAATCCCAGTAATTAATGACCAGGTAGACCTAGTATTTTCCTCCTTATTTCATTCTGTATAAATAAGTGTTTTGTTGTAGATTAATTTACTTTAAGTTTGATAATGATCAGTTAATGATCGGAACTCGAGTCACTTAAAAATAAAGTGTAATATTAACAAAGTAAACGTTTTTGTTTAATTTTCCAAAATGTATCACGAAGTTAACGCCTCAACCATTAATCAATTTCAGAATATTTTGTTAGAAATGGAATAATTGGGTATATAAATCATGGGGGTATGTGAGATAAGATGACTTAGCTCCATCTACTGCGAAATAAACAATTACACAGACATTACTAATGGAAGGTACAAGCATAGAGTGGGATTAATTGTCAGTAGGGTGTTGCCAATCATTTCACCTTTTTTTTCATACTTTTGCAATTTAATGCATTATCAGTAAGCACCAACATAATCCAGGTATATGCCCCTACCAGTGATCACACTGAAGAGGATGTAGAAGAGTATTAGTCTCAGATTAAAAATCTTATAGAGAAACTTCATAAAAAATAACTCCTTGTCTTGATAGATGATTTCAATGCCGAAGTAAACAAAGGAAGAGAAATTTTCAGTGTATTTGCACCTGAGTATGACCTGGTAATAACGAACACTTTTTGTAAGTTACCAGACAGACGACTGTATAACTGGGCGTATCTTAAAATTAATGGAGAAGTCCATATCATCTGAAACCAGATCGATTATCTCTTAGTGAATACATACCCAAGTGCAATCCACTTATGGGAGAATATAGGACGAAACTAAAGATGATACAAAGAACGAAACAACCAAAATATAATATAAGGAAACTTAATAATAAGACACTAAAGAACCAAGTAAAGAAGGACATCAATGACAAGTGCAGAAAGATTGAGGAGGAAATAGTTAATACATATTTATTTGCTTTTAATAGAGATTCTTTAAATAAAACTTAATTTAAATTGTATTTAATATTGTAAATCATTCTATTTATATGTGAATAAGAAATTAGCATTATTATTGTTTATGTTGTCTTGACAATATTTCTTGAGTGTTAGATAAATATTAAATAACAATGGAGATATACAGCTACATGCATTATTGAAATATTTTGTTGAAAACTACCACGACCCAACATATAATATTTTAAAATCATGATCCATTCTATACGCGAAACGATAAAAATGTCCATGCGGTTGCACATTCTTGAAAGTAATGGTCGGCACGGAGATGCAAAGCTATTTACGGCAAAGGGGCAAAAGGAATTCCGTAAAAATTTTAAAATCTCGCTGGATCGTCTAAAGCAAACTTGGATTTTAATAAACACATATTAAATTTATTACTAGGAAACAAAACGAAATTACGTTACTATTTATATACAAAATTAAACATTAAAAATAATCTTTCGCGAAGATTCGTGTGTAAATTTTAATTTTATAATAACAATAACATGCTATTAATGAAATAAAACCATAAAAAATAATGTATATTTTTAGGAATTAAATAATTACGTGGTTTGTTTCACATATACAAATAATTGTTTAAAATCTAAAAGACAAGTGGTGAAATTTTCGCTTACAGTGAATTAAATATGGGAATATTATGACGCAATAAAAATATATAGTTATCGTTGAGTTCGTTGCTTAATCTCGCCATTCTATTTATCCGGTTGAACATTTCATACCTAATGGACCGAAATGTTAATGTCGAATTCTGAGAGCAAATAGTTTGATATTGATAATGGTCACTTTGTGACCGAAATAATGGAACGAAAGCTGATATTAAAGAAAAATTTAGAATTAAATTGTATCCTCTTAATATTTATGCATATATTTTAAGTTGTATATAAAATATTTACTAATTACTTATTTAAACTGATGTCAGAGTCCGAGGTTTGTGTTCGTTTCTCTTCAAAACTAGTTCAAAGTAAACTTTAAGTTAAATAACGTACTTTCGCCTTACGTTAAGTTTACCTTAGAAAGTTATTATTTAGTGCATATATTATTTATTAATTTTTCAAATAAACATCTATTTTCCGTGTACCTTCAATTTAGTAGCCACTGTATTAAATTTACTTACAATTACACAAATAATAATTATATTTCACATTTTAGTAAAATTTTTAATTTCTGCTTTGGTTGTATATGCCTTTATTTATGTAAAAAATCTGCTGTAGATAATGATGTACCTTTTAGAGCCTACCCTGCTTTTAGAGAGTATAAATTGTAATTCACTTAATGTTCTATTATAAATTAAGAATTTACTATTAATGTAAATAAATAATATTAAAAAAGCATTAAATATATCTTCTAACATTATGGAAAATGATTAAATATGTATTTTAGTTTAATAGCTAAACTATTAATGAGGGCACGAATCTCTATAGATATATCCTTTGCATATAATCCTATTACTTCGATGTAACCTTTAAATCACTTTGAAGTGCTATAGATGAAATACGATAAATAATTATCCGTACTATCGGTGATTCAAACACTAAATTCATTTCAAATAGGACGTCGAAATCAATTTACCTCAATCGGTTATATTTACTTATGAAAATTAATCATCTATATTGCATAACCGGTATGTCAAATGGTTCTATTAAGTCAACTCATCCTATATTAAACCGGATGCACATTTCCAATTCGTAGAGTCACATATTATTTGAATATTTTAAATACGGATTAAGGATGAGCGGCATATAGGTATATTGTACAATGATTTTTATTTTTCTTGTTTAATTTTCATACCACGTAAAAACTCCACCATATATCTCCCCGGCTTAAAGAATAGAGGGAGCCGCAAAATTGCCTACGGATAAGTTCTAGATGCCCGACACGTAGACACAAATTAGTTTTTCTTAAGTTTTAAGCCCCGGTTTATAAAAGTGTTGTAAAACCTGCGCGGCGTGTTTTATATTAAGCGTTAAATAAAACCGGCGCACTTTACATCGTTTCGGCAATTTTAAACCAATTCACCGGAATAACAGATGTAGGTGATATGGGAGTATTAATTCGGCCAATATAGATTATTAAAACCGTACATTCAATTTTATTTTTATCGCCCGACCAATATTTTCCCCAATTATACGCTTTTCCCTCCCCCCAATTAATTATTTCGCCGGCGACCCCAAACATAATAAAACAAGCCACTCGATGTTTACTCGAGAATTCCATCGCCCGCCAAGTGATGTTATCACATATGATTTATCGTATTTTCCTCCTTAAATACGGACCTATTTTTTGCTAATATACCAATTTCCTGAGGGTAGGCCGTTCGGACTTTTAATCTCGGCTGCAGTGGAAAATGTTGCACTCTCGAGTTATTTATTATCATGTATATATATATATATATATATATATATTTACAAAGAAGAGGAAATTAAATTAACGTGTTTATCTGAAATTTAATATATATGTAAACATTCATTATTAACTTCAGCTTATTAAACGATGCAAATTATATTTACTAATTTGTTTTTAACAAATCACTTTCGCCTGAATGTCTAACACAAATTGTTTTTCTTATAACTTTCCAATTTTAAATATGTCCGAAAAATAAACACCAAATTCTCGTTTGTTTTATAAGCACGTTAGTATGGAATAAATATGTTTTTCTTTTTATTTTCTATTCTATTATATTGTACAATGAAAGGTGAACGAAATGTTTTTGTTACGCAAGTAGGTTAAATATTAATATAGTTAATAGTTAATCGTTATTGAGTGGATTATTAAATATCAACACGTGGATGCAATTTTTTCGAACTAAATCATTTTCAGCGATGGCTTATTGAAAAATAAATGCATCCTTTCGTATAAATTTTGGGCAAAATGGCATCATTAAACCATATCGTAAATATATACTATACAACCCTTAAAGCAATTCATTCTTTATTACTTCTTATTTCATGACTCAAATATCTCATTTTCCAATATTTTTTGTTTTGTTTTATTAAAGGTTTTCAGTAAAAACAATTCTACAATTTCAACATGAATTGTCTTTAAGGTAGGAAGATTTTTCAATTTTTTCTCTTACAAATTTCTAGGAGGGTTGTAGAATTCTTCAGTAAATATTCTCTCGAATGGAATTCTCCACGATTCCTTGTTATTCATTATAATTTTTTCCCTCAAATATTTAATTATTGTTCCCTGTCAACAACAGCCACTGACCGGTTTCGATCTATTTTGGACCTCATTAGCGTAGCGTAGTTGGAGACAAGGAATCGAGTTTTCTCTCTCTCTCTCTATTGTAATATCGTCCTCAAATATTTTCATATTTTTTGAGAATTTCTCAGAAACTTCAAACAGAATTTCCCTTGAGGGTTCCGAATTCTTCGGCAACGTTTTCTTCTTTCAAATTTCTAAATTTATCACCATAGCCCTTCTCTGTTTTAATTAATCTTTCTCATCACTCGAAGTGTACTCATATTAACATTTCAAATATCAATTTATTTTATTAAATTTGACGATTTCAAACTTCATTTTCACCATTAATTTATTACATGTAAGTTTGTTCTTAAATTCTGTTATTTATTGTTTAAATTTCTCGGAATCTACAATTTTTCTTCCACAATTTTCAATATTTCCAACTTGTGTAGCTTTGTAAAACATAACATATCGCTGAAGTCAGTTGTTGCTGAAACCGAAGTCTTTGTTCAAAAATCAAATAAAGGTCTTGAATTTTTTTAGATAATTTTTCAAGATTAATACCATTGAATTTAAATTGAAAACTTATATTATTCGAAGTTTTCTTAGAATTTTGCACTTACGAATATTTTATTCTATGCCATTGTCAGAACGCCAGTTCTGCAACGAAAAAATATCATTTTAAAGTAGCAAATTTTCATCAAGAGATTCAATGCAACGGACGATTTTAAGATAATCAGATAATCAACAAACGATAAAAAGGGTGATTTGAAATTAGAACCGATGTTATTCACAAACAACAGAGACAGGACTGGTCCAACGTAAGAATCCTGAGGGACACCTATCTTTAAAGAAGATTATTAAATTTAACAAATAGTTGACGATCTGCGATAAAGGGCTTTCTAGGTTTGGATCTGAATTGAGTTTGTCAAGGCTTTACGTACGAACGCGTCACTTAGACCAGTTAATTTTAGGATTAAACGATCATGATTAAGCTTTGTGGAAATCCTTAGATTGAGCCTATTTCTAGATTCTTATCTAAGTCTTAACTTATATAACAACTATCCATTTAAAAAAAATAGACGTAGTTGGCCTATTTGGGTACAATCCATGATTAAGCGCATGTTTAATTTTTTAGAAAGAAATTATCATTAATTTATCAAAATTTTTGAAATTATTAACTGAATTAAAATAGTTCTGTAGTTTTGTAACTAGATTTTTATTTACGAATTTGCAGACAGGTATGATATATGAGAACTTCCATTTGTCAGGAAAATATCCCTTCGTTAATGATTTATTAATAAGTAATGTTAGAATTTCTGATATTTCAGTTGAACAGCTTTTCAAGAAGCCTACTTTAATTTCATCCGGACCTTTTTTTTAAGTTTTTTAAGATAGATTTGTTAATGCATCTATAATCCTCTCTTCTGTCTAAAGAAATGAACACTCGTTGTTCCCTGCATGATTGGATAATAATGAAGAAAAACAATGAGCATTTGATTGATACACTGGATTTGCGATATCACAATTATATTTAACTCAGGATAATAGGTACCGCATTCAACCAAACAAGGCGACTCAATACAAGTGATAAAACAGTTTGCTGAAACTAAATCGAGAATAACATTTCCAATTACTTTGTCGTCGATTTTTGTTTAACCCTCATTATAATAGACAGGCATATCTCTTAGACTAAGTGACAAAGTGATGTGGTGTCCTAAGGTGAGGTGGAGTTACGATGCAAATTTTGTTAAAACAATTTAGAAGGGCAATCCTTCTAAGACGGAACATGTTAATCCAATCTGCCAATTTGAAAGACACTACTTACTAAGTTACATCAAAAATGTAAATATGCAGATATTTCGGAAGGATGTCCAAAATAAATAAGATAAAAATTAAGAATGAAAATATCACCAGCCTTAATGATGAGGATGCTGGTTTGTAGAAGGCACCACTTGGACAATTTGTTGGTCCTTTGTGTTATCTCCTAAGCCCTATTCCTCAAGCCAACCAAAACTTCTTGTGAAGACGAGTAGTTTTCCATGTAGAGTGTTCCCCAGCTTTGACAAATCTGGCCACTCTTCTCCGAATACGGACCACCTGAAATGTTTGAATGACTCACATTCAAACAGGATCTGTCATTTGCCACTTTATGTTACAGAGGCACTTCTTTAGTTTGCAGTGCCCAGTAAGGGCAAATGGGTCGCAAACTGTTTCTTTGTAGCTGAATGCATTTCCTGCTTAGTTCGGTGTTAATGAGTGGATGATTTTTTTTTGGAGATCACATACTTCTCAATTTGTAGCCATTACTATTTGTGTTTCTCCAGCAAGTTTTCTTTTAGTAGTTGGAAGATAGTAAATGATGCCTGTTGCTATTTTGGCTGGCCCAGTCGTTCCCTTCATTGTTTAAATGTCCTTTAATCCAGGATTTGTAACTCTGTTGGTTGGCAAGTTCTTGCATTTTAGGATTATACTGCTGGCCACCCTTGGTCTCGATAGCGAAGCTATACTTGATTTGTTTTCAACGGAAAACAAAATATATTGTTTGAGATTGAATGTTTCAGTAGCTTTTAAGTACCTTCGAGTATTCTGAAAAGTTCTGTTTGGATAACCGTGACATTTCTGCCTAGGGGAATGTTGAGTCTCAGGTCAACTTCTTGGCAGTAAATGGCTACCCCCGCGCCTTCATTATTCTTATATCGTTTTATTTCCAATTGCCGCTTAAACAGGTATCTCCCAGGAAACTATACAGAGATTCATTGAGTTCAGGCATGATTAATTGCGCATTTATCCAGCTTTACAGTAACTGAAGCCAGTCAAGTAATCAAGCTTGTCAAATAATAGTGTTATGATGGAAAAAGTTTTGTGTAAACATAGAAAAAAAACTTCTGCACATTTTGACCAAAGAATGAGCAACGTTTGCGAGCATCCATATCAAAGAGATAATTATAAGGCACATTCTATAATATAAACAGTCTACAAATCCAATATCAAAAGGTTAGAATAAACCTAAAAAATATGAGTTAATATCCCAACTAAATACTAATAGCTGAACTAACAACTTTACATATTAGAAGTTATAACAGATACAAAGGTTGTAGAATTAATGTATAGTTAGCAGAATATATTTTATGGTAGATACTAGGAAAATCTTACAGTAAGAGCTCGCCAATATGCCACGCCTGCTCCCTAACGTAATCCAAAATATTATCCAAAGGGATCCGCGAGATATAACAATGAACAAATTTTTAACGTTGCTAAACTGTACAAGTCCAGATGCAGATAATTAATCACAATCTAAAATCCAACGTAGGTAGGAAGTAAACTAATATCACACTCGTACTCCATCCATTCAATATTTGGTGGATTGTGTTGAATGTTTATATCGATAATATTTAAGTGGTCACCATATTTTCGTATCGGGCTATTTGGTCGAAGGTAAATAAATCACAGGATGATTATCTGCGAATTAGCTACAAACTCAATCCATACTTCTTCACGATCTTAATGACATTAGAACGAAAATATTGAATAGACTGTGGCATCATCAGGTAGATGTATGATTGTGACAAAATACAAATTGTGTTTATATATTAACGGAGTAGGACTTTGTGAGGGTGGGGATTTGGGGAAATTTGCGGTTGTTAACAAACATTTTTAAAAGATTTTACAAACGAAAAATATTGACATGGAAATCAAAAAATATTTAATAATGGCGAATTGTTGGTCTCTGTTTGGTCGTTTAAAATGAGTCCTCTCTTGTTAAATTTGTTTATTTCTATGGATTCTAATAGATTGAGCTTCATGGGACTGAATACATCTTTTTCTTTATGTGTTTGCATTTTGCGACGGTGTGACTCGAAAATTCTGTGGAATCAATGGCTTTTTTCCATGAATGCGACACAGCTTGGTGATGCTGCTGGATTTAATACAGATAGAAGCGAAGCTTCCTTAACACCAGCTTTGATTGGTGTGATAATGTCATCCTTGAATAATTGATAGCATTTTATTTCAGAATTAGGCCCAATTATATTTTTAACTATGATTACTAATAGTTTTAACAGAAGTATTGTAATTGTCCTGTGAAGCGTCGAGCGAAGTAAAGCAGAAAAAACTTAGGTGAACAAAGTAGAGCAGAAAAGAAGAAAGAGGAGTAAAGGTGAGCAAAATAAAGGAGGAAAGAGCAAACGTGATAAAAGTAGATCAGTTTGCTTTTTTCCAGTGAGCAAAGTAGAGAAGAAAATAATATAATCGATCGAAGTAGAGCAAAACGATCAAAGGCTATTAAAGTAAAGCAGAATATAATAAATTACAATTAAATTCTTACAAATAGATAACAGATAAGAGCGGTAAAGAATAATGGCAGGTGAAGTAGAGCAGAAAAAAACTTATGTGAGCATAGTAGACCAGAAAAGAACGAGTAAAATAGAGCAGCTTAGAATATAATAGTAGAATAGAGCAAAAGAGTAGAAATTTGACCAGAAAAGAGCAAAGGCAAAGAAAGAGAGCAGAGTAGTATCAATTACAATAAAAATCTTTTCATTAAGTAAAAGTGGAGAACAGAGAAAAGCAATGGCAAGCAAAGTAGAGTAGAGTCGAACAAATTGAAACTATCATCTTTTTTAGAATTAAAAAAGAATCTTTAATAAAACTTTAATTTGCTACTTTGAAAATTTAGCTTCTTAATATTGTAAAATGTTTTACAGTTTTTCAATAAATACATTTTTTAATTTCTAAAACTAATATTGTCAAAAAAATTGGTTGTTTTTTTAACATTTCAAAGTTTTTGACTATTCCTTTTTTTTAATTTCAATAATTATTTTAGACAAATATCATTTTTTTATATTTACCAAACTGATCTTTAAAAATTGTAAATCATGTTTTTTGGAATTCTCAGGGTTTTTAATAAGTTTATATTATTTTTGACAAAATGCATTTCAATTTTTAGTTTCTTTTTACAGGACTTTAGATTATGGAGTTTAATTTTATTAAGGGATAAACTCAATCACAAATTGGTTTATTTATTGAAATTAGAGCTAGCGGTTATTTTAAAATTAGAGCTTTTTAAAGAATTATATCTAATGGTGTAAAAAAAAATTTGCAAGAAATTTCAGTTAGAAAAAATAATATTTAGATAACTTGCCTTAATTTTACTTATTTTACTCGGTGTAAAACCAATGATTTTTCATGTTTTTTTATAGGTTTCTAAGAACTCTCATATGTAAGTTGGGCGAGGCAATGCATACAATATTAGTCTAGGTCATGAGTACGAAAGGACAATGTTTAATTTATTGGCCTAACTTAAGATTACGCTGGAGCAATAATAATGTATTGGGGTGAGTCAAGATTACACCAGTCTAATTTTAATATAGCTTTCAAAAATCAAAATTTAAAATATTAAATAAACACATTATTACCATTATATTATATTTTGATCTTTGATTTTTATTGTTTTGTTTCTAATGATAAAGAGATAGGGACGTGAATATAGATTATAATAGCAATTAATTAATATAAATTAGATATACTTTCTTTAATAGACATATTCCGCTTAAGCTTCGAAGCTCGATATAATTCATTAGTTTAAATTTATTGTGAAGGAAGAGCATTACACTACTAAATTAAAATTACTACTAAAAATCTCAATACCAAGAAATTTATTGGTACAAGATGGTAAAATTCTAAAATAGGGAACGTGTTAATAAAAAAAATAATGTTGCTACTAGTTATAATGTTATCGAAAAGCTCAAACGTGGTACAAAGAACTAGATAGATAGATGTTATATGGATGACACCAGCGCCTATTCCACCGCGACCTTTTCAAGTCTATTGTGGATCCTTGTTTATCTCAGATGACCAGCTCTAGCTTTGCCTCTTTGATTAGTCCTATTAGCCCTGCCAGAGGGGCTTGGGTATAAGTCTCCGCGCTTGGGTTTGTAGTGCCTAGCTTTTGATATCTAATCCTTGCTAGACCCCCGCAATGGCATAGGATGTGAAACGAGTCCTCTTCTTCCTCTAGGCAGAATCTTCTTCAGGAGTTCGGTCGTGAATTTTGGCGATTGTTTCTTAAGGAACTGTTTCGCCGGGTGTCTCCACCCATTTTTTTTATGGATCGTTTGACTGGAGGCATAGTACCAGATAAACAGATTCTTTAAGAAAATTATTGTTGAGATCTTAAGTAGATTTCTTGTAGGCGTAAGTATAGGTCATCTGAAGAAGTGTCCCCATACCACTGAAAGAGTATAACCAGATTTAATAAGCTGCCCTAAGGACACTGTAATCAACCAACTAATTCATGGCCTTCCATTTTTTCGTAAGGTATTATTGACATCTTCGATTATTCTTTATTTTATCGATATTAATTCCCTTATTTCCATGAAGTTATCCCAATGATTTCTTTCTCACACTAATGAATATTTTCGTCGTAACTAGAGTTATTAAATTTATGTTTGTATGTTCAGAAATACAAATGTTGGTTAGCCATAAGACACTACAATGGAACACCCTTTTGATGATAATTTATTTAGGAATCTTCCGTGTGATATTTTAGAAACTACTTTTCAAATGCGTTTGTAAGATTAGTTGGCTGCGCTTTTATATTATTTTATTCACAAGCTAATTTAAGACTTAAGATTTTGTAACTCATTATTTAAGGTAACTAATTATTAGGAGTATTATTGGCATTATACAAAGGTAGTAATACTCCTAGCAATATTTGATGTTTGATTGTGAGTATTCTGATTTTTAATAATTAAGAGAAAGAGGCATAAATAAAGATTTAATAACAGTTAATTTAAAAAAAAAATATCTGATATTGACAATAAAATATCAACAAAGAGTGCCACCTAAATTGGAAATAAATGCGCCAGTAATGGCTAAAATATAGACTGAACGGAAAATATGTATATACGATATGAATTTCTGTCATCTAAAGATATTAGGTCTGCGTGGAAGAACACATAGCTATGAAATGTGAACTCCGTCTGAAAGTCCTGTTGGAAAAATGTTTGTGATTAGTTTGTATAGTTATATTCTGGTTATAAGTACTTACGGAGCATTGTAAAGTTTAAATAAATAAAATAAAAAATAAATAAATAATAGGTCAAAATTTCGCTTAAGCTTCGATCATCGATATAATTTATTAGTTTAAATTTATTGTGAAGGTAGAGAATTACACTGTAATCCAGTTACTGTCATTTCTCTCCAGAAAAAATCTCAATACAAAAATTTGCTTACCAGTAAGCTCAAACGGTGCAACAAGAATTAAAATGAGTTCCTGGTAACAAACAAAACCGTGTTTATAAAGGTATGGTCCTCGTGACCCCAGGTGGATCAATTAAACAGTTTTGAACATTGCGCTTCTCATTCAAGCTTCAGCACAACAACAAGGTGAAGTACTGATAACTGGTGTAAGCCATTAATTCTGGGAATTACTATCACAAAAGATTAAGAAGAACCGAGGGGTAATGATTCTGAAAACTTCAATAGTATTCAAAGGGTTATATATGCGGCACTAGGCACCGATCCCAATAATTATTGGTACGAGGCTGGGCACGATTAAAAATGGGGCAGTGTGGCAAGGCCTCCTTTTTTCTAACAAGAGATCACATCGAAAAAGAATCCAGTTTCAGGCATCCTAATTTGATGTTCATATCGAAGTCGCATACCGCAACCAACTTTCTCTTTATCACTTCTTCTGTACTTAATTGTATTAATTAATTACACAATCAATATTTGTCAATATATTTCAGAATATTTTGAACAATAGTATTCATTGGCCAACCTAGGAGTTTCAATAATATTGCTCAATAAATTTGGTCGCAGGTGATATTTGTGCAGTCAACATATGGAATAATAAAAAGACACCAAGTTGCGTGGACATTGCATTAGTTATAGCTACAAAAAAGAAGGAAAGAAAAATAAGGGGAGAGAGATGAAGGAATGGTTTAAAGAAATAAATAAGAACACTCATAAATATCTGAATTAGTGAACCAAATAATTATCAAAATTTTTTGCTACAGGAAAGTATATTATTTGATGAACTACTGGGAATGATTACACCTGAAATTAAAAAGGGATACTACAATACTAGATTCTATCCCTCCAAATCGGCATTTATCAATCACACTATGTTATGTAGCCATTTGAAATAATTTTAAAGATTTAAAATTCACATGTGCTGTATCTCCATAATACATAGACATAATTGTAATGGAAACTTGCTCAGCTATAATAAACTCCCTGAGTAATTACATAAAGGGAAGTTAAATACAACGACTATTACAAATATTTTACAAAATTCATTTTATATGTAACAATGATTTATATTTCATTGAAAGTATCGAGAAGCATTAAGTTGCGTCGAAGATGAATGAGAGGATCCTGAAAGTTGTTCTATGTGTTCAGTCTGTTGAGGTATTATGCCAGGCTTGGTCGTATATACTATATGGTATAGATGTGTAATTAACAGGATTAATTTGTATAAAATCCTTGTGCAAGGTGACCTCAAACAATATTAAACTCTTTTTGCGACAGCAAAATTATTTTATTTAGAGCATACAAAAAATTGTATTTGAGGAAACATCTTTGCGTTTTCAATACTAAAATAATTAAGGCATAATCTAGTTTGCTGCAAATTAAAGCGTAATTTGAAAAGTTTTATTAAATCAATAACCAAAAAACCCAGAAACTTCAAGTGAGTTTGCTCATTAAAATATTATGATCAAAAGTGTCAAATGTTCTCGAGAAATAAGTATATACCAAATCAGTCTGGCCACGTCCACTTAGGTCTTGTGTAAGTACTGCCAAATTAGTTATTGTAGAGCGACAAATTAAATACGATAGCTAAAGGCAGAGCTTAAATAAATTTATAGTCCGTAAGCAAAAAACTGGGAAGATAATCATCACCCGCAGTCATTAACTTTTTCAGTCTATAATTAAAAGCAATAACATCTGATTCAGTGTATAAATAGGTTTTCGCGATTTGAACATGATTCACTGTTAGCGGTTAAGCTTTTGGTAAAAAAAATGTGACAAAGTATCTGCAAATGCTTTATTAGGCTCGGAATATTTGCATTTCACCAGGAATTTAGCCGGTACCATTTCTTAAGTAAATATACTTCCAGAGATCCTTCGGATTGTTCTTTAGGTTACACTCAATATACTCTAAAATCCACCCATTATCAGCGGAATTGAAAAAGGCAGGAGAGATAAAACAACCTCCGAAGAAAAAGTTTTCACAAAACAAAAATGAATCACAAATTACTGTAATAAACAAAAAATCCTCAACTGCCTGTGATAGTAGTTCAGTAAACTCGAATGGAAAAAAAAACATTTGTTGAAACTAAGAAAACGTATTCTGACAAAGTACGCACCAAGGAAAACAGAGACGGTGAAATAATCAAAATATAGTCCATCCGTTGGATCTTCCGTCCTACGTCACAAACTATCGCTTTAAAAAACGACGAAAGTTTTACAGTGCGTTCTTTTTCTAACGCATTTGGTTTACTTTATCAGACTGAATGTTTTTGTGTCGTACGACGGAAGATCCAACGGATGGATTATATGTATGAATACATAGACGGATCCGAGTGGCAAAATCTTATCACAACAAAAATTGAATCCAGCTGTAAATAAACAATCTGAATCAGCCGTCCATCCTGCACGAAACGAATGGCAATCGGTCCATTATAATAAAAAGAAAAAATATGCATGTACTGGAGTAGCCGAAAACTCAACTATAAAAGGGGTTACCTATCGAAGACGGTAGACAGAGTGCACACCGATACCACAGAAGAAATGATGTATAAATATCTTACAGAAGAAAAAAACTTTACAATAACTGAATGTACAAAACTAACATCGAAACATCCAAATGAGTATAGCTTTTTTAAAATATTTATTGCTGTGGCGTCATTTTCTGAAGCTCTACTGTCAATGCTGATTGTGTCATAGTTGGTTTGAGGTTCTTGACGGTTTTGCGACTCATTTATTTTCCTTGCCTTCTTTTTTAGGAGGATCATTATTGCGCTGTAAATTAATACATATTTTAAATACACTTTTCATTACCTTTGTGTGAGTAGTAATTTAGGGTGTGGCTGCAAGAAGGCTCCTTTTTCAAAACTTGCTGGCCTTTTTGCAGCTGCTTCCTCAATTTTAGTATGTGTTTCATTATTTTATTTTATTTGTTATTGTAGTTACCAACAACAGAAGCTGAATGGAGAGCTATTGCGAATGCATTTAATGATAATTGAAGCTTTTGCATTGTCTAGGAATAGCAGATGGAAAGCACGTAACGATAAAAAAAACACCACACACTGGATCACATTATTACAATTATAAAAGGTTTTTCATTATTGTTATGGCAGCAGTTGTAAATTTCAATTATTCATCTATAATGTCAGATGCTGATATCAATGGATGAATGTCAGACGTAGGTGTCTTGGCTCATACTGCCTTTTGAAATGCATTATCAAATAAACAAATCCCATAACCTGCTCTATTATCAAACAGAGACAAAATAATATATTTTGTAATAATTATTTATTTATAACTATTAGTCAATTTTCTACAACGAAAAGGACTTTAATTGATTTTTAATACCTTTTGTATTTGTTGGGGATAACGCTTTTGCAATGATAGAAAATTTCATGAAACATTATAGCCAAACAAAATTAACCGTGGGAAAAGAATTTTTAATTTAATAAAACACTGATAGATTGTAAGGTTTCAAAAAATTTGTGTTTATTGGTTATATAGAACAAATTTTTTGACATACAGTCAAAGTGTGGATTTATTGTAGAACCATTTTTGTCATCTACCTGATGGGCCACTATGTGGCGAAACAATTGTTATAGAACAATAAAAACAATTATTTCAAACTTTACACTCTAACAGTGTTGTACTAAGTGACTTCATAGAGTTTTCATAAGAAAAATCTGTATCGATCCAAGAATTTCTAATTATCGACTAAGTAGTGTACGTCACGTTGTAGAAAATGTATATGGGATTCTAGTTTCAATGTTCATTATATAGATTTATTGCGCTATTTCCTGAAAAAGCCCAAATAATTGTCTTAGCATATTGCCATTTGCACAATTATTTAAGAAGAAACCAGCCTGAAAGATATATGTTCAGAAATTCTGTAGATACAGACAATTTAAAAAGCAGGAATTATTGTTGAAGGTAGTTGGATAACAACTAGACAGTCAACGTAACTAAGTATAACTCATGCCAGAAATTTAATCACAATTGTGAAAGCCATTAGAGATAGTTATTGCAATTTGTTTTAATCAAAAATTGCAGATTTCATGGTACCATAATGAATAAAATGTAACTATAAATAAATTAATAAATTGTGTTTTCTTACATTAATTGTATAAGTAATTATTGTTCCATTACATTAATTCTCAGCTTCCATGTCATTATCCTCCATCCGAATAGTATTTTGCGATGTACTTGATTCGTCCTGACCCACGAGAAATTCATTTCATCAAAATACTAAAATGTTGGTTATTATTATATCGTATGTTCAAGCATAATTTTTTTCATAATTTCCTAAACCTAATGGTTTTCGAGAAAAATATAGGGGAAGTATTATAATGGCCACATCACCATTTTTTTTTTAATTCAGTGTCTTTTCTGAAAATGTTTTAACTGCGACTTATCATCACCCGGAAAGTATTCTCTATATTTACGAAGAATCTGTTCGTCCTGTTTAATTTTTTTATTCTGTTCAATTCTATAATTCTAAGTTTTGATATTCTTGGGCAGGGCAGGTGAGCTCCGTTATACTTGGTTACATTTTAAATGAGCTTTCTTTCATCATCTTTACCCTTAGTATTAGTATCATTTATTCAGTCATGGTAGATGTTTATTCGATCACTGTTAACATAGTACTGAAATAGTATTACACAATATTGCCAACAGACGAAGCAATATTTATCATATTGCTCAATAATTATAAAACTGTTTTGACTCAATATATTGCGCAATCTTTTATTGTGCTCTACAGACGCTTAATATTATTGTACAATGTCAAATATTGATCATGTAGGGACCGCTTAACACGAATTGTTTTAGGTTAAGAATCAATCACGTATAGGCCGAGGGAGACAATGTTGTTGATGATGATAACCACAAATTCTTCTACATAGGACAAGTCTGGGTCTCCGACCGCGACTTTAGGTGCCTCTAGCAATTTTCTTAGGCCCCACGTTGGGCGCCAATAGTTACCGATAGGCTCAAACCTGGTAGCACGAACCAAGATGGCTTCTTACTCGAGCTCCAGCACCAAAGATCGAAACAATTTGTTAAATGAATTTCTTTGAGTTCATGTGGAACCCAAATATTAAGTTTACTAACATATCCCCGCTTGAGCAAATATCTTTCTACCATCTTTTGATAAATTACATATTTATGCGACTTCTAGAGTTGTGTAATGGTGGTTTGCTTCAATTAATGTATGATGTGAACATATTTTTTAATTTTTGAATTATGTATACAAACATCGGACCATTAAAGCGATACGTATCAAACAATCTGGTAAAAAGAGACAAAATCGACAGGAAACTGCCAAGAACGTGCTACAGCACGGGGAATTATAAATGGCTCCCGTAACTCTAAAAGAGGCTTTATCCTTAATTACAAGCGAGGTTATGACCTCTCCTCTAATCATTCCTTCCTTAGTCGTAAAGATATAAACGTCTAATTGCAAATATATTGTCGAGTGTGATAATCTACGTTTTATTATTGCCCGTAATGACCTACTTGAACGCAGTCCTAAACATATTTCATGAAAAGGTCAATGCGCACGCGATAAATTAAATCATCTTTCGACTGTAATTGTAAAATCATTTTACACCTTGCCGTGGCTTAGCACAATTCATTAGATACGAATCGTGAAATAAATCGCTAGCGAGATGGCGGTTATTTTTCACCTGAGTTATCTTAGTCACTCTGTCGACTTTTTGTTAGTTAAGTTTCTTTTTACACGTTTCCAATCTACCTTTTTTTTCCCTTGCTCCGCGCTCTGATTTGGTGACGTTTAGTGGATGGGAACGTAATCGATCGCATTCATATCGAAATACTGTCAATCTTCCACACCGTTTCCTTAATCGTATATA
Source organism: Ontholestes murinus (assembly GCA_963969525.1). Taxonomy (NCBI): domain Eukaryota; kingdom Metazoa; phylum Arthropoda; class Insecta; order Coleoptera; family Staphylinidae; genus Ontholestes; species Ontholestes murinus. The sequence continues at coordinate 68,571,090 of OZ018389.1, forward strand.
TTGATTGTATTATGTAATATAGTACACACAAAAACATGATAAAATAGTTATTCCGAAAATTATTAATAAAAGATAAACATAAAAAAATAAGTTTGCAATCTGATGATAATTTATGAAATAAAGGTGAAAATCACATGTACAGGAATTACAAATTATTTATAAATAATATTTAACTAATTAAATAACAGGTAATCAAATTCTCATGTAGTATACGTTTTCAGAATGTTGTCTTCTATAGTACGGTTATTCAACCTTTATAAAATTTATTTGATGTAAATATACGTGTGTATGTATATTAAGAAAAATTGAAAATGATGATAAATACATTAATCCTTAAATATTAATATAGAAATTAATTAACTGTGTAAATTAAAATATTAAAATTTAAAAATCTAATTTATTCGTTTATTTAAATTTTGATGATTAGTATTCTAAAAATATTGACGCCCCATTTACTTTTCTCTATTAGTTTAATTATTATTATTATTATATTACGTGAATTAAAAATTAAATTGGAGCAACAAAGTCATTTAATTTGCAAGCGTATAATTAAAAACGTCTGGACTGTGTTCAATTCATACATTACACTAGCGCTTTTCTAAGCTAATCATTTCAAAAATACAATTAAGAATAAGCAAAGCTGTCCGATTCCGTAAGCGAATTTTAAAATTCAATTAACACCCCGCCAGCGCCACTCACCCCGATTAACATGCTACTTATAATCTCACATTTTTATCAAACGCAAACAGCGCACTTGCGAGTATTTTTTTAATGAAACTACAAAACAAATCGTTCCCGAATCACGAAAAGCTCTTTCCCTAATAACTTCTGCACTAATGAAGCTAATTAATAAAGAGCAATTAATGAGCAATTTGTCTTGCAAACAGCTGGAGCAGCATAAATACTAACATTTCATTCCGTAAAAATGGCCCGAATTTCGTTTTCCGAGGCATTAATTAATTCCTCGTTATTTACATTAGAAATATAAAATGAAGAATTGATTATATACCACGCCTGCTAATTAATGTTAAGGAATACGTTATGTAATTTAATAATCAAGAAGTAGAGCCCGTACACTATGAAAACCTTCGGCATTATTCATTATGAAATTTGCTTACAGAATAAGCTTTATTATAGCCTTTGAAAACTTTCTCAATTAACGCTCACTAACAAAAAAATAACAATAGAGAGATCGGTCGGTATCGTAGATTGCTTTTTTTAAAGTCAACTTTGAAAATATATAAGAGAACATCAATTAAACCAGACGTTATTATCTCTCGCTTATATCTTAATTAAAAATCTGTTTAATTAGTACCTCCGCCCCCCCCTCCCCATTGAAATTGTTTTGAAATATATTTCGCAATTCTCATTATTTCACTAATTCGAAAAATCAATACCTGTCATAGACCTTCAGTTTAACGCGCTGGGTGCAATTAGTGCGATTTGAAATATTGAAGTGTTCGCTCAGCATTTCATTTACACCCTACTAAACTGGGCGGGCAACATGGGCACCGATTTTTTCTGGTTAAATATTTTAAAATTCGATGTGTTTACCCCTCGCAAACAAAGAGAGAGAAAAAAAGGACGCATAAACGGGGCAGCAATCCCCCTGATTGATGGATTGTTTCCTGAAATGGACATTAATTTTCGTAGACCCGAAAGTTATGGATTCGAACGATAATTGGATATCATTGGACGCAATTATCATGACTGCAGATTGATCAACGTGGTGCAATTGTTTACTGTGTAAAATATATCGATTTTGACTTAACGAAACGTTAATTTTTATTTTATAGGGTTTATATTATTATTGCCTAAGAAATTGTGCATATAAATAAATTTGGTTCTATCAAGAGAGTAGCAGAATAAGTAGTGATTGATAATCAATAATTGATTATTTTTTAAAACTATAAAACCTAATAAATAATGAAGTTATAGGTTTTTCTAAAATAGATGTTTTAATGAATCAACGAAATATATAACAGGTTTTCTTTAATTTCTTTAAATAATGATCTGGGAAGCTAGATTTGTGCGAGAAAGGAGGTATTACCTCGAGATGTATTACGGATTTGATTTATCGTAGCTGAGAGGTTGATGTTTTGCTGGTAAATGACTCCGAGGTACGAGATTTGTTTTTGAGAAATGAGTAGAAAATTGTTGACTAAGAGGGAAAGAAAGGAAGGAGGAGGGAGTTTTATGTGAAGATGATTGTGGTGGAAGATGGCGAATTGGGATTTAGAAGGATTGATTGTTAGACGCCACGTGTGTGCCCAGTCAGTGAAGAGGTTGACATCTACTTGAAGTTGAGAGCCGACTGTGCGATGGTTATTGTCGGAGGCCCAGAAGGGTGTATTGTCAGCATATATCTAAATTAGAGAGCGGGTTGGGTGAAGGTGAAGAAAGAGTAAAGGGATGAAGATAGAACGGGTCCTTGTTGAACGTCACAGGTGAGGGAAAACGGAAAGAGTTTGCAGAGACGTGGGAGACTGAGTGTGAACGGTTCTGGAGAAATGATTTAATTATGCGGATTGGAGGGAGAGGGATTTTCATGTGGTGAAGTTTTAGTATAAGGCCTTCGTCCATACGATATCGAAAGCCTTTTATAAGTCGAAAAATACCGCTGCAGTAAATTTGTGGTGCTGGGAAAAGTGAAGGAGTTGGGAGAGGATAATGCGTTCCCGTAGTTTGCACAGCAGCAGAAGATTATATAAAGGAAGAAGATGCGGTTGGCTTAAAGGTATTTAAGGATGCAGTAGGGGATGCCTTTGAATTTTTGGAGTTTTTGATGAGTTGATTCGTTCAGGTGTAATGTTGCCATTGTCGTTGTCATTACCAGTAAATTCAGTCAGGGGAAGGAGTTAAAGAAGGTAGGTGGCGTCAAGGTCGATGTGAGGTTTCCCATTTAGGAAGGAGTATATTTCGGTAGGGTGAGAGGCAAACCACTCCGCGATATCCGAGGGATCAGTAGTGAAGGAACCAGGTGAGGTTGTGAAAGGTTTTCCAGAAAAGCGAGGGGGAGTAGAGGTCAGGACTGTCAATGGTGTGTGTCCATTTTTGTTTTCTAGGGTTATTAATTTTAAGCTTAATCAGAGCGTTTAGCCTTTTCCATTCTGCCTGTTGTAAATTGTAGTTATTTGATTTATCTGTATATGCATTCTTTCTGTTGGATGAGGAAAATAAATTAGGTGTGAGGGGATAGAAGAAAAGTGGGAGGAGGGGAGGAAAAAAAGGTATGTGTTTGTCAATAGCCTATTGTATCGAGGAGGTGATGATGGGTACGGTTGCGTCAATGTCTTCTGCTGAAGATAGAGTCAGGGAAGGTTGGATGGATTTTAGGGTGGTTTGAAAAGCGTTCAAATTAGTGCGAGAGAAAACATTTTAGGGGGAGAAAAGGAGAGAGGGGTTAAAGAAGGAGCAAGGGGAGGAAAGGAGAAGGTGGTCGGTATTGATGGGATTGCCTATGGAGCAAGGGCCAAGGTGGTTGACAATATCGTCAGTGTCGATGATGGAATTTTCTTTGCAGTTGTACGTGTGGAGGGTGTTAGGGAGACGGACAAGAGTGGAGATGAGGAGAAGATTCTTCTAATTCTAAACCTGGCGTTAAGGTCGCCTAAGATTATGGCGCGGCGCTGGAAAAAGACACATTGTTAAGTAGTTTGGAAAGCAAAGGGGAATCAGGGCAGATGTAGATGGAATGAAAAGATATTGATTTATTGATTTATTGATTTATTGATTTATTGATTTATTGATTTATTGATTTATTGATTTATTGATTTATTGATTTATTGATTTATTGATTTATTGATTTATTAAAACTTTACAATATCCTGTTACTATACACATAAAACTATGAACTATATTAAAAATAAATCACAACAATTTTGCTCACAGGACTTGCAGACGGAGTTCACATTTCACAACTATGTGTTCTTCCACTCAGACCCAATATGTTTGCTCTTCTATATGTGCCTCTTAACTTTAGATGACGGAAATTCATCCAATGTGTATTTTTTGCCATTTAGACAATATTTTAGCCATGTTTGGCTCATTTATTCCCAATTTAGGTGGAACTCTTTTCTGACATTTTATTGTCAAATGTGAGGGGTGTTTAGGGAAAGGAATGAGGACAGAGGTTAAATAGGTGCCGGGGTCGTCACTATTGTAATTAAGAGGTCAGAATAGTATGGATTTATGGAGGACAACTGCACAGCCGCCACTGTGTGGTTCTTTGTCGGTACGGTTGATGTTGTATTCTGGAATGTAAAATCGATTAGAGGAAGAGAGGAAGTTTCCTTGGAGCCAAAGGATGCTATTGTTAAGATCGGATAGGAGGGAAAGGATTGGAAGGATTATCCGTCTAGCCCCTCTGATATTTATTTTGGCAAAATTTAAACTATTATTGTTGGAATTGAAAGGGAAACGGAATATTATTTAGGAGTATTTAACTCTCCAGTTATATCATCAGTCGAGATATTACAATAAAAGTGCCATCTATTATCTCGCCGCTATACTAGAACTTTATTTCTTCTTGTTATATTTAAATAGAAAATTAAACGATCGTGTTTAATAATTAAAGGAAAAATTGCAAAATTCAAAAAAAAAACATATCATGCGCAGAATTGTGCTCGTAAATTCTTCTCGTATAATAAAACAAAAAGTAAATATTTTAAAAATTTTGCAGTTGTACTTTTTCTATTCTTTAAATATAATTATTACGTCAATAATGTATTGTACATAAATTTTATTTTGTAAAACACCGCTTATGTTATAGTAATTAGAGGGTGGGATAGTGGCCACCCACCCACCCTACATATGCATTTAAACTCAAACCAAAACACTTTTTTTTGGAAACCTCAAAACAAACAGTCTCGTTCGCTTTGGAATATCTTATTTAGCATTTTTATTTTTCGGTTTTATAGAAAAACTATTACAAAATGTTCGATTTCAGAATTTTCTAATTTTTTCACTCTAAATTTATTTTAAACATTTAAAAATTGTAAAATCTATTATTTATTTATTTTTATCAATATAACTATCGAATTAAACGTTAAATTTTATAATTTTTACGAATTTCTTACTCAGCACTTTAAAATCTTACCAAATATGTAAACATTGGAAAATCGAATTCCTTTTGTTTTCGGTTTTATCGTCATAACTATCGAATTGAACGTTCGATTTTAAAATTTCTTTCAGATTCCTGTTCAGCATTCCAAAATATTTTCAAATATGTAAAAATTGTAAAATCGATTTTCTTTTGTTTTTCAGTTTTATCGCCATAACTATAAAATTAAATGCGACATAATTATCGAATTAAACGCTTGATTTTAAAATTTCTTACAGACCCTTACTCAGCACTTTAAAATGTTTTCAAATATCTAAAAATTGGGAAACCGATTTCCTTTTGTTTTTCGTCATAAGTATCGAATTAAACGTTCGATTTAAAAATTTATTTGAGATTCTTAATTAGCAGTCTAAAATATTATTAAATATGTAAGAATTTGAAAATTGATATTCTTTTGTTTTTCAGTTTTAGCGACATAACTATAAAAATAAACGCTTGATTTTAAAAATGTTTTTCTTACTCAAAAATCTTTTTAAATATGTACAAATTGAAAAATCGAATTTCTTTTGTTTTTCAGTTTTATTGTCATAACTTTTGACTAAAAGGTTTGATTTTAAAACTTCTTCCAGATTCTTACTCAGCATTCCAAAATCATTTTAAATGTGTAAAATTGAAAAATCATATTTCTTTTGTTTTTCGGATTAATCGTCATAACTTTTGAATCAAAAGCTTGATTGTAAAATTTCTTTCAGATTCTTACTCAGCAATCCAAAATATTTTTAAATGTGTAAAAATTTAAAAATCAGGTGTCTTTTGTTTTTCTGTTATATCGTCATAACTTTTGAATTAAATACTCGATTTTAAAATTTCTTTTAGATTCTTGCTCAGCATTCCAAAATCTTTTTAGATATGTAAAAATTTAAAAATCAATTCTCCTTTGTTTTTCGGGTTTATCATTATAACTATCGTCAAACGCATTATTTTAAAACTTCTTCTAGATTCTTACTCAGCATTCAAAAATCTTTTTAAATATGTACAAATTGATAAATCGAGTTTCTTTTGATTTTCAGTTTTATCGTCATAACTTTTAAATTAAAGGTTTGATTTTAAGACTTCTTCCAGATTCTTACTCAGCATTCCAAAATCATTTTAAACATGTAAAAATTGAAAAATCACATTCCTTTTCTTTTTCGGTTTAATCGTCATAACTTTTGAACTAAACGCTTGATTTTAAAATTTCTTCCAGATTCTTGCTCAGCATTCTAAAATATTTCTAGATAAGTAAAAAACGTTTTTCTTTGGTTTTTCGTTTTTATCGCCACAATTATCGAATTAAACGCTTGATTTTAAAATTTCTTACGGATTCTTAATTCTCATTCCAAAATATTATTAAATATGTAAAAATTGAACAATCGATTTGCTTTTGTTTTTCAGTTTTGTCGTCATAACTATGGAAATAAACGCTCGATTTTAAAATTTCTTCCAGATTCTTACTCAGCATTTTACAATCTTTTTAAATGCGTAAAAATTGAAAAACCGGATTTCTTTTGTTTTTCGGATTAATCGTCATAACTTTTGAATCAAAAGCTTGATTGTAAAATTTCTTTCAGATTCTTCCCCAGCAATCCATTATATTTTTAAATATGTGAAAATTTAAAAATCGGGTGTCTTTTGTTTTTCTGTTTTATCGTCATAACTATTGAATTAAACGCTCGATTTAATTTTTTTTTTCAGATTCTTACTCAACATTCCAAAAATTTTTCAAACATGTAAAAATCGAAAAACGGTTTTTTTTTGTTTTTCATATTTATCGTCATAACTATCTAACTAAACGTTCGATTTAAACATTTCTTTTAGATTCCTAATTAGCATTCCAAAATTATTAGATATGTAAAAATTGGAAAATTGATTTTCTGGTGTTTTTCAGTTTTAGCGACATAAATATCGAATAAATTTCTTCTAAATTCTTACTGCACATTTCAGAATCTTGTTAAATATATAAAAATTGAAAAATCGGGTTTCCTTTGATTTTCGTTTTTATCGTCTTAACTATCGAATTATACACTTGATTTTAATTTTTTTTTCCAGATTCATACTCAGCATTCAAAACACTTTTTAAAAGTGTACAAATTGAAAAATCGAGTTTCAATTGTATTTCAGTTTTATCGTCATAACTATCCAATTAAGCGCTTGATTTTAAAATTTCTTCCAGATTCTTACTCCACATTCCGAAATATTTTGGAATTGGATTTTGAGGATTTTTTGTCTAGCCCCTCTGATATTTATTATGGCAAAATTTAAACTATTACTGTTGGACTCTGAAGGGAAACGGAATTTTTTTTAAGAGTGTTTAACTCTCCGGTTATATCATCCGTCAAGATATTATAATAAAGGTGCCATCTATTATCTTATGACAATACCTTTATGATAATATTTAAACAAAAAATCATTGCTATTGTAAAATAACTTAATACTGATTCAAAATAAATAAGTACATTTTAAATTGCAACAATAAAATAAAATATTTAAAATATATTCAAATAAAGGCATTGATATTTTTCAAATATACAGACATATTTAAAAAATAGACGACTTAATGGACTTTAAAACATGATAAAATTTTGTTTTTCTCATATGCCATTAATAAGGAATAATACAAGATTGAAGGTGAAACAGATAACAGATATCAGTTAATAAATTATATATGGCATTTTGCTGATGACAGTTCATAGATAACAGAAAACAAATAACCAATGACATATAAGGTATGACAAATGAGTGATGACAAAAATCAGATGATGATTGACAGATGACAGATAATAAATACATGACAGATAACATAGAACATCCACCTTAATAAATAAAACCATGTGATGGATGACAGATGACAAATAATAAATGACAGACAACAAAACACTCATCAAATATGTTAAATGACAAATTCTGATTGATAGAATACAAATGATAGATGGAAAATGATTGATGACTGTAGAAGACTATAGTCAATGATCACAATGTGCGTTATTTAGAAAACAAAAGTTAAATGATCACAATGTGCATTATTTAGAAAACAAAAGTTAAATGTGACAGATAGAAGAAGACAAAAAGGATGATATATGACTGACAAAAATATTTTGTTTTGAATTGTACATTATCGATTCAGAATATTAGAATCTGTCTCTAGGTTTTATAGTTGATAAAGTTCTCTAAAATGTCTAATTTAAGTGTTAATTAAATTTTATTTTACTTTTAAACCAACTGAATAATAAAAACAATCTGTAATAATAAAAACACATATACAAAAATGCTCTATTGTAATTCATAATTCTCTTTTGTTCCAGTCTTGATGTATCTTTTGTTGTATTTTTAAACAGTTTATGATGAAATACTGACATATAATATAATATAATATAATATAATATAATATAATATAATATAATATAATATAATATAATATAATATAATATAATATAATATAATATAATATAATATAATATAATATAATATAATATAATATAATATAATATAATATAATATAATATAATATAATATAATATAATATAATATAATATAATATAATGACATATGAGAGATAAAAGATGATACATGACAGATGCTATATATGCTATATGACAGATAACTGAAGACAGATGACAGATATGGCAGATGACATACATTTATTTATTTATCTACGATCGTACAGAAAGTAGACGCTTTTTGCATGATTTTTCATTGTATAAGTGGCTTTTTAAAGCACTAGTGCTTTTTTACGTTTTTATTGCACGGTAATGTCAAACTGTTTTTATTTCACAGAAATGTCAAATTTGACAGATGAATATATTATAGCACAAATTTTCGACGAAAAACTTAATTTTTTATTAATTCATACGAATAACTAATAAACTATAAATAAAATATATAATACAAACGAACCGGCAGATTTAAGAACTCTGAAGATTTCATTTAATGCAAGTCGAAGCGATTACAATAAAGCGAACATTTTTTCCATAAACAATAATGGCGGCCGACATTTGTGCAACTTGTTTACTGGTTGCTAAGTAACGCTTTCATTAGTGCACTGCGGGTAAAATATGTTTTCATTAATTGAATTATTGAAATGACATTAAAATATTACTCATATGAACATATTCTTTGAAAATTGCTGCACGATCGAAGATAAAATTTTGTAAGGCACACGTGTAAAAAGTTTCTTTATTGCACTCCTGGCTTTAAAAAAACTCGCTCGTGTTTTTAAACGCCATTTCGTGCAATAAAGCATCACTTTTTACACTTGTACCTTAAATAACTATTATTATGATTCTTTGGATTACCTGTTAACAAAATTCTATATTAATAGACACATAGATAATAAATACACTAAATTTTGAGCACAGGAATCACAAGCCGACTTACAGTCAAACCCTGGTGGAAAGTTCCCATTTATTCCAGATTTTTTTCGACTTCTTTCTACAACTGTAGATATTTATTTTACTTTACACTTGATTTATGAAGAATTCTACTTAAAATTTGTAAAATTTGTGTATTGGATTAATGTCAACATGACAGATGACAGATATGACAGATATAAAAAATGACATATATGACAAATGACAGATATGACAGATGACAAATGACAGATATGACATCACAAATGTGACAGATCATAGCTATGACAGATGGCAGATAAATCCGATGACATATATGACAGATATGGCAGATATGACAGATGATAGAGTATTCTTCAGAATGTTCTTACAGTCAAACCCTGATGGAAAGTCTTTATTTATTACAGAATTTCTTCGACTTGTTTCTATAACTGTAGATATTTATTTTACTTTACACTTCATTTATGAAGCATTCTTCTGAAAATTTGTAAAATTTGTGTATTTGATTAATGTTAACATGACAGATATGACAGATATAAAAAATGGGATATATAACAAATGACAGATATGACAGATGACAGATATGACAGATCACAAATATGACAGATGACAGCTATGACAGATGGCAGATAAGACCGATGACAGCTATGAAAGATATGACAGATAACAGACTATTCTTCAGAATGTTCTTACAGGAAAATCCTGATGGAAAGTCCTCATTTATTCCATAATTTCTTCGACTTGTTTCTACAATTGTAGATATTTATTTTACTTTACCGATCATTTATGTAGTATTGTATTTAAAATGTGTGTATTTGATTAATGTAAACATGACAGACGACACATATGAAAGATAACAGATATAACAAATGACAGATATGAGAAATATGACAGATGATAGATATTGCAAAATAAATAAACAATTAATTTTGTTGGTATCACTTTTTATTTACACTTGTAACTATAGTTTCGACAACTTCAGCTTGTCATTATCAAACACTATTATTTGAAAATAAATAAACAATTAACTTTGTTGGTATCACTTTTTATTTACACTTGTAACTATAGTTTCGACAACTTCAACTTGTCATTGTCAAATGTAAATAAAAAGTGATACCCACAAAGTTAATTGTTTATTTATTTTGAATTATCAAAATTTATCACGAAGTGAAAGCCTCCACAATTACTTATTTGATGATATATATGACAGATGACAAATGACAGATATTACAGATAATAATAATAATAATAAATTTATTAATGGAAGCCACTTACAGTGTACAAGCACAAACGATGATTAAAAGCTAAACGCAAAATAAATAATTACAAATTACTAACAGTTACAAAAACATTACACTTTATTAAGTGTCCGTCCAAACTACTTAATGTCCCTTAAAATACTCACTGCGGCCGAGTGCAGGGTATAATCCGTCCTTTGGAAGGGAATATTAAATGTGATATTATCACGTAAGCGGCGAGGAGGTACATGCATCCCTATTAAATCCTGCAGGTCCAGACAATCAATGTTATTTTGAACGATTTTGTGAAACATCCGAATTAAAGCGCATTGATTCAAAACTAGTAATCAAGATGACAGATGAAAGAAACATATAACGCGTGACAGATGACGAGTGACTAACATTTGAGGGACAAAAAATGACTAATTCCAGATGACAAATAATATGTGATGTATCAGAGGCAACAGATGACAGATAAAAAATTAGGTAATCATTAGAATGTAGAATAAAAAAATTCTACGAATTGCAATATTTATGAAATTTGCAATTGTAGAACTATTTTGATCACCAAATTTCCTTATTTTAAAATGTATAATTTACTATTATTTTATCAACGTCCGTTTGTGCATGAGTTTTTCTATATGCACTGCTTATCATAGATCGCTAAGGCTCTTCATGTCAGACATTAAATTTTGGATCATATTTTCTAACGAAAGTTCTTTAAAGCTTTTTATATACTTTAACACAAAGTGGGTTTTGATTCAACCATTTTTTTGATGGGAAACAAATTCTTAGAATTAGAAAGTGCTTGAATAATTTTTCACTTAGATTGTTGATTATCATGTGCTTCTAGAAGACTGGAATCCTTCTATATACTGTAAGATAAGTTATTGATAATCAAAACTAATTTTGGAGACATATGGATAGACACCAATGAACCGATTAGATGGCCTGCTGCATTCAAAAGTGTTTGAATAATTTGCCATTTGGATTGTTAGGCAATATATATATTTCTAACAGGATGGTGCCTCTCCACACACTTCAAGGTAAGTTTATACAAAACAATTAAATATGGGCGTGTACATTACGTCAATCTGGCTGTTAAACAGGAGAATTCCCAAGTCAGTCTTGACAATTGAAATTTTTAAATTCCATAATAGTTTATGCTATTTCTGCATTATAAATCCGTTGCTATTCTGGAGAAATATTAATATTGTTACTTTTCTGATAAGTATGTATGTCATTATGGGTTCTGTACAAATCAATTTTATGGCAATGTTTAAAATCAGTTTAAATTCAATTTTTGTTTATAATTTTTCATGTTATAGTCATATTTAAACAATCTAAAATAGATTTTATTACTTATTAGTTTATTCAACAGAAATAATTTCATTCAAATTAATGTTGCTTTGATAGTTGTAATATTCGTAACACGCAAATTAATTTTGTTTTATTCAATGTCTGTGGAGATATTACCCAGACAAGTTGTTTCAAATTAATTTGTTTTGTAGTCTTAGTAAGACTCACTGTTGTAGAATCACAAAATGTTTTCATATTTTTAAATTTATTATTTAATTTTCTACGACGAACTAAAGGATTTTAATACGTTTTATTATCTTTCGAGATATTCTTTTGGGCCGTTCCAGTCTTTTTGAGAGCTTTACCGCTGGATTTTTGGTGTTATTTATCTTGTAAAGTTACGTAATGATACTGATTTTTTTCAAATTTCGAAATTAATGCCTACCCATTACTTAATTTTTGCGTATTTTTTTAGCATGGCTACCCAACCACGGTATCTGATCCTCACAGCATCGCCAATGGATTCAAGAATTTTTGGTTATCGCTGCTTTTAATGATGACGAGTTTAAGGAAGGCGCCATCAGCAATAAGTTTATCAAGGATCCCAGCCAGTTGCTACTTCCTCTGTCTCTGCTGCCCCTGATCCTGCTAAGAAGGAAGAAAAGAAAGACGAATCCGAGTCTGAGGATGTAGATATTGATTTCGGTCTTTTTGACCAATTCATGCGAATTTTGTAAGCATCAGCTTGAACCTTGACCGTCATACAATAAACACATAAACGTAAATTAGCGTACCCTTAACCTACCACAATAAACTGTATACTGCTCTCTATTGAGATAGGTCAGAATAACGCTAGGTCAATATGCTTTGTACGATGCTAGGTCTAAAGTATGATGAGTACGTGAGTTATTTATTAATGTGTGCCAAGGTTACTATAGAATTTATTAGAATAGGTCAAGAGTTCGCTAGGTTAACACAAAAGGAATAGCGTACGCTAGGTTTTTATAGATCGAGAAAGCAGTAAACATAAATAATAAATAATTCAATTATGACATCGCTATGAATTGTATCAGGAATGGTAATGTATAAAAGATAGAACTTTTAATAGCCATGTATTAATAATAATAATAATAATATACATAATCATTTATATTTGAAAAGTGGTTCATAAAATATGTGTTCTTCCATTATTACGTCCTATTCTTCTGGTGACAGATGCTCCAAAATGGATTATTATTTGACACTACGTATCATATCAGATATTTATGTTGGTGACTTGATCAAGACTTTTCATCGTTCCATCTTCTGCTTCAGTCAGCAAAGTATTTCTACTATTCAGACATAATTTTTGCTATTGCTGGCTTATTTGTTTATATAGTATTGAAATAAATGGATTTAACATTATCTTCGCTATTACGGAGCTAAACAAGAGTAAGAGATAAAAATCTTAAAATGAAAAATCGGAGAAAGAGAAAGAAAGCTTGTTGGGTGTAAGATATTCTTCCCGATATTCTTTTATATACACCCTCTATTATTTTAAATATACAATTAAGTGATTTTTATTTAATTTATTTAATAATTAAGATTAATATAATGAGTGAAATAATATTTTCCGGAGTTTTAATGTCACTATTTATTGTACAACATACACAAACAAAGTTTAAAATATAAAATCAATTTTTGACACAACTAGAATTTCGAACATTGCTGGTCATTATAATGTGTTGAATCATGATTAAAATAAAATAAAACTTGAATTATATAGCTAAAAGATTTAACAAACTCTATAAAAACTTTTTTGTGTCCATTCTTTCTTTCTCTTTTTTTAGAAAGGAAAAACAAAAGTAGAAACATAAAAATCATAGATGACAGGCAGAAATCTATGATTTTTATGTTTCTACTTTTGTTTCTCCTTTGTTGTCCATTATTTTTATTATTTATATCGTTTGTTTATTTTTTGTCTTACAACAATTTACCAACTGTTTTGTCTTTTTTGTAAAAATACTAACCTAACGCAATAAATAATATTTTAAATAATTTCCCAAAATAAATACAATAAATAGATTTATTCAATCTATCGTAATAACCTATATATCTTTCTAGCGTATTCTTGAACTACCTCATTCAATTTTTATTATAATAGCATATTCCTGACCTACCATATGAAATTATATTCTAACCCAACACACTCTTAACCTACCTTAATAAATGGATTAACCTCACTCAAGGGTTCAATAGCGAAACCAATAGTTTTATGTAGCAGGACAATATATAACTTATTGAGGTAGGTCAGAAGTATGATATTTTATACAATGGTTTTAGTACAAATTTAATTTAGAATCATAAATTAATGTATGTTCTTGACAACTGGCTGAATATATTTGAATCTCTAAGAAAAAACTGTTCCAAGAAGAACCATGTTCAGAAAAATATTAATTTCCTCCGAGGAAATTTCTTTCTAATATGATTTGCCTTTGACATATTCATCATAAACAAAAATATTTACTATCTTTCCAAAAGAAATATCAATAATTTTTATGTATTTCTTCGTTCAATTAGAAATGCACTAGTTAATATAATATTTTTGTTAATATAAGGCGAAGAAAGTATATTTTTTATAAAGCAGATAAGATTAATACATTTGTTTTTATTTTTCTGACAATGCAAATTAGTACGAAACCAAACAACAGTTACCCCGATATTAGAAACTGGCCAACGTACAATTTAATGGAAATAAAGCCAGCACCCATGGGCTTAATTCCCAGTAGATTGAGTTCAATTATGTTAGGCAGGAAGCTAAATATTTGATTATTTACCTAGGAAGCAAGAAATATCCCGACCTTTCTCTGCACTATATTACTACGTTCGAATTCCTCCATGGGTTTTCTATTAGACGTAATAAAATTGCACACTGCGGGATTCCACATCTACTATTTTATAAATAAATAATAATTTAGGACAATCAATATGTTTACAAGGTTATTTGATTTTTAGCTTATTTAAAACTCGTAAATGAAAATACTTTTACAACCTTATTGTATAACATTTTTTATTTAACGTTTACTATAATTTATATAAAAAACTAATTATAATTTCAACTACAAATTGTAGATATATATATGAAAAAATCTTAACAAATAGCGTTAAAAATTATTATATTATTTATAACTAATTATTTAATAATTCTTGAATGACTTTCTCATTTATCATTTAGTGAAACATTTTGAACTATTTCTGATGAAGGTTTACTCTTAATAATGCATTAAAAAGAGAAACTAGTCGAGTAAAGAAAAATGAGAAACAAACCAAGTGAAATTAATTTAAACCTTCATCAATAATAATTATTCAATTATAATGAAAATATATAAATCATAAACTTGGTTAATGCCATATTGAAATAAAGTTTTAAAAAACTATAAATTGGTGGAAAGGGAAGGTTTATAAAGTAAATCGTAATAAATTATAAACATATTCCGTTTTATTTTATATAATTACCATTATATTTAAAAATATAGATTGCATGTTGCAATCATAAGATTTGATGCTTTGTTACGATTAAATTTATAATTTTGGTGACTTGAAATATATTTATAATCACTGAGTGGTAAAACTTCAATATGCTGCATGAATAAATATTTATTTAAAGTCAATGTTTCTTGCACTTTCGTTTTCCGTGGGAAATGAATAAAATAAATGTAAACGCCGTTAATTTCGATATATGTACACTTGGTTTATTCTAAAATCGAATTCATTCATATTTACAAAATATACAAGTATTTAAAACATACAGAAATATTTCCCTCTACAATCGAGGGTTGGGGGTAATTACAGTGATTGGTTAGAAATTAGGGGGAGGTGTTAAAACTAACAAGGACAGTTTTGAAACAGAGCTTACAAATACTATTGGCAACATAGGTACATTTCTGGGAATTACAGGCACTGCCCTGGGTTGGGGCACATACTTAATCTACATATTTACAAAGAATTATTTACAGTTTTCGAAATGTACCTAAAACGGACGACAATATGGCCATAACGTAATTTATCAGTCCTTGACGGGCTCATCCGGGCCGCACAACAAGTAACCCCCTAGAGTGAGGGTTGTTAAGGGTACTTCCTTCCAGACAAGTCCGAGAAATCGCGAATTACATCGCGACAAGAAATATTTTCGGAATTACAACAACCACATAAGACGTTTACATTATCTTAAAATACAAATAAAAATATATTATTGTATTTCATAATAACGATGTTGTTGCATCCAAGCATAAACAGCACGTTACATTCATTAAAATAATTGGTTTTGCGGCTAATATAATGAGGATATTAAAATGAACAGGCAAAAAAAGGAAATTTAATATGAAATAATCATATTACCTTGTTTTCTTTATATAGATGGTGCGCTCTGTGCCTTGGAGGTTAATGAGCTTAGAGGTCGATACCACAATGGAAGTTCCGATGTTGATATACACGTTAAAAAATATCGTTAATTATGGAAATTTTTATACGGCGGCCAAATTAAATCATTTGCATAATCATGTTAACTCAATTGCTTTCGTGAGATTAAAGCAATCAATAAACGGGCCGGCCAGAAACTTTGGGAATAGGGCTTCCTTTTAAAATATGTTGATGAACATGGCAACATAATAAAAATGCTAATTAATCAGTATAGTTTATAATACGTGTTAATGCTATACTAAATGTAATAAATTAAAAACAAAGTATAGTTTTTCTTTGATTATATTAATTAGAATAATTCAGAAATGCAAGATGCATTTTTATATAACTACTTACTACTATAAATGGTATTTAAAAAAGCTTCTCTTCTATAATAAAAGTATCGTCCAACATTTTCCGCATTCATTCAAAAATTTTGGGCGAGGCTTTTATTCTAGAATTATATTGTAGTAACTTGTTATGTGAAAAATGCTCCTTATTTGCTCTTTATAACTAGACTGTCTTATTTAAAATGTTTCGCAGAAAAATATTTAATAAAAGTCTGGAAGTTTCTTGGTTTTGAAATAGGTACATAACCTATTTATTTAGGTTATTTATTAATATAATATGTTTCCTTGGTTAGTTTCAGAAAATGGTCCAGCAACAAAACTTGTAATACGTTTCAATGGGCTGCCATAGTTGTATTATACCACATATAAAAGATCTTTATTATGGATCTTTGCTCGTTGCTTGTTGTACCAATTAAACATTTTACAGTTTACCAAGTGGAACCTATCTCATATTTTGTTCAAGGTTATCGATATTCCCAATTGCGTACCATACTGGGTCTTTGTTATTACTATTACTACCAATATTTTGCTCCTAGGGATAACAATCTGCCTCTCTTTATCTATAGGTAATCTTACTAAGTCTTACTAAGTCCTGTATCATTTATTTCAATTCAAGCAAATATTTATAAATTTATTTCCTTATTATCTTGGGGTAATTCTCATTACCGTCTTTTAAGTACGTTGCAAATTCATCAGTTTCCGAGATAATAGGAGGTAATAACATTTTGAAAAGGTCATCATCTATTTTTGTTGTTATATTGAACTTTACCGGATTAAAGTGGATATTTATAGTTGAAGATGAAGTTAATTTCTCTTATGATTTTAAAATGACCTGGCCCGAGTACAATATCCAGAAGATTTAACGTTCAACCGGATAAACTTCTTGTCACAGGTTAAGGCATATTTTCCTTAGTTGTATGTAAGATAGCGACCCATGTATCACGGTGTAGAGGAAGAAAAATAGAAGACATTTACAACCTGAGTCTTACATGAATGTTCGGATAATGGATATCCCTTACAAATTGATAATTCGCAGGTTCTTGAATAATCTGCGTGAAATATTAGTAGAATTTGTGAACACATTAATATATGTGTTTGAATTTTCCTACAGGTATCGCATGTTTCTTTGTTAACATCATAATTGTTCAACGATTTAGGATCGATGGCGAGAGGTAGCGGGATAGCTGCCCGGCGCCTCCACCAGAAGGCGCGTGAGGGTCGGCGTGGTGATATCAAAGGTAAAAGTGAATTTACTGAATAATATTACTAGTAAATACAAGTGTACTTACTGAATCTAAATGGAAAAATTACTTAATCTTCCAATATAATCATTTTAATATTGTATTTATTATTCTCTCGTATATTAAAGATACTAGATAAAAACTATAAGCCATAATTCTATTTCGGGCGAGGACGAATAATTAAATCGGTCTATAAAACCTTTATTCTCTATTGTATCTGTTTATTATCTCTTCTCTGGTAGCAATATTTTCAATTATGTCTGATTGCGTTTCCAATTGAATTTATAATGGGTAACGTTATGTTTTTTCTCTTTGCCTCGTACCAAATATATTCTGGTAATTAATGTTGAAGTAAATATTCATTCTGGTAAATTCGTGTTTTATATTCCACCATTGCTCTAGAGACATGTCATTCCTAAAATATATAGATATTAAAGCTTAAGCTATAGCTATTTGTATTCCTTCATTATAATATTCGAAAACGTGTTCAAAGATAATATTATTGTTAACACAATGATTCCCACAAACCATTTCTCCCCTTTCTGGATATTCTAATGAAAATTTTAGACTATCTTTTAAGTAGGACTTCATAAATAATTGAATGGTTTCATTCTTAATATCAAATTAAAGCTTTTGATTTAATTGATATTCATTCCAAGATTCACTTCAGACGAATTCCTAGTACCACTATTTTCTAGTAGTAGTTGGCATATATTAACATTGATAAATCTTATCATAAAACGTACGTAATGGCCCAGAACATAATTACACAATGAATTTATAAAAATATTCGTTAAGGGTTTTTGAGTTAACAAAAAATAATATGGCACACTAAAAAGACCAAAAATAAAAATATATAAACACTGTAATCAAAATGTATTCCGGAGGAAAATAAATCACCTATGGTTAGAGGAAACAAATAATTCTAACAACACTTTAATCACAATTTAATATTGTATAAACCATTTCTAACATATGCAAAAATAAAAATATAAAGGACCATCAAAAATACTGCTTCTATTTACGAACATATAAGAGACTCAAATAACAGAGGTAAATTCCAATTATTACAGAGAATAATTGGAATTTCAAGAATTTTTAACAATATTTTCATGAATGTTTTCCAACTAAAATTACTCAAACAATTAATAATATGGTAGTATGACACCACGATGATCTTAGGAAAATGTGGGAAAGGCTTACATTTTTAAAGAAACTCAGTTTAAATTCACCTGCATTCAAACAAAATTATATTCTATTGCAAATGAAAATTTTGTTAGTCAATCTGCCACTAAAGTGAAGACAATGTAGTCTTTAATTACAAATAAAAGGATGAACTGTAATATAAATGATAACTGTGATATTGAGCCAAATGAATTTAATACATTTTTTAATACCATGACTACAACGATTATGTCTAATATACCAAATGTTGAAATCGATCCTCTTTATAGGTTATAGGTTATAGGTTATAGGTTATAGGTTATAGGTTATAGGTTATAGGTTATAGGTTATAGGTTATAGGTTATAGGTTATAGGTTATAGGTTATAGGTTATAGGTTATAGGTTATAGGTTATAGGTTATAGGTTATAGGTTATAGGTTATAGGTTATAGGTTATAGGTTATAGGTTATAGGTTATAGGTTATAGGTTATAGGTTATAGGTTATAGGTTATAGGTTATAGGTTATAGGTTATAGGTTATAGGTTATAGGTTATAGGTTATAGGTTATAGGTTATAGGTTATAGGTTATAGGTTATAGGTTATAGGTTATAGGTTATAGGTTATAGGTTATAGGTTATAGGTTATAGGTTATAGGTTATAGGTTATAGGTTATAGGTTATAGGTTATAGGTTATAGGTTATAGGTTATAGGTTATAGGTTATAGGTTATAGGTTATAGGTTATAGGTTATAGGTTATAGGTTATAGGTTATAGGTTATAGGTTATAGGTTATAGGTTATAGGTTATAGGTTATAGGTTATAGGTTATAGGTTATAGGTTATAGGTTATAGGTTATAGGTTATAGGTTATAGGTTATAGGTTATAGGGACCGCGGTGGCCTAGTGGGTAGAGTGCCTGCTCACGGGCCACACGGTTGTGGGTTCAAATCCCAGCCGGGCGGTGGATTTTTCTAAAGGAAGAATTCTCCGTCCGGATCCATGGATGTTCGTGTATGTCCCTCATTGGTATCACAACGGGCCTATCTAGGCCTAAGTGTGCATCTCTTCGCGGTGCACGAAGAGGTGCTGCCACACCAACCTAACCTAACCTAACCTATAGGTTATAGGTTATAGGTTATAGGTTATAGGTTATAGGTTATAGGTTATAGGTTATAGGTTATAGGTTATAGGTTATAGGCTATAGGTTATAGGTTATTATAGGCAGTTTCCACTTTCCTCTTTTCCCATTTTCCACAAATGGTATCGGAGGGCACAATGCCCTGTAATGAGTCCGGTGAAAGTTCTTAGCTCGTTACTTGTGAGTTCAAGCACCTTGTGGCTGTGATCGAGTTTCATGAGTCGTTTTGATTGACGTAGACCTGGTACGTCTTCAGTTCTCTACCCAATTTTGCACCACCTCTCTTCTGTGCGCCATAGAGAATCCAAAAAACGGCTCTGATCCTATAGGAGTGGCATTTGCACCTCTTGTTGCGACTTCATCGGCCACTTTGTTGCCTTTAATATCCACGTGCCCTGGGACCCACATGAGGGTCAACGAATTGTTCTTCGCCAGTTGAAGAGGGACATTCGACATTCCTAGACAGTCCGTGAGCCGTGACTATCGATCCTCTTACCTTAATGTCTATCAACCCAATTATCAATACCAGGTGTTTTTTTCACAGTCACAGAAGTTATTGAAGTGCAAGTCTATGATATAATACTGGCATTAAAATGCTCAAACGTTCGGGATATCTGTGGAATAACAAGTGGTGTTTTAAAATATGTTAAATATCGTTACACCAATTACTCAGTTAATTAATGTTTTTTTTATGAAATAACATCTTTCATGATTGCTTGAAGATTGCAAATGTTATTTTGTTACAATAAAAACGGATCTTAAAATGATATTAATAATTACCGGCCCATCCCTTTACAGCTTTTACTGCATCACTGCGAAGTCCATGGTATCTTTACTTTTATTGTTTCCTAAGTTACCTATAATATATCTAACGGTAACAGCAGAAACTTTGAAATAGCATTTACAATTTAGAAGATTGTTACACATTAAAATTATTGGGTCAACAGTTGGTTTAGGTAAGGAGTTTACAATTTTGTTAGCGATTTCAGAGAAAAATGTCTTAAATTCTTCTGGTGATAAGCTTGGAGGTTTATTATGAAAATTAGTTAATGCTCTTTTTGAATTAATGATGATTCACATTGCTTGCGGTTTGAAATGATTGTCTTTTATATATGAATTATTAGCGTTCCGCTTACACGACTCAATAGCACGCTTATAATTCTTTCTATGACGATTTCTTATGTCTTTTATATCAGGATTTTAGATTTGGTTGTACAATTCTGAAGGTAAATTTAACGTGTTAGCTAAGGTATTGTTAATTTGGAGAGTATTATTTGGGATTTTTACTCGTTTTTCTAGAAAAGCTACATGGTTTGATCTCAACAATCCATTCGAATTTGTCCCTGGGGATTTTCTACTGCAGCAATTTTATTATTATAATTTTAATCCTGCGAGTTGCCATTTACTTAATTACTATCTGCAAAAAAAGGACTCAACGAGCTGTATTTAAAGAAATATCATCTGAGCCAGCTAATATTTCAGATAGGGTCCCACAAGGATCAATTCTTGTACCACTTATCTTTCTAATTTATAAAAATGACCTACCTGCTCATTTTTGTCTTAAAGAATTAAAGAATGCCCCCCTCCGTTACATGTCGCAACATAAGCACGTCTTCCCAAAAAAAGGAAACTCTTCGGAAACATGGAATAATTAAAAAAATTACTTTTTTAAACTGCCTTTATATTAACATACAGTCTTTACTGTCGAAACTATTGTGAATTCGAAGTTATTGTGAATGACTCATTTGAAAACTTTACCCTTATTTGTATTAGTGAGCATTGGCTCTTTAGTTCTTAATAATTTTAATGTAGTGACACATTTTAGCAGGAAAAATTAATTTCATGGCGGGGTAATGATTATGGTACGAAACGATTTTGAATGCCGGTCTCTTAATTTTGACGACATTTCTTCCGAAAGAGACTATGAAATTGCTAGCATTTTCTTCTGGAAATGATTTTAGTTTTTGTTTTTGTATCGCATAAACAAAACAATATTTTTAAGTGGAGACTTCACAATCCGATTCAAGTAAGTCTTTGTTGGGGTCGATTGATTACTAATTGAATTTGCAAGAAGCTATGGTCTTGAATGTTTTATAATTTTCCCACAAGAAACCTGAATTGTATCGACAACGTATTGTCCAGTTCTAATTATTGCCCGGTTAAATCTTTTAAGAGTAGTATTTCAGATGACAGAGGGATTTATTTCGTCATTAAATGCTATTTAAATAAACCCATCCAAAACTGACTAATAACACACCAACCAATAACGGAAATTAACAAATTTAAAATGTTCACACTAATGGAGTCTTTTTACTAATTACGCCACAAATATCAATGTTGCTTTTAACATTTTTTTATCAAAGTTCCTATATGGCTATATTAATGCATTTCCAGAGAAACAAAACTTTTATCCCAAACAATCAATAAGACCAATTATTCCATGTTTAGCAATAAATTTAAAAAAAGAGAAATACCTTAAATTTGATTAGTGAAGCATACAAATAATCGAAAGATCTCGAACTGCATTTATTAGGTAATAGTTACAGAGCATTATATAGGCAGGAGTTGAAATTGTCTTTGTGTCAATGACAATTATTTAATAAATGCAAAATTTAAAATGAATACAATTTGGGATTTCATTAATTCTAAACGAAGAACTACTTCACACAATGATGACCATCAAATATCGCCTAATTGTTTCAATGAATTCTTCACGAGTAAATTTGCAGCCTGACACTAACGTAGATCTTATGATGCAAAATACCCCCAGTTACTTTTGATTTTCTGAAGTTACATCAGCCTACGTTAGGAAAGTTATCAGGAATCTTATGAATAGTAAAAGTAGTGGCTTATCTGGAATACAAATAGATGTAGTAAAATCAATTTCCTGGTGCCCTTAAGTTATCTAAAGTAATTCTGATACATAAAAAAGGTAGTACAGACGAACCGCATAATTTCAGGCCTATATCCTAGTACCTATCTTTGTTAAAATTTTCAAAAAGATTATAAATATACATCTGAGTATATTGAGTCATGTAACATATTTACCCTTAACAATTCGAGTTTAGAAAAGGCCTCTCCGCAACTTAAGCGATATTAAATTTTAACGAATTTGTATTAGACTCTTTTGAAGGTAGTGAAGTTTTAACAGCCACATTTTTAGAACTAACAAAAGCCTTATATTGTGTCTCCCATGAAATATTATTCAGAAAATTGTATTGTTTAATATCCATCCAGGCAGTTGTTCTTTGATTTTATCATATTTATTCGGTATCAGCATGTCAGTGGTCATGGTGGTCTTTCAGATAAATTGCCAATTACATTGGGGGATCCACAGGGATCTATACTCGTTCCTTTGTTATTTCTCATTTACATTAATTTTAATTTTAAAAATTTTAAAGGTCTATTTAATCACACTCCATTTCCAGATTATTGACTAAATGGTCAATTTGATTATATGTGTACAAATTTTACAGCTTTTTCTCTTTCTCGGTTTTGCATGATAGTTTTGGGTCCAATACAATTGTAATGTATTTGCAAGACAGAGATGGTGAAATAACATAGTTGTTAGTAGTTAAAAGTAGATAAGAATGAAAAGGAATTTAGACCTAAGATTTATTCGATTTAATTTTGCCAACCATGATTGTGCGAACGATCAGCCCTTATAAAGTGGTAAGGATAAAGGCATGTACTAACAAAGTAATATTAACTAAGTAAAGGAGTGGATAAGCTGAAGGATGCAGGTTATATGGGCCAGAGGAATAACAAATGTTTTAGAGGATTGGTGATAAAAGATAAAAATAATTAATAAAACACTTCAACTTTGTTTGTATAACACTCTATATTTTATTTTGTTGACTAGTTTCGGCAACTCCACTTGCCATTATCGAAACATAAGTAAATTAAATCTACCATTTGCACAGGTATTTATACATAAAAATTATTTACAGACAGCGGAGAATACATTAGGTCAACCTGGTCGTTAATTAGTGGAATTCCGGGATTAGCGCGGGCTTTGTGGATTTCTAGGGATTCTAAAAGATTCATTTTTCGTCCCTTTTCGGCGTAATAAATAATCGGTAGTACATCCTCTCCAAAAGAATGGTTTTGTTCAATAATGTGTTTAGCAAAAGTGGATTTATCAACTTGATTTAATCTAATAGAGCGCAAATGTTCTTTAAATCTTACATTGAAATTTCGACCAGATTGACCTATGTAAATTCCTTGACTATTTGAACATGTTAATTTATAAATTACAGATTTTTCTAGTTTATTTTGTTTTGTTTTTGGATTAAAAATAAAATTACTAATTTTACAATAAGGTTTAAATGCAATATTTAAAATATGTTTTTTTACTTACATTTTTGATTTGAACACTACAATTGCCAAAATAAGTTAATGATTTAAACATTTTAGGTTCTAACACTGAGTTACCTGCAAATAATATATTATTGATTTTACGCATCTTTTGTTTATTTAAAATTTAATCTATAAAAACAACTGATAGGGGTATATTTAGTGCTCGGTGGATCATTGAGTTAAATGCTGCCATTTTGTGTTTGTGAGGATGTCGGGAATTGTTAGAAATGATGGAGTTGGTGAATGTGGGTTTTCTATAAATCTCGTATGAAAAAATGTTATCAATTCTTGAAATAGAAAGATCTAAAAAGTTAATATGATTATTTTGTTCTGATTCAATTGTCAATTTAATTTTTGGGTGCAAATTGTTAATAAATTGTAGGAAATGGGATAACTGTCTTTCGGTTCCTGTAAAACAGGCTAAAATATCGTCAACCTACCGATGCCACATTTTAATATGTCTTTTCCCAAGCGGAGAATTTAATATTTTTAACGTTAAATTTGACATAAATATTTCGGCTAACAATGGGCTTAGTGGTGAGCCCATTGCAAGACCTTCTGTTTGCTTATAAAATTTATTATTGAATGTAAAGTAATGATTGTTTAAAACAATTTCCAATAAATTTAAAAATTCTGTTTTTATAGAGACGTTAATATTGTTTCTATCAAATGATTTTAAGCAGTCTTGTGGAGGTATATTTGCAAACATATTTGAGACATCAAATGAGACTAATTTATAACTTGGTTCTAGTTTGAATGAAGACAGTTTACTAGTTAATTCAATTGAATTTTTTATGGAGTGGGGATCCTTAAAGTCAGTTAGTTCTTTGTCTAATGAATTTAGAAATGCACAGATTTTTTGGGCTGGAGAATTAATAAATGAAATTACCGGGCGAATAGGTTGTTCCTCTTTGTGAATTTTTATAAAACCGTATGGGTTAGGAGATATTGGGTTCATGGGAAATATGTTATGTTGGTGAGTCTGGGGGGAAAGAACGTTAGATTTGTTAAAACAATTTTTAAGAGATTTAAGAAAGTTGAAGGTAGGGTCTTTGTTTAACTCTATGATCTCCGAGTTTTGCAAAAAGTCATTAATTTTTTAATTGTATGTTGTTTTTTCTAGAACTATCGAGTTGCCTTTATCTGCCTTTGTAATGGTTAGATCATTATTTTGAATTTTAGTTTTGATGGATTTTATTATTTTTTGGTCTGTTGTGTTTGTAATGGTAGCATTCTTAATTATTTTGGCAATTCTGTGCTTATTTAGGTCACAATTTGTAATATCCTTAAGGGCTAATTCAGATTCTATGACTAATGTATCCTTAAAGCTATTACTACTCACATGAGGAGAGTAATTGGGGCCTGACTCTAATAATACTAATTCACTATTGGAGAAAGTTATATTCGTGTTATTAATAATGCCTGCCATTTTAGGTGTCTCAGTTTCTTCCTCTGCGTTAGGTATTTCTTGTGGGCAATGTAGCTAACTTTTTCTCTTACATAGTCTTCCAGGAGGTAGAATTCAACAGGATGAAGAGTGTATGCCAGCTCGGTGTGCAGGACCTTGATATAGGTGAAGTATATATCACGTTTAATGAACCAGGATTTGAGTTCTTCTTTTATCCAGGTTTTTTCTGCAACTTTTTTGTCTTCTTTGCTGCTACTGACTTACACTTGGTGTTTATTTGGACATACTTCGGAACTATGTTTGACTTTATGCACTGTTGATTGAATCTTATATTCAATGATGGTCGTTTTGCTTTTAATCGTAGTTTAAAATACATTTTTGCTTTTTTTGCTACACTAGCAGTAATTATATTGTTAATGTAAGAAGCTTCTACTTCGTTATACATGTTTGAATAATTAATAAAACACTTCAACTTTGTATAACACTCTATATTTTATTTTGTTGACTAGTTTCGGCAACTCCACTTGCCATTATCGAAACATAAGTAAATTATATCTACGATTTGCACAGGTATTTATACATAAAAAATATTTACAGACAGCGTTATTCTAGAAAAAACAACATACAATTCAAAAATTAATGACTTTTTACAAAACTCGGAGATCATAGTGTTAAACAAAGACCCTACCTTCGACTTTCTTAAATCTCTTAAAAATTGTTTTAACAAATCTAACGTTCTTCCCTCCCAGACTCACCATCATAACATATTTTCCATGAACCCAATATCTCCTAACCTATACGGTTTTATACAAATTTACAAAGAGGAACAACCTATTCGCCCGGTAGTTTCATTTATTAATTCTCCAGCCCAAAAAATCTGTGCATTTCTAAATTCATTATACAAAGAACTAACTGACTTTAAGGATCCCCACTCCGTAAAAAATTTAATTGAATTAACTAGTAAACTGTTTTCATTCAAACCAGAACCAAGTTATAAATTAGTCTCATTTGATGTCTCAAATATATTTGCAAATATACCTCCACAAGACTGCTTAAAATTAGTCGAAGAATCATTTGATAGAAACAACATTAACGTCTCTATAAAAACAGAATTTTTAAATTTATTGGACATTGTTTTAAACAATAATTACTTTACATTCAATAATAAATTTTATAAGCAAACAGAAGGTCTAGCAATGGGCTCACCACTAAGCCCATTGTTAGCCGAAATATTTATGTCAAATTTAACGTTAAAAATATTAAATTCTCCGCTTGGGAAAAGACATATTAAAATGTGGCATCGGTAGGTTGACGATATTTTAGCCTGTTTTACAGGAACCGAAAGACAGTTATCCCATTTCCTACAATTTATTAACAATTTGCACCCAAAAATTAAATTCACAATTGAATCAGAACAAAATAATCATATTAACTTTTTAGATCTTTCTATTTCAAGAATTGATAACATTTTTTCATACGAGATTTATAGAAAACCCACATTCACCAACTCCATCATTCCTAACAATTCCCGACATCCTCACAAACACAAAATGGCAGCATTTAACTCAATGATCCACCGAGCACTAAATATACCCCTATCAGTTGTTTCCTTCAAAAAAGAAATCAATATTATAAAGAATATCGCTTTTAGCAATGGTTATAATGTCAAATTAATAGATAAAATTTTAAATAAACAAAAGATGCGTAAAATCAATAATATATTATTTGCAGGTAACTCAGAGTTAGAACCTAAAATGTTTAAATCATTAACTTATTTTGGCAATTGTAGTGTTCAAATCAAAAATGTACTTAAAAAACATAATTTAGATATTGCATTTAAACCATATTGTAAAATTAGTAATTTTATTTTTAATCCAAAAACAAAACAAAATAAACTAGAAAAATCTGGAATTTATAAATTAACATGTTCAAATTGTCAAGGAATTCACATAGGTCAATCTGGTCGAAATTTCAATGTAAGATTTAAAGAACATTTGCGCTCTATTAGATTAAATCAAGTTGATAAATCCACTTTTGCTAAACACATTATTGAACAAAACCATTCTTTTGGAGAGGATGTACTAACGATTATTCATTACGCCGAAAAGGGACGAAAAATGAATCTTTTAGAATCCCTAGAAATCCACAATCTAATCCGGGAATCCACTAATGAACGACCAGGTTGACCTAATGTATTCTCCTATTTTTGACGCTGTCTGTAAATAATTTTTATGTATAAATACCTGTGCAAATCTTAGATTTAATTTACTTATGTTTCGATAATGGCAAGTGGAGTTGCCGAAACTAGTCAACAAAATAAAATATAAGTGTTTTATTAATTATTCAAACAGGTATAACGAAGTAGAAGCTTCTTATATTAACAATATAAAGATAAAAAATCCTTAAGGACACCTTGTTGAAAAACAAACAAACGTGATAAGTTAATTTTTTGGAGTCTATTGCATAATAAGTTGGCAATTAAGTTAAGGAGATTACGAGAATTGCATTAACTTTTAAATGACTTTTATGACTACAGATAATATCAATAAAATTGCCGTATAATTTATAGATATATTTTATAATCATTATAATAATACATTTTTGATAATAAAAGTTACATTATTAAGCTGAATTATGTGATACATGTTTCAATATAAACAAGCTTATAATTTAATATAACCATCGTGGGCGCGGTAATTACGATAATGCAACTTAGTATGAATTGAGACGTATTGATTAAATGATTAGTAAAGTTGATTAAGCTAATCTGCTAGAAGCCGGTTCGGTTAATTGAGAAAGAAAAGTAGGAATCGGGGGCCCCATGAGCTGCAGGTGCTACACGTCTCCATAATGGGAAACGATTTCTGTATAAAAGCGGCTGTATACTAGGGTATTCTAGGGGAGGTTTTAACAAAAACATCACAAATGAAGCGCAGGTCCTTTTATCGCGACTCGGCAGGACAGTGCGGCGGGGGTGGCGCGGGGTGTGGCGATCTGGAGATTCGAGGGCGAGCTCCCCAGAGAACAAGCCATAACTGGCAGACCGCGATACTCGACCGCGATATCCTTGCCGTTGAAATAACTCTGGGGATCTTGTTTTTGGTATTCAAGATGTGACACAACTAGCTGCTGGCTATAAGTACAGATTTACCAGATTTACTGTCCCCCCCATCCCGCGCTCCGTATCAAGTGGCCCTGCCTTTCTTGCGCTTATAAAATATGTAACGTGAAATATTTATTCAAATAACGTATTTTGGACGACACAGTTCGAAGCAAAGCAAAATTATTTTTTTATGTCTTTGTTGAAACAACTCGAGTGCCGAGTTGTAATTGCGGTGTTCTATACAACTCACAAAATCCCTAACTATTTCAGGTAATGCAAATATTAATTTAATATTGTTAGGAATTATCAACTAACTTTGAATATACGAAGTTGGTATATCTATTGTCTTTGCTAACCCGCACAATGTGGTGGATTTTGATTCGCATATCTTATATTTAATTATTAATTAAGAAAAAATAATAGTAGCTAATAAATTCTGCATTAGCTTCTATAATAAAAGTTATATATGTTTTATAATTAACAAATTAACCATTGTTATATAAAAAATAAGGTATTAGCTATTATAAAAAAATTCCTAATTATAAATAGAACATAAACTTTCTACAAAAAGAGTTTCCTTAATTTTAAATAGAATACGTATTGTGAATAAAGTTAAAAACTGGGGATTAAATACTTTTTTGAAATAAATAGCTATTCGTTTAGTATTTATACACATTACAAACTATTAATATCTCATCTGCCACAATCGCTGCTTATAATAGTGGGATAAAAACTGTATCGAAAGAAAGAAAAGCGATTAATGGATTCTCCCCACAAATCAAACCAATTAAATCTGAAATAGAATGGAGTTATCAAAGAAAACGTATATAACATATGGTTTTGCTTACTATACTCAACAGTTTATTAAGTGAGAGAAACTAAAACATCACATTATTATTAAATATGTTAATGAATTTTATTTTATATAATGATAATGATGATTTTATACAATGATAAAAACTCGAATATATATTCTGTAGCTAAGGAGAAAATTGCATTAATTCCGTTATTTACTTTTTTACGAAAATATAAATTTCTTGTAATCAAACAACAATTAGCAGCTGAGGTTACGCAATTCAGTAATTTCCTGTTCTAATTAGAAATCAATTCCGTGCAAACCTTAATTATATTCGACGACATTTACTTATCCTGATATGGCCGAATGGATCCGTGCGTATTTGGAGTGCCGAAGGCGATCACTAATCGCCTTCCTTTAGCCAACTGATCCGCATTTGCCGTTGCTAAATTAACCTAAGCACTGTCTTTAATTGACAAACGGTTTCCCGTTTGCATGTTTATTTACGCCTGTCTTTAAAATTGGATGCTATTAATTTGATTAGCGGCATAACCATGTAACGTACCCGTGCCTCTTGTCTTCAGAGGAACGATCGTTGTGTGATTATCGACAAGTCTAACTATTCTATATATAGTACACAATTTATATAAATGCAATAGTATGCCTAATTCAGCGAAAATATAAAGAGTAAGTATTATTTTGATTACGGTAACAGCTTTGATTTTGACTTTAACGTTGGAACGTAACGGTATAACCTGAAGCAAATTTATTTCATTATGCAAATTTAAACATTACCCCCTAGATTTTAGTTCCAAAACGTACACTCATTTACCACTGTTTATCTAGTGTCTGTATGCGGTGAAGTAATAAAATATTTGAACGGCAGATCAAATAGGTAGCAATTAGTGCGCTGGAGAGTTGCGGATTAGAAAAGTTTATATTGAAAGTTCCAATTACCGAGCAGTTAGCCTTATCGATTCAACTGTACGGGATTAGCAGGTATCGGGGAACTCTCCCCGAATTGTACAATTCATAATTGCCGCGGAACATCTGATCAAGTGTATAAATTGTGCAATTAATATGGGTAGCTGAGTCAATATTATCACGGCGTATTTTTGATCCGTGCTCTGATAAATCGTATTGTTCCCGTATTGTTTAATTCCGTTCGTGTTTAGTCAGATAATATGAGTATAACAGCGGAAGGGATGTTTGTATTGTTATTAAATTTATTTCAAATTAAACAATATGAAATTTTATTAAAATAGTGTAATATAATAAGGATCGAATTGTGTTAATGTATTTATTTTAATTTTGTTTTATATAAATATGAATGAATAGCTAAAAAATGTATGGTGTATTTAATAAATATTTATTAAAATTGTAAGGTATCAGATCCTTATATCTTTAAGTCAATATATAGAAAAAATTGCATTACTCGGAGAAATTTAAATCAATTTCTCTATTTTGTATTAATTAAAAATGGATTCTAATACTTGTTTTTTCTCAAATTTTTCCACCTAGTTTAGACTTTTAGTCAGTGCGATCTATATTTTTTTTAAATTAAGATTTTGATAATCAGATTAAATTGTCGACTTAATGTCAAGCTCAAAATAAAATTGAGAAGAAACATTTTTTAACAATATTTCTTTAAAATGTGTTCAAAATTTATTACACTATATTATGTATTTCTGTATGTATTTCGATGTATTTTTTAATAGTATATAATATAATCTAATATAAAAATATACTTGTATATTAGCAAATAATTCATGCAGAAACCATTTTCAAAAATGCATTTTACCGAATGCTTCCCTATCAAATTAATATTCACCTCTAACAAAATCCATCCATCCAGCAATTAGACATCCATTAGTCAACTTTCCTTGGTCATCCTCTTCGACGCAATGGTTTGATGGGCTCGGGGGCGGCATCTGATCCAACATATGGGGTGAGTGCTAAAGACTGGTAGATACCAATCGCAGTAGTAGGATAGTCCACCGGCGCAACAAGGTGGTGGGACTCAAGGACTGAAGGGGAGCCAATGTGGAGCTTTTTTTATTTAACCAATTAACGGGTATCCCCAATTTACAATAATAATAACATAAAACAAAACTTAAATAAACTTAACATAAGTCAACGTATTTTAATCCTAATTCTAATTAAACCAAATCCAACTAAATAAATACATTACAATAAAAGTAACGTATTTAATACATATATACACATATCTTTACGCATGTACATTAATATACTAAGTGTATGCATGTATATTAATGTATATGCCTAAATTATCGGAGTTTATTCTTAAGCATCCGTTTAAAATTATTAAAATTTAAATCAAAAATATTGAACCAATAATGTGCACTTAAATCATTGGCTAATCTAAGCATACAACTAATAGAGTTATTTATAAAAAATATATTATTGCTTCTTAAAGCACTTGAGAAATTTGAAGCAATTAATTTAATAAAAGTGAAGAATTTATAGAAGAATTTAATATATTATATAATGCGCTTAGGTCAGAAATTGATCTACGGACTTCCAGGATATACATCTTCAAAAGAGTCATTACGAAATCGTAGGAACCTTGAACATGTTTAAAATTGTATTTCAATTTAATAGATCGCAAAAACTTCTTCTTGTACATTCTCAATTCTTTCAATATCCACTAGTAGATAAGTTGTCCAGACAGGAGACTCGTACTCAAGGTGACATTTTACAAGTGAGTAGTATAAAACCTTAAGACATTCAGGATTTAACTCCCTAGACAGATGGCATATAAAATCCCACATTTTTCTGGCTTTATCGCAGATTGACACTATTTGATTTCTGAATGTAAGACGAGAATCTAATAAAACACCAAAATCTTTAATGGTATCTATTCTTGCCAAAGGAACCGAGTCCAATAAATACTCAAAATTTATCTTGGTTTTAGTTCTAAAAAATGATATAACATTACATTTCTAAACATTTAAATTTAGGGGGTTAACAATACACCATGGATTAATATTATCTTGGTCATTTTGTAATCTTCTACAGTCCTCAACAGTATGAATCACCTGATACAATTTTAGATCATCTGCGTACAACAGGCATTCTCCAAAAAATACATTGTCCACGAGATCGTTAATAAATAATAAAAATAAAATCGGTCCAATATGAGTGCCTTGAGGAACCACTGACGTAACTGCGATTCGATATGATACATAGTTTTTGATTTTAACTTGTTTAAATTGTGATATCTATATCTAGCAATTTAAGTTTGCGAAGCAATATCATATGGTCCAGCCTGTCGAATGCCTCGGAAAAGTCAGTATAGATAGCATCAACTTGTTTGCGCTTGTCCAAGGCATCCGACAAGAACTGTTTAAACTCCAAACACAACGAGTATTATTGTTTTTAGAGTTAGATTTTAGAACAAATTTAGCAGATTGTTTGTCATGGAAAATAATCTTTACAAGTCTACAGGGTTTTTTAGCTGATTTCTTTTTAATCCGAAACACTTTAGCAGGCTTCACATTGACTTCCACTGATTTAAGAATATTATCAATTCCTTGAAAATCGTCTTTGATTCTGTCTTTCATTTCTACTGATTTAGACTCCTCTAAGTTATATACACTTTCGTGACCGTCTATCTTCTATTTCCTCAATTATCCCCGTCATATTAGAATTTTTAATTAAATAATGATCATTTTGTTCTAATTTTGAGATTCTGTTTTCAAGATCATTCATACATGAAATGAAAAGAAAAAATAAGTTAATTTTAATTTTGAATGCATTTAATTGTTCTGAAATCATTTTATGTAATGTTTCTAATGATATAGTAATCTTATCTAGATCAGTGCATTTACAACAAATACATTTAATTTTTGAGTTAATTATGTATAAAATTTCAACTTCTTTCAAACCTTAACAACGAATATGTATATATTTACTACATTTACCGTTATATTTTATATACGGTGTATTTGGAGTAACTCCTTGTTCACATATACCACATTGACTAACAATTATAATTGAATTTCCTTAATTAATAAGTTATATGTGAATTTATTTCTTCAATCAAAAAGTAAGATGGGAATTTATGACAGGGACATACTTCACACCCACGCGGTCTTTCGTGGCGACTTCAAATTAGACATACAAGGTGTAAATAGACCACGCAAGGAATACAAACGAAAAGAAAGGTATAAGATATTCGCAAATACAAATAATAGTTCTTTTATGTTTTTACCAGGGAGATTAATTTCGCGACTCGGCAGGAGAACAAAAAACCCGAGGAAACAATCGAGCGAACGGGCTAGAAGTACTGGGGTACTTACTGTTTGATCGTTCCTACGTTAGATTGGATAGATTTCATTCAAATTTACACCAGACACTGCTAGCACTATGGTATATGTAATTTGTAAACTGTTTCGTTCACACAGAAAAAAAGCGCTACAAACTCAGAGCCCACATTAGAAGCGCGTATACGATTAACGGCCACGTTTAATGTTGAATCTTTTTTGGGCCTTGCTGAAAGGATATAGAGTTACCCAAACTTTGTCTTTAGGGACATATTGAGTAGTGGCTCTCCTACCTTGGTCGGCCTGTTTCTTCCGGAGAACTTGTTGATGATCCTGTGTCTCAGCGGTTTGGCGTTAATACTCTGTGAGTCACGAGAGATATAGGGTTATCTCTGCAACGAAGTTTTCGAATTGTAGAATGGCCTTGGGGTCCTGTGTGGCTTTGTAAAGAGTGCGTAGCGGCGCTGAATCTTGTGACTAATGGCTGGTAACATCTCTGCCCATCGTATATAGTATTTTCCGGTGAGTATTACCAATTAAACCTTTAAAAGTTTATGGTGGATTCTCAAAACGAATATGACGTGCTGCATCACTGTACTTACGAATTGTGTTCCTTTTTCGCTAATCAATCGACGTGGGAATCCAAAACGCAAAAAGACTGCTTCTATCAGGGTGGTGGCACATCGCTTCGCGGTGACTGTTTCCAATGCGAACATTTGTACCCATTTAGAGGCGAGATCATCTACGATTAGGATGGTCATTTTGCCATCGGGGTTGGTAGGCACCGGTCCGAATAAGTCGAAAGCGAGCACTTCAAATCTTCGATTGGTAACGCGTGTCTGCAGTAATCCAACAGGTTTCAGATTAGACACTTTATATCTACACTGCTTTGCATCCCTTTCCAATAAAAGTTTAGTTTAATGCGCCAGATGATGCGCCAGATTCCCTAGTGTCCTGCTGTGGCATCATCGTGAAAAGCTTCTAACATACGTAGATTCTCTTCCTTGGGAACCACTTGTTGTACATCTTTTTGCTCTTCTTGCGGATCGTACCAGTACAAGATGTCATTAGCCATGGCATCATCGATTATCTTCTTCAAATCGTTATTCTTGATCTGCGCGTCTCTGATGCCGCTCTCTTTTCGGAATGCCATGTCGATGGAAATTTTCTTTATTTCCCAGGGATACAGATCATCGTCGCCATTGACGGGGCGGGATAAGGTGTCAGCTACCCTGTCAGCTCGTTCTGGTATGTAATCAATCTGGAGGTTGTAGGCTTGCAACTAAAGTGCTCATCGTGCCAATCTTCTTGTCGGTGACTGTAGACTGTAGCGAACCATTCAGATATCCAATAAATTTCTTCGTCGCTCCGTAGGAGTCAGCAAGCGGCTGACGTATTCAATAGGATGTTCATCTACTCCCTCCTCCTAGCATAAAACTGCTCTGATTGCGTAAGCAATCTGTAAGAATCTGTCCTGATGATAAACGGCTTTGTTGGATCGGCCGTTCGTAGCACGGGTGTTTCAATAACTCTAACGCTGCGTTGTCTTCTTCGCTCCATTTCCAAGGGACGTTCTTCCTGATTAGGCTCCTTAGAGGTCTCAAAACATGCGCGACATCTGTTATAAATCGGCAATACCAGGAGCACGTTTGTAGGAAAGAGATCAGCTGTTTACAATTAGTGGACTTTATCCTTTGCCGGGTGGCTTCGGCCTTTTCTGAGTCGGGTAAGAATCCGTCCTTCGCTATTCTATGTCCTAGAAAGCGTACGAATTGACAGAAGAACGACCTTTCTTCTCGGTTGATACGGAGGTTGCACTTGTTTAATTCCGCGATCACTCTGTTGAAGTCCTCTTGCTGTTGGTCGATGGAATCCGATAAAATACATCGGGTAGTTCTTCTCCTGAACTTATCAATTAGCCTTTGGAATGTTGATGGCCGTTCCTCAGACCAAACGGAATTCGTTTGAATTGGTAACACCCAAAAGGAGTAATGAATGACGTTTTTGCTTGATCTTGGGTTCTTACAGGAATCAGAAATCTGCCAGTATCCGATGCGTAAGTCGATGGTGAAGAAGTTAGATGGTTTGCCCATGGCGTGCAGCAAGTCGTTCATGTGCGGAAGTGAATAAACGTCCGAAATTGTTATTGCATTTTGTTGGGGTTTTGGAAGAAAAAGCGTTATTTTGTTTCTCCTAGAAGAAAGTTGACCAAAAATAAGATGTCATGAAACCATTTTAACTTTCGTATATTGATGTAGCAAGTACAAGATATTTCTTAATACTAATTTTAAAACTATTTACAAAAAAGGAAATAAAGTGCGTTTTCTAGTTGGATTTGTGCATTTCCGAGAAGTTCGATGCAAAATGCTGAATACCCATAATAAAACGTATAGCCTCCAATATCTGCTGCTTCTTTGTAACTGTAACGAACGTGACCAATGGTTATAAAATAGAAATGGGTCATATAAACGATAATTTAATGCACAAGTTATAGTTAAAACTGAACACATTTAATTTCCTGAAATCCACACACGGTCTGGTTCCTCCATCTTTCTTGGGGACCATTACAACAGAAGAGGTCCAAGGTGACTGGATTTCTTCGATGATATCCTGACGCATCATTTTTCTACGGGGGACAGTCGATATGGACGAGTAGCTATCGGAGTGTTTTTTGTTACAGCGATGATGTGTTCTATCTTTGTGGTTGGTGGGTCCCATAACTCAAATGAGCCAGAGTTGGCTTGAAGCATTTGGTTAAGTTCTTCTTTCTCTCGGGTGTCAAGGTCATACTGCTTCATCTTCGCGGAGAGACACATTGACAAAAAATAATATATCATCCGCATAAGAGATATTACTAATTCGAGATCCATTTAGTTTGATGCTGTTGTTGCACATCTCTACGAATTCTTCGAAAAATGTGTTCAGAATATAAGTTAAACAATAAAGGCGGGAGGATAGAGCCCTGTTTGACAGCTTTGGATATTTTGATATTTCGACCTGATTTATCGTCAAGTATTATTTAGGCCGTTTTATTATTATTTATATATTTATTATTATTTAAATATATTTGCCATCAAATCCAGAATGTTCAAAGCTTGATTGATTTATTATGTTTGACTTTGTTAAATGCCTTCTCGTAATCATGCGTAGACATATTTTTGCTGATCCAAATATTTCTAGACTAGGACTTACATCTCAAAGGTGGGTTCTCGGGTACCATAACCACGTCTAAAGATGAACTGGGCGATTATTTTTTATTCTAATTAGTTCTTATTCTAGAAGGAATTAAATGAATTTCAGCTTATTAGTCTGTATTCACTGTACATTTTGCCATTTGATTTTTTTAAAGTGTTATAAAAGTAGATTTGAGCCAATCCCTTCCAATATATCGATATGTTAAACATTTTCTTCGTTGAAATTCAGCTGAAAGTTTATCATATCCAGCTTTTCCATCTTAAGGCTTGTATTAATTCACTCATCAGTTTTGGTTTTTTATGTATTGTCTGTAAAGAGGCTGTTGATGTATAATTCCCCCGTATTCGTTTGATCTGTTTTGTCTATAATTATTTTGTTGTTACCATCTACTAATATGCCAAATTGCTTCCTTTTGTATTTATGTATCAGTCCATGATATTATGTGTATGTTGTGGTTATTGTGGTATGTTTCAAGTTCTTCTATTTTTTTGGCACTTTTCTTTAATCCATCTTTCTTTGCCTCCTTGATCTTCTTGTCGATAACACTTGTCTATTTCTTTTTACCATGCTATCGTCCTTACCTATTTTTTTTCATCCATTATTTGCAGAAATTTGTATATCATCCAGTCTTATTTTTTCTTCTTTTTGGAATAAGCAAGTTCTTTTTTTGCTGTGCTTCTTGTGGTGTTTCTTATATTGGCATAGCCTTGTTCAATATTGTTAGTAATTGTTAATTCTATCAGCAAGTTTGGTTTCAATCTCAAAATTCGTTACTTTGTCTGTATATATTCTTCGATTGTGGGCTTATAAATATAGATTTTGAAAAACCATTTATATATTTTTAGAAAATCCAATTAAGTTTCAGCAAACGGTTTAGAATTAAATTATTAATTCAAGCTCAACTGATATAAACACAAAATCTTTAAAATCTCATAAAATATGTTATACCTATTTATTTTGTAATAATCTATTAAGAAACCATTTTTAAGTTTCAGAAAAGTTCATAGATTTTTAGCGAATGATTTTGAATTGAATTATTGATTAAGGCTCGAAAAAAATAAGAAACACTATTACTTCAAACACTAATTTTTTAAATCTTTAAAAGCACGTTCAACTTATAGATTTTGTAACAACTAGTTTTAGGAACGTATTTTAATTTTTTAGAAAACCCAATAGATATTCAGCACGTGCTTTCGAAAACTACTAAAACTATTTCTACAAGTTCACAAATATTAATCCTTTAAAAACTATTAAAACATGTTTAACCTATAGAATAATAATCTATACAGAAAAAATTTTTGAATTTCCAAAATATCTAATAAATAAATATTTATGTAAATAAAAAATTAAAACTTGGATTCTGTCTGGCATCAAGGTCTGTTGTACAAATGTTACCTCCTCAAAATTCATTCCCATATTATTTTCATTATTAAGCAACTCTTTTCAAACAGATTCCTTTAGGTCAAAATCAACAACTCCTACTTCCACCCTTTTAGTCCTCTACAAGGTCTACCCCAGGGATCTCCTGTATCTCCACTACTTTACAATATTTTCTGCTTCGACATTTACAACTCTGATCCTCTTCACGTTAATCCTTCTAAATATCTCCTTCAATTTGCAGATGATACAGCCCTAATTTCCCGTGCACCCTCCGTACCTAAAGCAGCTTATTGTCACCCTGCAACTCTGGTTTGCTAAGTGGCGAATTATAATCAATCCCCACAAATCCCAGCTTCTTATTCCCTATCACCGTAACAATAATCCTGCACACAATATACATATGTCCAACACAACTGTTTTGTAAATTACTTCACACCTTGTATAAACCATACTATTACATTTATCAACATTCAAACACAAACCATTATCACTACACCATTGTTGAATAAAGTTAATATCAGACTGTAAAACTTCCATGTCCACATCAGACACGATCTCTTTGTATATTTTGATATCGTCAGCATATGCCAGTGTATGACACCTTAAATTTTCTAACAAATCATTAATGTAAATATTAAAAAGTAAGGGCCCCAGATGAGAACCCTGAAAGTGCTACAAATTCAAAAGAAGTGAAACCATTATAAGATACATAACACTTTCTATTGTTAAGATATGATCGGAGTAGGTTAATAGTAGCCGGCGAAAATCCAAAATTACCAACTTTGTCCAATAAGAGGGAGTGATTTACAGTGTCAAAGGCACGAGAAAAATCAGTGTAGATAACATCAACTCTACCTCTTTTATCCAATACTTCTGATATATATTGGGTAAAGCAAGCTAAGTTAGTAATTGTGGAGCGGCCGGGCATAAATCCATGTTGGGAGGGTGAAATTTTAGCCTTGACTCCATTATACAAAGTAGAATAAATTTTTAATTAAAAAACTTTAGCAAAGTTGCATAAAATTGAGACCTGCCTATAGTTATTAATAAGAGATTTATCGCCTTTTTTCAAAATAGGATTGATTCTTGTTCGTTTAAATTTATCTGGAAAAATACCAGTACTAATTGATAAATTAAAAATTATTTTAAGGGGCTTAGCAAACACCATTCTACAATCCCGAACCAAAAAGCTCGGTATTCTATCATCACCAGAACAAAAATTTGATTTTAAAGAAGACATTATTTCTACTAACTCATCCTCATCTGTAGGTGGAATAGCATAAGGTAGGGAATTAGGCGAATGATTAAGTGATGGTAACGTCACGTTAATGAAAGATTCAGAGAAATTCGAAGCAAAGGCATTAACAATTTCTTGAGGATTATTGAATTCAGATTTATCATTGTGCACTTTACCTGGAATTCTTGTAGTTCTCTTTAATCGATCCATATAAGACCAGAGTTGTGAGGGATTTGATTTAATATCTTGCTGAATATTATTTAAGTAATTATTATATGTTGCTTTAATTACAGATTTAACTTGTCTCCGCACACGTCTATACTCATCGAGGTAGAAGATATTTTTCGTTTTATTCCATCTACGACGGTAATGCTCTTTTAGTTGTATTGTTTTTTTGATTTCACATGTGAACCATTCCGGATATATCGATAAAACAGGTTTATGCTTAGGCACATGCAAATCAATAATATCATACAAAATATTGTAGAAGTAATCTATTGCGAGATTTACATCATTTATTTGAGACAGCATTGACCAATCAACGTCAAAAAGGGCTTTATAAAGAGATATAAAGTCAACTTTTTTAAAATTATAAGACATA
This sequence comes from Ontholestes murinus, assembly GCA_963969525.1. Classification (NCBI taxonomy): domain Eukaryota; kingdom Metazoa; phylum Arthropoda; class Insecta; order Coleoptera; family Staphylinidae; genus Ontholestes; species Ontholestes murinus. The sequence continues at coordinate 68,611,767 of OZ018389.1, forward strand.
TTTCGAGACAAAAAAAAACGGCTGAACAACTTTACTTGAAAATTCATCAATAGTAACGCAAAGGGAAGGGTGGTAAGAGTCTTCTTTTACTAACGATACATCAGATTCTTCGACAGATACTTTTAAATTATCGTTGCTAATAACCAAATCAAGCATTTTACCATATTTGTTTCTAATTGAGTTATATTGAATGCTACCACTTGACGTTAGAAAATTATTAAAAGCATAAACTTTACCATTAGATGAAAATTTAGATTCCAAAATGTTAGATATATTAAAATCACCTACAACAATATAATTTTGGTGAAGCAATAATATTTCCAAGGCTGAGAGAAAAAGTTCAAAATCATCACAGGAGATGTCAGGTGGAATATAGACTACACCGATTATACAAGTTATATGATTAAAATAACATTTACTTAATACTATATCAATTAAAGGTACAAGATCTATAATATGGGAAGTATCAATTAATTCATGTTTGATTGAAATAGATATAGCACACAGAACACCACCACCTTTGGACCTATTCACAAGAGAAAATTTGCGATCACATCGTTCAACATTATAATATTGTGGAAGTAATTCCCAACTATATATAGAGTCGTTTAACCATGTTTCGGTTAACAATAAAATATCAAATGACAAATCAGAAGAATTAATATATACATCTTGAAGTTTAGTATTTATACCTCTGACATTTTGATACAAGATCTTAGTATTAGTGACATGATTAGTTGGAAATAATGTGCTAGTATTAGTTAGTTTTTTGTTGAAATTATTACGGGGATTCCATTTTTATAAATAATTTTTAAATTAGTTTCACCATTATTAGTACGATTAATTCATTCATTCTTTACTACCTTATATAGATCATTTTGCTTCTGAGTTTTATCATATGATAGCCGAATTCCAGAGTATTTCTCAGTTGATTTAATATCCTTATATCTTTTTATTACTTTGTGCACATCATCAGCTGAAACCAAGAATAATTTAATAGGTCTTGCTCGATCATTCTTAGTACTATCATATTTTCCTAAACGCAAATTACGAAAATTTTCAGCAGGCATTTTTAAATCACACAAGAGTTGTTTACAAAAGTTATTATCCAAATCACATTGCTCTTGCTTAGACCTACCAACCTCCTTGGAACCAAAAATAACAACATTGCAAGAGCGCTTGGATCGCTCTTGAAGCTCCTGAATGATCTCTTCATTAGATATAAAATGACTTCCGGATGGTTCTTGTTTAGCAGCAGTGTGATCAGCCTGTAATTTTCGAACATCCTCCTGCAAGCTAAATATCATGGAGATTAATTTAGGAATTTGATTAAGACCTTGTTCGCAATTCAGGCAGATATATGAGTTGCTTTTCTCAATACAGTATGACCGAGAGTTCCATTAGAGTTTTTATTCACTAGTATATCGAGAAATGGCAATTCGGTTCTAATTATATAGTGAATTTAATTTTAGAATTATTGAATTCGTCTCTACCATGTGGCCAAATGACGAAAGTCATCAACATAACGGCCATAGGGATAACGGGCTGATTCTAGAGCGATATTCTCGAAATCCTCTGTAAACACATGAGCGATCACAGGCGACAGAGGGATCCCATTGGTACTTCTATTATCATTGAACATGAAGTAAGTGTTTGTCATCAAGCATTATTCAATAAATTCTATAGTTAGAATAGGCTGTCGATACTTAGATTTTAAAAGTTCGAATGCTTTGTCAATGGTTTCTTGGGTAAACCGGGATTTATCGTCAAAACTAACGAGCATATCTGTCTTAGATATCTATCGGGTTTGTGTAATTTCTTCCATGTTACTCAATATGCATCGGCACTGATAGTGTCTCCACAGGTCATAAAGTGAGTAAGCAGTATACAAAGCCGATCCCAGCAACAGAAAATGGTTGCCATGACTTAAAATTGATTGTATTTTACTCTCAGGTGTTGCATGGCAAACCCATGTTTCATCAAAAGTGACTATGCGAATCAAGAAATGGCCTCCTTCAAGAGAATAACATCCTAAAAACGTTAGTGCTGCAACCGTACGCGTGTCTATGAGTTCACCCTCACGCATTAAAATCACCAGTTTGTCCTTAATAACTGACGACCGTCCTGAACGCTCGTCATTGTGGGTTTCCTCTCCTCCTCAATTGAAATTACGACACCAGCACCGAACAGACGACTCATCAATAACATTTTCTGCATTCATATCCTACAATTGACGATGAGTAGATCACACACAGTCAGTTGAAATAAAATTGAACATGTTAGCACACATCCGGATGCTACTCTATTCGTCAGCGCTCCGCACTTTGCAAATGGGCACTTCTTTCCGGTTATCCTTTGTACAATATACAGTTAAATATATAATTAAAAAGCAGCTTTGTCTCCTTCTAATACATTGAATCGGTAAAGTTTAAAATGTATTAGTAATTGCAATTACCTTTTATCGGCTCTTATCTTATTTTTAAACCAATATCGCATTGAAACTTGGAAATTTTTTAGCACGCAGTTATAAAAAAAAGTTATGAATGTTATTTACATCAAATCTCCAAGTATTGACATAATTGACTCGTTATTCAATAAAAGGTTTCTTAAAGTTAGTATTCACACACGATCAAATAACGACTTCATATTTACACATGCCAATAAATATATTAAATGTGACATATTTATGTATTGATCAATCAATTATATATACTTTTAGTTTTTTTTTTCTATCGATATGTTAAGTTATTAAATACGAATAATTACAGGCAGTTAAATAAGTTTTAATTTATTCACATTCAACAACTCGATTGATTTATTGATAGACAAATACATAATATGTTACGTTTTAATTATACAAATTATTTTACGAAACTGCTTTTGTAATCTTTTTATTATTATTTCAACTGTTGTTTAGTTAAATAGCCTTTGACCCCCCATTCATCTACATTGTCGAGCGATCTTTGTTTGAGGTTTAATACGAAAACCTGTGTCGCAGTGAAAGGGCATTGAATAGGAAATTAACAGCAATATTTCAGGACGGACTTTTCGATCCCCACGGAAAATAGCAACAACCCAACTATTATAATTAATGGTAATTCGGCCACAAAGAGCGCAAGCAGGCCACAATACAATCCACTTGATCCATTGAAAGGAATATAGTCAACACATTAAAATCTATTTGAATGAACGATAATCTATCTCGCTCGACTGCACCTCGTTCGCAACGGAATGAACAGGATAGGTTAACATACGCATGGCTGTTTAGGCGGAAAATTAATTTACAATTGGACTAGCATTCATCCGTTCGGAACGATTATACTACACAGACACATGCACGCAAACGGTTCGAAAAAGTTTTATATTTTCGCACGTACGCGCGTCAATATTGAAATAAAAATGGTGATGCGGCCAACATAGTACTACGCTACACTCGCTGTGCTCTCCATTGTATTGTTATTGAATAACAGTAAATATAAAAAAATAGAAACAAAGTAGCTGAGCTTTATCAAATTAAACTATAACAAATACAAAGAAATGGTGATGTGGCCATCATAATACTTTCCCTATATTTTTCGCGAAAAATATAGGGAGAGAGAGACAAACATCTTTATTGATAATTGAATACATTCGTTATGTACATTATAATCATAATTGATTTTTATTACGGCTATCGACCCATGGTCTTTCTGCCAGAAATATAGGGATTTTCTTAGATTTATTCTAACAAATTTCTTAAATAATTTTTGATGATATTTTACTGATTGGAAGGTGGGATAATGGCCACCCAACCACAATAAATAAACATTTCAACATTAATTAAATAAATAAATTAAATAGGGTTTTACTTTAGGTTTAAATGAATATGTAGTTCTTAAAACAAAAAAATAAAGTCATACAGTAATATTATTTTAACATATGCAGGATTTTTCATGGAAATATTTGATTTAACACAATTTTTTGAAATTAAATACTATATTGATGATTATATAATTAATGGGTTGGTTAGTGGCCACCCACCCACCCTACATATTTATGAAAACATAAACTACACTCTTTTAGTGTCAAAATAAATTAAAAAAATACAAACAGAAGTAGAATGAATTCAATGATGTGAAAACAGAGTTTTAATTTAAATTTAAATACATATGTAGGGTGGGTGGGTGGCTACTATCCCACCCACCATTTAATAGAACACACTCCAAATTGTATTGGAAACATGTTTTAATTATACAACAAAAAACGATTATATTTTATTTATAAAGCAAAAATTAACTCGAATCTTATTTATAATTGTAAACTTAAAATTTCAAATAAAACAACAAGTTATAAATAAAATTATCGATCACCCACACAAAACCATTACAACTAGAAAAATATAATTTACTTCTAATAAATAATAACATAATTCCATCCCATTAAACAATTGATTTATCTAGGGCAATAAATACTAGTGCAGCGACCTCAGCGTACTCTTGACCTACCTCAATACACTATGCATTAACCTACCGTACTCCTGACCTTTCGTAATAAACCGTTTGTTATGGTAGGTCAAGAGTACGCCGATTTGTTACAATAATTTACAATAATTATACGTAAAATCGCGTAGGCTAGATTAATGCATAAAGATAATTTTTGAAAACTATCTAAAAGACTTTAATATATTTGTTTAAATACTAAACTAATTCCTAACTCTAAAAATTAATAAAAAATTCATGAAGAATTGCTAAAAAAATTTAGAAACAAAATCTGAAAAAGAAATGCAAAAAAATCTAAAACCCTCGAAGAGTAAATTTTAAAATGTAAAAAAAATGTTGGTTTATTCTAGAAATATTAAATCACTTAATAAAATTCTGACACAGTATATGGTATCAAATCACATTAATAAAAAAAAAGAAAATTCCAAATATCTAGAAAAAAATGGTGATGTGTCCATCATAACGTTTGCCTATTATTTTTGATGATGTTTTACTGATTGGAGGATGGGATACCACTGAAACATTTTAGAATCCTTGCTGAAAATTATTACAACTCTGAAGAGAAATTTCAATGAGATAGAGCGAAAATATATATTGTTAAATAAATATTTTAAATCTGAGAGAAAATATTTAAATTTTGGAGAAAAATTATTGGAATAGAAAGTTAGAAAATTTTAGAATTCTTCGATATAGTTTTCGCAAAAGAAATTACTATAAAGTTCTGACTAGATAACTTTTCTTAAATGCTCTAGAACCATCAATGAAAAATTTTACAGTTAGAAAAGGAAAATTTTCGCAGATAATTAGAAAAAATTATCTGCGAAAATTTTCCTTTTCTAACTGTAAAATTTTTAAGCTTAGATGAAAAATTCTAGAAATGAAGAACATTTTATTTCAACTAGGAAGAGAAATTTTGTTCCAAATTACGATAAGAAGCATTGAAATATTTTAGAACTCTAAGAGAACATTTTCATAAAAATTATAAAACTTTGAATGAAAATTTTTGCAATCAGAAAAAAAAATTCAAAAAATCTGTACTAATATAATCATCTAATTTTTTGTATAATTTAGAAGAAAAATTACTGGATTGTTCTCCAATTTAAATCTTAGCTAAACATTGCTTAAAAATTTTAAATCCCACAAATTTTAAATGTTTAATAGAATTTGCTGAAAAATTCTGGATTGGAAGAAAATTATAAAACTAGAAAAGAAAATGCTAAATAGCAGCGAATACACAAGCACTAAAAAATTTTAAAACTTTTAAATTGTATTTTTCGACTTTTACCTTATTAACATTTATTTTAATATGTTGTGTTTATAACTATTTGTATGTTTGTATTTAAATTAATAATAATTTTAGTTTAGTTTTATTTAGTTTAAGATATTTCGCGTATATATTTAAGTTAATTTTTAATTTTACCTTGACAGTTATTTAATTTAATATTTCGATAAGATAAAAGAAAGCGAAGCATTGTAAAAATTGTAAAATTTTTAATGACAATTTCAGAAACTAGAGAAAAGTTCTAGAAATCTGTAAGAGAAATTGCTAAATTATAATCATCCAATTTTTATTTTTCGTAAAATATAGAGAAGAAATGGCTGGAAAAGAAAGATAAGGAATTTTTAGAATCCGTGGAATTTCGCAAGATAAATTCCGATAATATTTTCTTTATTAAAAATACCACAACCTTAATTGAAAATTGTTGCATTTAGATAAGGAACAACATAAAACAGAAAATGCTGAAAGAGAATACTAGAACTAAATTTTTTTAAACTTTCAGAGGTAACTTTTGCAATTTAAATATTGGATAAAAATGACTTTGGGAACCTAGTAATTAGGTAAGGTAATTTAAAAAACTAGAAGATAAAATGTTTGAAAAACAATGAAAAACTTACCACTGGAAAATTTTAGGACCCTCGAAGCAAATCATTGGATCAGAAGGAACATTGCAAAATTTTAGAAGTCTGAGAGATAACTTTTATAAAAATATTGAAACCTTAATGAAAATTCATACAATAAAAAAGAAAAAATTATTTTAAATCTGTAAAGTAAATCGCTCAAAATTTTATAAAGGTTTTTATTCGTAAAATATAGAAGAGAAATTGCCGAACAAGAAGGAAAAAAATTACAGTTAGAAAATTTTAGAATCTGTGGACAAAGGTTTCGTAAGAAATACCTCTGAAACTTTCGATAAGATGGAGTACAAAGGAATATTGTAGAAAATTTTAGAAATCTGGGAGAAAACTTTTATAAAAAAATCAAAGAAAGTTCTTGGAATTAAGAAAACTGTAAGGGAAATTGCTAAAAGTCCTATAATCATCATATATTTTTTTTAAGTATAGAAGAGAAACTGCTGGAAAAGAAAGAAAACACTATCATTAGCAAATTTTAGAAATCTAGGAGAATGACATTTTAAAAAAACTAGAAGCCTAAATTAAAATATTTGAAATTTAATAGAGAACATTATAAACATGCTGAAAAAAACTACCACTAGAAAATTTCAGAACCTTCATAGATAATGTTTGTAATTTAAATCAAGGATCAAAATTACTTGAAAATTTGTAAATCTAGTAATTCTAGATATTGAAAATACGAATTGCTTAAAAATTTTAGAATGGAAGATATATTTAAAAACTAGAAGAGAATATGTTGAAAATATAAGGAGAATTGAATATTCCTTGAGGTAAATTATTATAATTAGAAATCTAAAAGAAATATTTTATTAAAGTTGTAAAACTTTTAATAAACTTTCTTACTTATAAGAATAAAACAATTCTAGGAATTTATAAAAAAAACTACTTGAAATTCTATAATCAACTTTTTAAATAAAAAAGAAATTCATAAGTTAAAATTTTCAAGTAAGTAAAATAGTAATTTTCTTACATTTATACATAAAAAGGCTATTTTTAACAATTTATTTAATTTTGGATTCTTTACAATTAGATGTTATATAAATTTCATTTAACTCATATAGTTAATTAGCAGTGGGCAAAAAACGTTATTTTTTTTTCTCGCAAGTTAAGAACTTTATAAAAAACATGTTTAAATAAAATTTGTTCAGTTTCTCATTCCCTTTAACTGTTGTTTCTTTTGTATGTAACATTTTTCAAATTTAGAAAAATATCGAGGAAAAAACAAAAAAAACTCCTCGAGTAAACATCCACATCCGGTTTATGAATGTTCACCAAAAGCTTTTCAGTTCCAGTTTTTAACGATAGAACTTTAAGTTTAAAGTTTCATCTTCAAAGAATCATTAGTTTTTGAGATACAGCGCCCACAGACATTCTTATTCATGAAAACAATACTTTACCTATATATTCTATATAGGGAAAGTAATAAATTGAAAACTTAATTTACAAATCCAGCCCTGTGATACTCTGAACCTATTAAAAATATAAACATTTGGCCATGATATAGAAAATAAATAAAATTCTCTTACAAATACATTATTACTTTCCCTATATACGTAGTATATAGAGGAGGAGTATTGTTTTCGTGATTTTGTTTGAAAATTTTTTTTTGCGGAAATATCCGTTTTGGGGTCCCCTGAGCCCAAAACACTAATTTCTGGAAAAAAATGGTGATGTGGCCATCATAGTACTTTCCCTATATTTTACTCGAAAACTATAAGGTTTACGCAAAAAAGCTATTCTTAGTGATTTGTTCACCATTCAATTCTCTATAATTATTTGTAATTCAAGTTTCATGTAGCTCGGACAGTTTATTAGCAATTGGCAATAAATGTCAAAATTTTCAATTTTTATTTTTTTTCTCAAAAGTTAAGAATTTTATGAAAAACATGTTTTAATAATATTTGTTTAGTTTTTCATTCGCTTTAAATTTTGTTTAAACCATTTTTTTAAATTTGTAATATTTAGAAAAATATTACCAAAAAAACAAAAAACGCTTCGACTAAACAACTACTTCCGGTTTATGAATGTTCACTAAAAGCTTTTCAGTTCCAGTTTTTAATGACAAAACCTTAAGTTTGATGTTTCATCTCAATCGGTTTATTTGTTTTTGAGATACAGCGCCCACCGACACACATTCATGAAAACATTACTACTCCAAATGGTGATGTGGCCATCATAGTAATTTCCCTATATTTTTCTCGAAAACTATGAGGTTTACGCAAAAAGGCTATTCTTAATAATTTGTTCAGTTTTGAATTCTTTACAATTATCTGTAATACAAGTTTCATGTAACTCTAATAGTTTATTAGCAATTGTCAAAAAATGTCAAAATTTTCAATTTTGTTTTTCTCGAAAGTTAAGAATTTTATGAAAAAAATGTTTTAATAAAAGTCATTTATTTTCTCATTCTCTCTAGCTATTGTTTGAAAAGTTTTGTAATATTTTTCATATTTAGAAAAATATCGACAAAAAACCTCATTTTCATGCATTTTCATGCACACTACTATTCAAATTGTGATGTGGCCATCATAGTACTTTCCATATATTTTACTCGAAAACTATGAGATTTACGCAAAAAAGTTATTCTTAATAATTCGTTCAGTTTTATATTCTCTATAATTATTTGTTATAGAAGTTTCATGTAACTTCAATAGTTTATTAACAATTAGCAAAAAATATCAAAATTTTCAGTTTTTATTATTTTTCTTGAAAGTTAAGAATTTTATGAAAAAATGTTCAAATAAAACTTGTTCAGTTTATAATCCCCTTTAACTTTTGTTTGAACCGTTTTTAAATTTTTTTTTATATTTAGAAAAATATATCAAAATTTTCAATTTTTATTTTTATTTTAAAGTTAAAATTTTTATGAAAAGTATGTTCAGATTTTCATTCTCTTTAACTTTTGTTAGCAAAATTTTGTAAAAATTTTCATATTAAAAAAATTATCGATAAAAAACAAAAAAATGGCTCGAGTAAACACCCACTTCCGGTTTATGAATGTTTACCAAAAGCTTTTCAGTTCCAGTTTTTAACGATAAAACCTTAAGTTTGAAGTTTCATATCAAACAGATTATTCGTTTTTGAGATACAGCGCCCACCGACAGACACAAAGACACACAGACACAAAAAAATTTTTTCCAGAAATTAGTGTTTTGGGTTTCCGCAAAAAAAATTAAAAAAAAAAAATCACGAAAACAATACTCCCCCTATATATACTGTATAGGGAAAGTAAAAAAATGTTGTGTCTGTGTGTGTGTGTGTGTGTGTGTGTGTCTGTCTGTCTGTCGGTGGGCGCTGTATCTCAAAAACGAATGATCCGATGGAGATGAACCACGACCCGCCGTATCAAACTGAGCAGCTGATCCCAACAAGTGCAATAAAGTGTTACACAAAAGTGGCGTCCCAACGTGTGGGGCCCAATTTTTCATTTAATAAATCAGCTGGTCAGTGAGTACTGGTTACGTTTCTTTGAACTGTGCGTTGAAATTGGAGTTTTTTTGATCTAGTAATTTGCCACTAATAACTTTAAATAGTTTATTAACCATTTTTATGTTCTATTAACCACGGGGTTGTTTTTGTTTTAGCAGTGAGGTGGTTAGTAATTCTTATTTGTGTATACTTAATACTTTAACATGCGGTTCGAACCAAATTATTTGAAAGCACATGAAGTTTCTTACGAGTTGGCATTGCGTGGCATTGATTTTTCAAGGGCCTCGGCTGATGAAAAACGCAAATTGTTGCGAGGTTCATTGGCTCGAGAGACCAAAGATCGTAGTTTTATAATCTTCACGAATAACTACGCATTTAAGACCGACTGTGAGGATGTTCAAGTAACACTTAATGATTTGAAACAGGTTGTTTCTTCATTTACTAATGTAGTGGGTTCAATTGAGCATAAACGAATTGAAACAAGGTTGCAGCACTTGGCGAACCGGTTAAATTATATGTCACCAGTAACAGACGACACAAAACTATTGGAACAGCTCTCATCTGAGGCTCTCCTTCTTGAGAGTGAATTTGTTAGTAAAACGGAGCCGATTGATGCGTTCAGTCCGCAAACCTCCTCCACTCTCACACGTGATACTCCTCCACCTTGTTTGTCCGGGTCTTATCTAAACAGGTTGATAATGGAACATCACTTTTCCTGATAAAGATAACAAAAGTAACTTATTTCATTTTCTAGAGCGTGTTGAACGACTGAGAGTTTCCAGACGGGTGACAAAGGAACAGCTATTTCAATCTGCAGGGGATTTATTTGTCGGAGAAGTTCAAACCTGGTTCTATAGAAATTTGTCACGGGTGCACAGCTGGGATGAGTTGGTAAAACTTTTAAAAGAACGTTTCCTACCTAGGGATAATGATGCTGAGGTTTGGACTGAGATTAACTCTAGAACTCAATGTTCGTCGGAGAACGTAAGTGTTTTTATTGCTAGTTTAGAGAATTTGTTCTCAAGGTTGTCAGTCCAACCTAGTGAGAAGGTTATTGTGAGTCTCATACGTAAGCGGTTATTGCCATTTTTTGTAACTCAGACCGCTCAAGCTACTTTTGATACTGTTAGTGAGTTGGATGATTTATGTTGTCGATTAGAGGAATCTAGATTAATTGCGGAGAGTTATATTTCTCCGTGTCGTAAGAAAAATGTTTCTTGTATGTCCTGTCAAACTGTGCCATCAGTTACAAATGTTTCTTCTTTAGGTGTCGAGAAAAGGACTGTATGTTGGAACTGTAATCGTGAGGGTCATCGCTTTGGTCAATGTAGGGCGAAACGGAGTAGATTTTGTTACGGGTGTGGAAAGAAGGAGGTTGTGTTAGCTACCTGTCCACGGTGTTAAAAAAACGGAGGTACGGATGGTCGAAGCAGGGACCACGCTCCATCCGCTCCAGAGTCGTACCACTAAAGTTATGTGCACCTACCCGAACTGAATGGCATTCTTGGTTAGACAGAGTAAGATCTTTCTATATTTCCACCCCTCGCAGGAATTTTGCCCCTGTTTTTGTGTCAAAACCAAATGATAATCGCCCTTATGTTGATATTTCTATATTAGGTCATGCTTTCCCCGCACTGTTAGATTCTGGTGCCAATCATTCTATTATTGGTGCAGCTGGACTCGCACTGTTAGATAAATTTCACATTTCTCTTCGACCTGCACAAATGTACATGTAACCACAGCCGATGGTTCGGTGCAAAATGTTCTCGGTTCAGTTGATATTCCTGTTTGTTTGAACAAGACAGTTTAAGCTATCATTAAATTTTAATAATTTTTTTGGGATTGTGCAGTAAATGTAGTTAATGTTATTCATAATAAATCAGAGTTAACTTCTATGCAGCAAGATAGTCTTGAGGTAGTAGTAAATCATTTTAAATCATTGTCATCAGATAAATTGGGTAGGACAAATTTAGTGTCGCATTATATTGATACTGGCGATGCCAGGCCTGTCAAGCAACGACAATACCAGCTGTCACCTGCAATGCAGAAACACCTACATCAAGAAGTTGACAAAATGTTAGATTTGGGTGTAATTCAGCCCTCTAATTCCCCCTGGTGCAGCCCTATGCTACTCGTAAAAAAATCTTCGGGCGAACTAAGAGCCTGCTTCGATGGGCGTAAACTAAATGCCCTTACTGTTAAGGATTCTTACCCCCTGCCTTATATTGACTCTATATTAAATAAATTACGTGACGCAAGATATCTATCATCCATCGACTTACGTCATGCTTTTTGGCAAATTCCTTTGGAATCGTCGTCCCGCCCAAAAACTGCATTTTGTATTCCAGGGCGAGGGTTGTTTGAATTTACGGTGATGCCCTTTGGGTTGTCTAACTCTCCGCAGACCATGCAGCGATTTATGGATAATATTTTAGGTCCTACATTGGAACCCTATGTGTTCGTGTACCTTGATGATATTGTTGTTGCTACCCCTACCTTTGAATTGCACGAGACAATTCTTTATGATGTATATACTCGTCTCCGTAATGCTAATCTGACAGTAAATTTTGACAAATGTGAGTTTTGTCGGTCTTCGTTATCATATTTAGGGTTTATTGTTGATGAACGTGGGTTACGAACCAACCCTGACAAGGTAGCTGCCATAATCAATTTTCCTGTTCCTCAAACTGCCACTCAAATCAAACGATTGATAGGCCTAATATCTTGGTACCGTCGATTTATTAAAGATTTCGCTTCAATTTCTACTCCCATCTTGGACTTGCTTAAGGGCAAACGTAAATCTCAGCCTATCGTATGGACCGAACAAGCTAATCAAGCCTTCACCGAAATCAAACGCCGCCTCACCTCCGCACCCATTCTTGCCAGTCCGGATTTTAAACGGCCATTCATCATCCAAACTGACGCTTCTGACACGGGTTTAGGAGCGGTACTGTATCAAGAAATGGATGGGATTGAACATCCAATAGCCTATGCAAGTAAAACATTAAATAAAACCCAACGAAATTATTCTGTAACTGAAAAAGAGTGTTTAGGTGTTATTTTTGGTGTTGAGAAGTTCCGACCCTATGTCGAGGGTACAAAATTTAAAGTAATAACGGATCATTATTCTTTGTTGTGGCTAAGCAATTTAAAGGACCCAGCGGGTAAATTGGCTAGGTGGGCAGTGAGGTTGAGTCAGTTTGATTTTGAGCTAGAACACCGAAAAAGTGCCAGTAATGTCGTGGCGGATGCTTTGTCAAGGGATATTGCGTTTTTAAAATGTAATGAATTAATATTTGATACTTGGTACCTAAAAATGATAAAGTTGGTAACTGCTACCCCTTCCAAATACCCCTTATTTCGTGTCGACAATAATTGTTTGTATAAGCTTGTTCCCGTTAAACATGATGTATCTACTAATCTTAATAATTGGAAGTTGGTCGTGCCTCGAGCAAATCGTAAAACTGTTTTCCATGAATTTCATGACAGCCCCTTAGCCGCGCATCTGGGTGCAGCAAAGACTTTAGCACGCATATCCGAACACTATTACTGGCCACGCCTAAGGCAAGACGTTATTGCATATGTTAGAAAGTGTCGTGTTTGTGAAATTTCCCTTTTTAACTAATATCGATCGATTTTCTCGGTCCTCTTCCCCGTTCTAAGTCAGGAAACCAGTACATTTTAGTTATAGTAGATTGGTTCACTAAATATGTTATATTGCAGCCCTTGGCTCGTGCTACAACCAGGGCGGTGACTAAGTTTTTAGAAAATCAAGTTTTTCTGGTCTTTGGAGTGCCACAGATTATTATTTGTGATAATGGTAGTCAGTTTATCAGCAAAGACTTCAAAAAATTAGCAGAGGGTTATGGTGTTCAGAAAATCTGTTTTAATGCCAAATATCATGCCCAGGTTAATCCTTCAGAGAGGGTAAATCGTGTCCTCTTGGCCACTATGAGCTCGTTTATCCACGATAATCATCGTACGTGGGATGAGAACATTTTTAAAATTGCTCAAGCACTCCGCTGCGCTAAGCACGATGCCACTGGATTGTCCCCTGCCTTTTTGAATTTTGGTCGTAACATTCCCATCTCTGGGGATTATTACGGTACAGTCGCGAATAATCAGAATAATGTTCCTCTCGTTTCCGACATAGATCACTATATTAAACATTTAAACAATTTACCCGATTTATATGCAGATGTTCGCAAACGACTCCTCCACGCCTACAATCGTAATGCTCAGCAGTACAATTTGAGAAAGCGAGAGCTTAAATTTTCAGTGGGAGACAAAGTGTGGAAACGAAATTATGTGCTATCGAATGCAGCATCTCATTTTTCTACTAAGTTGGCACCCAAATATATTCCCTGTACTGTGACTAAAGTCCTTTCCCCTCTTGTGTATGAGTTGCGAAACGCTGAAGGGAATAATATAGGGCGGTCTCTGGCCCCGCCAATACGGATTTAGGAGGGGAAAATGCACAGTGGGCGCCTTGAAGGAGGTCAGGAGGTTTTGCAGATGAGGTTAAACAGGTGCTGCTAAAGAAGAGGAGGCACTGCCAGGGCATAAGCCTCGACGTAAAGAACGCGTTCATCTCCATCCCGTGGTCTTCAGGGATAAAGGCGTTAGTGAGATGAGCCCCCGATACCTCTTCCACATCACACGCAGGGCCTGAAGGAGACAGGGACGATGAAGGAAGAATTCGCTCCTATGACATTGCCTGCAGCGACGTGCTAATCTTGAATTGCCCGAGAGTGTAGATGTAGATGGTCGGCTTCGCGCAGACGATATCCTTATCATAGTCCGGTGAAGGGAGATGGAGGATGTGGAATATTCCGCTAAGGAAGTGACCAGCAAGGAAGGCCGCCGGATGAGATCCGTGGGCTTTGGAGGTGGCCCACGTGGCTTTTCATAGTATTCTTCTCCTGGGCTACGATGTTGCCGTTACTCCTAAGATGAAGTATCTGGGGGTACAGATTAAAGCGAACCCTAAGTTCAGCAATCACGTATAGGAGGCAGCTATATCCCGACTGATGCCATAAAGGTACACTTGATCTTATCTCCCCAGACCTGATAATAGCAGCAATAACAGACATGCACGATGCAATGTTGAGACGGGTGCCACCTAGGCAGGCCAAGCGCGAAGTCAGGGAGGGATGGAGCATGGGTTCCCTGAGGTGGAGACACGCGTTGGAAAGAAGGCATTGGAAACTGGACTACCACACGACCCACTTCCTATCCACGCATGCCTCCTGAGCAGCTATGTCGGATCGGCAAAACAGAGGACGCGAAGTGCAGGTGGTGTTAGCAGCAGGAAGAAGACATGGCATAGCACTGCCTATTCGAATGTCGAGAAATGTAGCAGGAAAGAGGAGAGGTGGAGGAAAGTCTGAGACACCGTATAGGCTCTAGGAACCTGACGGGATTGGTGACTAGAATGGTTAAGGATTGGTCGATAAGAAGGAAGGAGACGTTCTTAGATGGAACAGAAGAGGCCTAGCAGGAAGCTGGATAGGAATCACATTTTTGTCCGGTTTGATTTTATTGCTTGCATGTATTCTATGCAATTTAAGATTTTATTAATTGGCAATTTGAACTAATAAAGGGACTGCGCGGCTCTCATGTCACTAAAAAAATATACAGAATAAAAGATTGCACTCATTATTATACCACGACTTTGCTAATAATCTCATCTTTGAAGAACAATTTCTATCATACCAACTTTCATTTTTGAGATCCAGCTCAATTATAATTATAATATGTCAGATAGTTTTATATTTTAATAGCTTTGGTAATAAATGTTATTATTATTCTACTTCCTTATTTTAATTCTCACTAGCTTATTAGGTTCTATGTTTTGCTAATTGTTTTAACTTGGTTTATATAAAATATTTTCTAATTTTTCAATTCCTTTATAATAGTCTAGTTTTTAAATGTGTTAAAACTGTGTAATGGATTTTTTTTTTCTCTAGTTTTACCTAAATATAATATAAACATGTTAAATTTCGTTTTACATTTAATTAGGCACAATTATTTATAGCTTTATAACATTTATTAATCGTAGGTGGATAAATAATTAATATTTCAAGTAATACATGCCTACATATATACCTTTGTTTTAAACATCTCTATTAAAACCTGTAAACAACGGCGAATGTTCACGACACATTTAATTATATTTTTTTTATATCGCTTATATTTTAATATATAAAATACGGCACTCATGTAAATGACATTTGCCCTGGCATTCATTCGATAATGGCCCATTGTAGCAAACATTCCACTCGGAACGTTTCCTAAAAATTAATTTACTTTGTAAGGAGGCGCTTAATATTCTACAGGCCGTTTATAATACCGTTCGCCTTGAACAATATCAAATATTGTTAAAACTGTTTGAAATTCGATCGTCTCGATATATAACACCTCGGTATTGTATTAAAACTTTTGCAACTAGGCTCATTTCCATGGAAGGAGTTTCTTATTATCCCACACTCGATGTTTTAACGATGAGCTGTTTTTGTATATTAAACGTTTCTTGTTATTTTTGAACCGAATTTAATTTATTTTTAAAAATAAATTTACAAAAATTAGAATAAATCGATGTTAATTAAAATGATTTAGGTCAAGGAGCTTGTAAAAGGATGAAAGTCCGCGGAGTATGTACCTTTTTATTAATATTTCTAACTTTCATGTATGTACATATTATGTATTCATGAAATTTATGAAAATAACAAATTATTTCTAGCTGTAATTGCTGGAATGAATCGCGATTAATTTAAATATGGGTGATATACGGATATGATTGATTGGTTAATAGTCCTAATAGTAAATTAATGCTGATACATCAATTCAGTATTAAGGGCGTAAACGAAAAATGTAATTAACATTCATATGACAAACTAGATCCATCTGTATTCTGGTTAGTTAGCAGAAGCGAGCAATCTGATTACTAGTATCTAATTGGCGAGTGAGCGAGATAACATGCACGCGCTCAAATGGATGTTTATGTTGCGTGCTATTAAACCACAGACGTGAATACTTCAAATTGTACAGGTAGCATTCGGGGTGGTTATGATAATTGAGTTTATTATAAGTTTGCAGCCGTACAAATTGTGTCTTTATAAATTATAAGAAAAATATTTCTAATAAAGAAAAATCGAAAATTTGCTTCAAGCGAATGAAAAATAATTTTGTAGTAAAATTGAAAACTTTTCCAATAAACAAATATATAACTACTACTCGGAATGGATTTTCTAGAACAAGCAAGTATTACACTCGACCTAGGGCAAGAGACCTTGACATTTTCTACAGGATTGCACCCAGAATATGATGCAGAGAAGCCGAAAATGGGAAAACTGAAAATCTACCATGAGACTGAACCTATGGAGATCAGCCACTTCTTATTTCCTGAACCACCGATGAAAATTTGTGACGAAGAAGTCCAGTTCTTCCACGAAGAATACGGGAGTAACCTATTGATGGAGGAGCGATAGGCCTTGAATAAATTATTATAAAAACAAGCGAAAGCATTACAATGTCAAGCCACCCACGACACTTGGATGCCCCTGCATCAACATCGGAGCACACGCCTGGATATTTGATATTTGATATTTATTTATTTATCCAATGTGAATATAACTATTTCGAGACTTACAAATGTGTACAAAAATACAAAAATTTCGACTTCACATGGAAAGGCTCAAGTTCACGTCCACGAAACCTTATTGGATGCCACGGCCAAGAAAATCAGACAACCTCTGGAGGAAAACATCATACAGTCCTTATCATCCAAATGGACTGCACCGGTGGTAATGATGCGCAAAAAGACGGTACTTTCCGCCTCTGTGTGAATGATCGCGCTATCAGCCCCGTTACCACACCAGACCAATACCCACTCCCGAGGATGGATGACCTATTTCAAAATAGGTCCTCAGAAAGTTCACTTCCACTGCCGATTCCCATAGCAGTGGTTAATATAGAAAAAGCAGTGTTTACTTGCCCGAATTCAAACGGATGCTCTTCGGATTCCGCAATGCCCGGGCTACGTTTTAGCGAACGATGAACCGCCTGCAAGTAAGGATTCTGCATGTTCGAATGCTAGCATACCTAGACGACATCATCGGGCTATCTGACAGATTCAGGCAACATCTGCACGATGTAGAGAACGTAGCCTCAAATCGAGAAAAAACAACATTTTGCAAAGAACGTGTTACATTTTTCGTTCACATTAAGACATAGGTCGATATCACTACAGATACAGGGCTAGTACAAGCAATCGCTCCTGGAGGAGCCCCAGGGATCGCAAAGAAGCCATCTCTTTTATAAAGACTTGCTCCATAACAAAACATTTCCAGAAAACCGCGGAGATTGGATTAGCAGTTACAGAGAGATACAGAACACCTTCAAGAAAGTGCTAATTTGGGCGCCAATAGTAAAAACCGCTATACCTGCCAAACCATTTCTCATTAGGACCGACGCAAGCGACTTCGCTTAAGGGACAGTTTATGTCCAGGGAAGAGAACGCCTTGCTTGCTCATCCCGACGGAAAAAAAATTACTTGCCCAACCAGAATTTTGCATGTTCGAATGCTTGCATACCTAGACGACATCATCGTGCTTTCCGATAATTTCAGGCAACTCCTGCAAGATGTGGAGGACGTCTTCAGTTTTCTCAACCAGAAGTCCCTCGCCGCAAATCAAGAAAAACCAGCATTTTGCAAAGAACGTGTTAAATTTTTTAGCGACAGATCCAGAGCGAGTACAAGCAATCTCCTCTTGGAGGAGCCTCAGGGATCACAAAGAGGCCATATCCTTCATAGAGAAGTGCTCTTGGTTCCAGCGGTTTATAGCGAAAGTTCACCCAAAATCAAAGTTTTTAAGAAAACCGCGGAGATGGGTCCAGCAGTAACAAGAGGTATAGATACCATCAAGAAAGCGCCAATTTCGGCGCCAATTCTAAGAACCGCTATACCTGCTGAGCCTTTTCTCATCAGGATCAACGCAAGCGACTTCGCTTGAGGGGTAGTTTTTGCCCGGGGAAAGGGACTTGAAGAATACCCCGTACAGTATGCTAGCCACCTGCTCATTTTGGCTTAAAGAAATTACACTACAACAGAGAGAGGAACCCTCGCCATCATCTTGGCCCTCAACAAGTACAGTGGCTTAGTCAGACAGATGAATAAAAAAATTTCCTCCCAACTGTGTTGTTTTATTTCAACATCCCTAGAAGGATAAATTACGTCGCGGATGCCTTGTTTCGGACTATGAGTAACGAAGGCATGAAAATAGATACGATTTAGGTGGATACACCCCAACGAGCAGCCGTGGATATTCACAGAAGCAATATGAAAAGGAAGATTCGAGGAAAATAATCAACGACCTTGAACCACAACCGCATTTGGAAGACGCCGTATATTAGAGTAACGAAGCATACCTATTTTAGAAACGCGTACTCCACCGGAACAAACCAAACGTTTGAAAATTCAAAAAACTCTTCATGTATTACCAAAATTACGGTGCGGTGAGGCATCGGGAAGTTTGGTGTCATAGGCCCCATAGGGAAACCGAGAACACTGTGGCCGTGTTGGCTGATCGTTATGGTGAACAACTTCTTGAGAACTAAGTAGAAAACACGACGAATCAATCTGCAAAATATTTCATTCCTACAGGATGGAGCTACGGCCCATACTCCCCGAGGGTCGATGGCTACTGTTTGACAAACCTTGCCCAATCGCATTATCTTTAGATAGATTCTTGTGGGGGTATCTAAGCCCTCGGAAAACGGAAACACTGTAATCGTGATAGCTGACTGAACTTCTTGAGAACCAAGCTGAGAGGACGACTAACCAATCTGAGAAATGTTTGATTCCAACAGGATGAAGCTACGGCCTATACTTCCTGAGTGTCGTTCCCTAATCGCATTATCTCCAGTTTCGGTGATTTGCTTTGTCCCTCCCCTTGATCTCCAGTCTTTTCCTCTGGGGGTATCTAAAGTCTCGTGTATATGAAACCAAACCTTGTATACTGGCTGAACTTCGACAAGCAAAATAGTAAACATTGCTCAGATCAATCGTCACCTATTTGAGAGAGTGGAAACTATCTTCAGAAAGCGTTTCCACATTTGTTAGCGTAATAATGGACACAATCTTAATGATATTATTTTTCGTAGAAAGGTAACCCAAGCTGCATATTCTGATCTACTTATTAATAAAACGTTAGTTTCCCATGACGCAACCTGTATATCATAAAAAGCAAAATGGTGATGTGGCCAACATAGTACTTTCCCTATATTTTTCTCGAAAACTATGAGATTTACGCAAAAAGGATATTCTAAACAATTTATTCATTTTTCAATTCTCCACTTATTCTTATTTGTTATATAAATTTCATGTAACTCCAACAGTTAATTATCAATTGGCAAAAAATGTCAAGTTAAAAAATTTCTGAAAAATATGTTTGAATCAAACTTGGTCAGTTTTTCATTCTCTTTCACTTTTGTTTGGACCGTTTTTTTTTTAATATTTCATATTTAGAAACATATCACCAAAAAACAGAATAACGTCTCGAGTTAACATCCACTTCCGGTCTATGAATGTTTACCAAAAGCTTTTCAGTTCCAGTTTCTAATGATAAAACATTATGTTTAATAATACGGAAATTTCCGCAAAAAATAATTTAAAAAAATCACGAAAACAATACTTCCCTTATATTTCATTTAGGATCATTTGTCAACTATTCTATGAGCTATTATCATATAGAATTTTCTAACAAGGTTCAGAAATTGACATCTACCATTTGATATATGTTATGTATTGTATGCTATTATATAAAATATTTAATTTTTCTTCTCATATAATATGAAATATCTGTCATGTTAATTATTATTTATTAACTACCTTCTCTCATCTGTCATCACATAAAATCTTCTGTATGTTTAAATTAAATTCAGGCCGGGCAGGTCTACTACATTATTTATCTTTGTTCGTGTATACATTCATGTAATTATGTATTTGACCGAATAAAGATTATTATTATTTCGAAGATTTTATCTAATTGTAATAGATTTTTTTCGAAAATAGTTCAACCGTTTTAGTTTTTGTTTTATTAACAAATTTAATTTTTTCTAAAATAAAACTCCAACTGATTTTAAACAAACTAAAAACTAATATTAGAATTCTATTAGAACTTTCAATTTTTCAAACTAATTTTAGACATTTTTAAAACTATTTTCTATTGTTAGCAATTGTTTTTTCATTGTTTATGTTTTTAGCTATTTTAAGTTCTTAATTATTTTCTCATTTAAATTAGAACAGGTACAAGTTAATTAATTTTCAGCAAATTAAAAAATTGTTTTTTTGAAAGTTTTACCTTTTACAGTTTCCAACTCTTTTTCATTAAAATTTTAACTATATCATCATAGAGTTATTAAGAACAAATAGAAAAAATAGTTATAGATACGATAAAACCCGAACCTATTGTACCAGTTCCTATTGATGACAAGAAAAAATCTAAAGAAAGAAGCTCAGAAACTACAGACAAATATAAGGAAGCTAAAAAAAGACTACAGAAGAACAAGGAACACCTCAGTCTAGTGCCTTTTACAATCCCAAAGAGGATAAAGAAACAATAGCTGAAATAAATAAAATTAAATCAGCACACCTTTCTGAAGAAACGAACAAGTCCGAATTTAAAAACGTTAAGTAAAACAAACAAAAGAAATCAAAGCATAATAAAGAAAAGGACGTTTTTAATTCAAAATCAGCAAAGCCAGCCGATGAATCGAAATTCGACAAAACTATTTCCATTTTGAAACGCTCACTACATTAAAGGAAGAATTAAAAGAAGAATTAAAAGTGGAAGACATCAAACTTAAACCTGACGTCAAAACTCTGACTCTTGTTTACATCGAATGAAATCATTATATCAGATACAAATTCCAAGAATAACAAAACTATTAGAAAAGGTATTTGAAGACAATTTTGAAATTAAAAAAATCAAAAAATAAGTTAAAAAAAAGCCTGGCTATGTTGCAGTCACAGAACAACAAATCCCAGATACCGAATAAAACAACCAGAGAAGCAGAATATCTATCTGCTTCTCTGTTCAATTTGTCGGTCTCCACTTCAGTTACTAGCGAGTTAAAATCTGCAGATCCAATAAACCAAGATGATAAATTAAAATCATTTATTCATCAAGTAAAATCAGATAAAGCCCATGATTTAAATACACAAGATACAAGTAAAAATAAGGAAATGGTGGCTGATTTGACAAAAATAACGAATTCCGAAATAAATGTAACTAAAGAAAATCCATCAGACGTTCTTATAACCAAACTAATTGAATGCAAAGATAGACTTGAAAGCTGAAGACCTCAGATCAGGTTTCATCTATAACTTCAGTTAAAGAAAAAACTAATGAAAACCTAACTAAATTAAAAACATAAACTGCTGATTCTGAAACCAAACCTAAAAAGAAAAAACTGAAGAAAAGACAAATTCAAATACAATCTCCTGAAGATAGTTTCGGTATTGTTGTTGAAGATAAACAAAAAGATGACAAGTCTATGTTAGATATAACACCAGTCAGTATCAGATGATATAATAACTGCCACGTCAAAGGTAAAGGAAGTTACATCAAAACCAGATGAAGAAAAGATTGAATTATTAATTAAAAGTTATAAAATTACTAATTCAGCCAAAAAAAAGTTTAAAAAGAAAAATTCTGTATCTTTCGAAGAAACACTACAATTTATTCCAATTTCAGAATCTCTGAGAGATTCAAACGACACAATTACAGATCCTTGTTGTGATAAAATTAATAAAACCGTACAAAAAATCGATATTAAAACTCAAGCAATAGATACAAAACGTAATGTTTCAGAGGCAACTGAAGACAGTTTTGTAATGATTTTCCATGAAAGACTTGGAAAACCCATTGTCTATATCAAAGTTAGAATCCCCAAAAACTGTCCAATATCCAAGATAATCATATTACGTCAAGCACGGATTTGCCAGAAATAATTACATCACTTCAATTCAAAACATTTTCAACGACTGAAATTTTACCCTTAGAAGTTACAAAAGAAACTAAGAGGAAAGAAAACCGAGAAGTAATTACTCAAGAACCTGAAATATCTCTATCCATTGAAAAACCATTAGATGATAAACCGAAGAAAGCATCAAATTTCGAAGAAACTACACAAAGCCACTAAATTTCGCGTAGGCTAAATTAATGCATAAAGATAATTCTTTAAATCTATCTAAAAGACTTTAATAAATTTGATTAAATACTAAACTAATTCTTAACTCTAAAAATTAAAAAATTCAGGAAGAAAAATGCTAATATTGTTTAGAAACGAAATCTGGAAAAGAAATCCAAAAAAAATCCGCAAAAAATCTAAAGCCATCGAAGAAAATTCATGAAACCTGAATGAAACATTGTTTAAAATCTTAAAAAGAATCTGTTGGTTAATTCTAGAAATATCAAATCACTTAATAAAATACTGACATAGGAATATGGTATCAAATCACCTTAATAAAAAATAAGAAAATTCTTGATATCTAGAAAAAACAATAACGAAAATTTCAACAAGAAAAAGACCTGAAAAATTTTTAGAACTTTTGAAATATGAAAAAAGAATCCTGGGAAATATCCAGTTTTTTCTTTTTCAATTTAAATCTAAAAAATTCTAAAACCATCTTTAAAAAAAATTATGAAATCCGAACGAAACGAAATTTTCATTTTCTCACTTTAGACAAAAAATTTTAGTATTATAGAAAGAAAATACTGAAAAATTCTACAACTCTTTTAAAAATCCACTAAATCTAAAAGTAAAATCGCTCAAACTCTTAAAACTTAAAATCTGGAAAATAAATTAGTGAAAAATTCTAAAATTACTTTCAATTTTCAAACGAAAACATTTAGGAATGTATAAAGAAAAAAATAATAATAACAGAAAATTTCATCTTTCAAAATTTGGAAAATCCAAGAAGTTTCTAGAATTTAATAAGTTTTTAAAACTATTTAAACCATTAAAGAAAATTCATGAAATCTTAAAATAAAAAAGGCTGACAAATTTTAGTATTATCGAAAAAAAAAATGCTGGTAAATTTTAGATCAATCAATTATTTTTCAGTTAATTCAAAACGAATGATGAAAATTGATAAAAAATCACTCTAATAAAAATCTGTGTAATAGGAGGGCTACAAATTAAAATTTCTAACTTCAACTGTTTTACATTATTTCTATCAGCGAAAAATCAGATTTTAAAAATTCTTCACCAAATAAAACTGTTATAAAGACAAAATAAAATTTGGAAATGTTTTAGGATAACTTTCCTTTGAATAAAGAAAATTGCAAAGTGATAAAAAAATGAATCGGGTAAAAATTCAAAATTTAAACATTTGTTTTGTAATGCTTTTGCCATATCTTTTTAGCAATTAATTTAATTTAAAAAAAAAAATTATATTAACAAATTGCCATTACTAAACTCAATAAATAAATGAGTTGAAAATATTAAAAATAATTGTAATTATTTTTTAATTTATTCACTCTTGGTATGATGAAAATTGAAAAGATTCTTTACCAATTAATTGCTCCAGCGTAATATTTACAAATTCGGACTTCAATTGTTTCGCATTGTTTTTGCGATAATCCATCGCAAAAAAAATCTCTTGCACATACCAATTGTGGTTACAAATTAAAACTGTACAAGTCAAAATACGAAAGAAACAAAACATTATTTTCAATCAAGAAACAGTTGAGAGCAGTTTATATTTATATTTTATATTTCAAAAATTGCATTTGTTGATTTTCATTATGATAAAAGCAGTAAAACTCACTAGCCCCATTTATTTTGTTTTGTTAAAACAATCAAAAAGTTACTGCTAATGTTTAAAAAAAAAACTTCAAAGCTGTGTTTTAGTTTAAAATTACATATATGTATATGTTGGGTGGATGGATGGCCACTATCCCACCCTCTGGTTTCTATTAAAGAAATTGATATTTTTAGGAGAAAATATCCAATGAAATAATTTTATTTCATTCCATTATTATTTTATTAGTTTATTAATACAACACTCACATATGTTGTATTGATTGGAAGGTTGGACAGAGGCCACCCACCCACCCTACATATACATATTTACATAAGCCACAGTCACTCGTTTTGTTTCCTTGAAACAATCGAGGAAATACCACTAATGTATAAAAAAACTTCTGCATTACAGTTTATTCAATTTATTTGTATATGTAGGGTGGGTGGGGGTCACTATTCCATCCTCCAGCTTTCTTTTAAATAAACGAGCGTTTGCTAAAGAAATATATTTTTTAGGAGAGAATTTTGACAGAAATCATAATAAAAAATTAATTTAATACAACTATCACATGTTTTACTCATTAGGGGGTGGAATAGAGGCCACCCACCCACCCTACATATATAAACTCTAATTCCTCATTGTCGCGCGGTTTCCAATAAAATTAATTATAAAACTTTTTGAATAAAAAAGAAATTAAAAATGTAAAATTTTTGAGTAAATAAATTAGTAATAATTTGATGCACGATGGGAGGGCAGTCTCTAAATATAAATTAGATAAGATAAGCTATAGAAAGTCATTAATATTTAAATTTAAAATTTGATTTTGTTTGGTTTTTTATTTTTAATACATAAACGGTTTGATTGTTTTTAACAGAAAAATCATCAACGATTAGCAATTAAAGTTATCATGTATATGTAGGGTGGGTGGGTGGCCTCTATCCCACTCTCCAATCAGTAAAACATAAGCTAGGGTTTTAATTAAAAGTTGTAAAATGTAAACACAAAATAATTGCAATTTTTAGAGATTTATTTTTTAAATAATTTTTAATGATGTTTTACTAATTGGAGGGTGTGATAGAGGCCACCCACACACCCTACATTTACATATGAACTTTAATTCCTTATCGTCTCGCGGTTTCGAATAAAATTAATTACAAAATTTTTTGTATAAAAAAAAACATAAATTACAAACACTGTTTTAATGTGCAAATAAATTAAATACAAACAGAATTATGAATAATTTTTGAAATGACATTAAATAAGGTTTAAGTTTAAGTTTAAATGAATATGTACGGTGGATGGGTGGCCATTCCCACCCTCTAATTTTTAAAATAAAAATAAAAGTCTTACAGTAATATTATTTTTATATATGCAGGATTTCTCATGGAAATATTTGATTTATTTGATTTAACACAATTGTTTTAAGATTAGAGTGGGACATTGACTACCCACCCTAGATGTTTATTGGAACATAAATTACAAACATTGTTTTAATGTGCAAATAAAGAAATATTTTGATTTTAAACAAATTTATAGTTTCAGAAAAGTTAAAACAGTTTTATAAACAATCATAAAACTCCCTAAACTAACTAACATTCTAATAAATACAAAAAAACAATTTAAACTCAGCAAATCCAATATAATCAATTCAATTTTTATTAAACTTAATTACACATAACCTACTCCAATAAATAACAATTTTACTCATAATACTGTGACTGGCCAATATCTCACCCATCAATTCTTAAAATAAAGAATAAAGTCATGCAGTGATATTATTTTTACATATGGAGGATTTTTCATGAAATTGTTTGATTTAACACAATTTCTTTAAAATAAATACTATGTTGATGATTAAATATTTGGAAGGTGTGAAAGTCTTTAACCTTTGTTTGAAAAGTTTTGTAATATTTTAATATTTTTCATATTAAAAAAATATCGGAAACATACAAAAAACCGCCTCGAGTAAACACCCTCTTCCGGATTATGAATGTTTACCAAAAGATTTTCAGTTCCAGTTTTTAATGATAAAACCTTAAGTTTAAAGTTTCATCTCAATAGGATAATTCGTTTTTGAGATACAGCACCCACAGACATTTTTACGCACGAAAACAATACGTCCCCTATATATACTATATAGGGAAAGTAAAAACAAAAAAACGCCTCGAGTAATCATCCACTTCCGGTCTATGAATATTCACGAAAAGCTTTTCAGTTCCAGTTTTTAACGATAAAACCTTAAGTTTAAAGTTTCATGCCATTCGGATCATTCGTTTTTGAGATACAGCACCCACCGACAGACAGACAGACAGACACACACACACACACACACAAACACAATTTTTTTTTTCCAGAAATTAGTGTTTTGGGTTCAGGGAACCCCAAAACGGATATTTCCGCAAAAAAAAATTTTGGAAAAAAAATCACGAAAACAATACTCCCCCTATATATACTATATAGGGAAAGTAAAAATTATGAGCGCTTTTTTTCACTTATTTTCAACGATGAAATTAACATATTTAGAATTATCCAATTTAAATCACATATTGGATAATTTTGGTCCCATTTTTTAAAGGCTATATTGTAATTCAGTGATTAAAGAAGTTCTCGTCCCTATTGGCATTCTTGACCAGTTTATTTTTATAAGCCAATTCTGTACCATCGATAAAATTTTGCAAATGTTTGAAAAGATGCATTAATTAGTATGTTTGATAACTTTACATTACAGAGAGTTTAAAGACTTCTTGATGATTATGTTTTCAAAAATTAATAGCAATCTGTTCTCAGGTTTTCTAAAATATGTAAAAGAGATGATATTTATTAGTATATCTAAGATATTTAACCACATATTCCACTATTTTTTCATATACATTGTTGACTCGAATTATCCAAAAATAATTACGCAAGAGGAAAAAGTATAAAATTATAATTAATTTTTCGAGGAAGCGAATTAAGCGTCTAGACTATGCGAGAAAATTTTAAATCTCGCCGCCATTGCGCTAAAATTTATAATATAATAAGGAAGTCCGCGGCCTTTGTGCTGTCATGTATTTGCGCCATTAATGCCGGCGGTCTATACGCTTTCAGGAGTAGCGTGAGTATAATATTTTTAAGTTTTCACAAATGTAATAGTTTTGTTTTAACACGTTAGTCATTACTGTGGCGGCATTATCTTAACTGCCAGTCATTTATTTAAATAGCCCTGATAACAAAAATGAGCAAAGCCGAGGAACGCGAGCCTAATTATATCAAATTTATTTCCATGGCTATCTGATTAGTTTATATTTCCGCGTGTATATATCATACTATCACTCATTTACGGTAAAATAATATTCACACGTGTTATCTGATACATAATTTATACAACGGTTAAATATATTTTTGTACAGTAATTTAGAATTCAATTACAATTATAATTAATTGTTTAATTTTTACACAAACAATATAGGTACAATAATTAATATATATGATAAAACAATATTTATCTTATTATAATTAACATCAAAATTGGTAATTTAACTTCAACACTTATTCCAATGAACAAATATTTATTACAGAATTTATTACAATATTTAACCCAACACTCAATATTTTTAATTAATTGCTCACTTAACCGGTGATGAAATATTTTTGAACTATCTTGATTAGAATTAAAAACACCAGGTTTCTTTCGCATTATTTTCTCCAGGAGAAGAAATAATATTTTAATTTTCTGTGAAACAAACCAAGTGTTTTCAATTCTAACCAAGACAGCAGGATTCAATATTAAGCTTAATTTTTTATATTGTATGAATATAATTTATTTATAATATATAAATTTTCAGTTTATCTATTGATTTTTGCTACTTAAGTTAATACATTTTAGACATTTTTTAGGCTTTAGATTTTTTTAAAGTAAATTATTTTAATAAATTATAATTTAGGAATTATTTTTTAAATTTTTATTACATTTCTTATAAAAAAATTGTTTAGTAAAAATTAGTAATATTAATCTAATTGAAATATTTATTGGCAAATATTTAAAATGAAGCTGATTGAACACATTATTTTGTATACACTACATAATTAATCGTTATTAATAATCATTTGGCTAACACATTCTGTCCTATTCATGTGCACTTTAATAGAAAATGTTTCCTTTTATTAAACTGACCAATTTTTTATGTAAATTGAATTTTAAATATAAATTAATGCACAAAATTTATCTATTAACGCACGTAAAAATATTTCTGCACGCTAATTTGAAATGCAATTACTACATATCGCATTTTAACTATTTTAACAAATTGCTTTAATTGCAATTAAATCGTTAAATATTTCACAAAACATTCAGAAAAATATATAGGCACAATAATTAATACATATTATGAAACAATATTTACCTAATTATAATTAACACTAAAATTGTTAATTTAACTAGAGTCAATAATTCATAAACCGATAATTTCAACACTTTATGGTAATTTCACGCAAACACTGGCAATATTGGTCCGGTCGGATGAGATACTCACCCGTGCCTGTATGATATACTCCGAAAAACTTTTAAAAGGTACGAAAAGAAATATTAAGGATTATCCACGGAGAAAAATTTCCATAATCACCGTATTATGCGTTTCAGGGGAAACACGGAATTTCTATTCTCTTGAAGTGAAGCTACATTGTATTTCAGGTAGTTTCCGCAGTGCACGGCGTGCACTTGGCGTGTCGAGTATTAAGAGCTAATGCACTGATGCAAAAACTCGTGGAAAACATTTTTGCGTGCCTTCGCCGATTACATGTCAACTCGCAATGTTATGAGGCGATCATTAATCACACATTGATTGCGAGGGCTTTAATGAATTCAGGAGCGAACGGACGGTGCTTGTACGGAGTTTTTTTTTCCAGCTCTATCGCACTTCAATCAATAATCACAATGAAATCTAATATATTTGACGTTTTAATTACAATGATTAGGCTTAATTTACTCAATAGTAATTCTTAAATACAGTATAATAGATTGCATCCTAATTGTTCGCTGAAACACCAAGCGTAGGTGCAGTTGTACATTCCAGAAACGTTCCGAATTAAAATAAGTTTGTGGTAATTAGCAAAAAAGCTATCGATAATTAAAGAACTATAAAATCACCACGAGGTATGAAATTTCCCATCAAAAAAGTTGTCACTCGAAGTACATCAGATGTTTTTCTCTTCGAGGAAAAATTATTCTCCTCTCACGAAACACAATACTTGAGGAATAGTATCATTATGAGGAAAATCAGTTATCACTGAATATCAGTCAACATCTTGCTGCAGAATTAACCAAACGAAATGCAGGAAATCGATGGACAAGTCGTCGATTCACTTGCCCATCAACAAACCCATATTCGTTCTCAAATGTTATGTTGCAAATAAAGAATCGAGAAAACCGCTTCTATGTAGATTACATACGAGTTAATGACAAATCAGTTTGAAAACCAACACCTATGTCAGTAATTCAAGATATTTTAAGGGATCTATGTAAAGCACGTATTTACTCAACGCTAGATCTTAAGACCAGCTATTGACAAATCCCAATTAATGCCGAATTAAAACCATACACTACATTTAGTACCCTTAACGAAGGGAATTATCAATTTAGGGTTAAGCCATTCGGATTAAAAAATGCCCCTGCATCATTCGAGCGGATGATGTCACAAGAGGACCTTTCCGAAATGGTGCATGACGTCACAATTGTATATCTCGAGGACACCACTGCAAAACCTTTATTTGACATCATACTACTTACATATTTACTTTATATATACTAACAAACAAAAAATAAAACAAATATTATATTAACAAAAGTCACATTTCACAACTCGTGTAATAATGATACATAAATCAAATTAATTCCGTACAAATTCAACTAATTACTTCCGTTACTCCTCCTGTAAGAAAGGGTTCTCCCATCCCAGTCTCCTCAGAATATTTACCCTGACTCCATCCTCACTCATCCACTCCATCATCTTCCAGCACCCTTCCACCTACTCCTATCTCACCCACTCGCACTCCTCCGCCAAATATCTCCACGTATCCCTTCCATTTTTCATCGTCATCTTCTCTTCTCTTCACCTTCTGCTCTCTAATGATCTTTTCTACCATCCAGGACAAAGTAAATATCTGCTTCCTCTTCTCACCATTTAAATTTATATTTATTTATACTATAATTGTAAATCACACCACAAAATAGTCAGATATGTCTACTACTGAGCGCTACCTTCTCCAGCCTATATCTAACGACTGTCAAAACTATTTTATATCCCGCGTATGACACTGTTGCCCCCCTATAATTATCCACCTCTCCTCTGTTTCCCCCTTTATGGATAGGGCATATAACTCCCACCTTCCACGACCATGGTATGTTCTCCCCCTCTTTATATTTGATACTCTCTCCTCCAAACCATCTCCGCGTTTTCCTGCCACATCCTACTATCCCCTCTTCTGATTCCTCCATCATCTCCACCCTCTCCCACTTCACTTCCTCCAACGTTGCTTTCATCTTCTGTTTCTGTCCCTGCTCGTCTTCTCCCCTGTTACCCTCGCATATACCTATACCTTTAACGGCAAGTGGTTCAATCTCTCCACCTTTTTCACCACCATCCGCTTCACCAAGTTTTTCTCAGGCCCCTTCATCATTTCATAGTCTATCACCGATCCTCCTCTCGTCCCATTATACGTTCTCACCCTTCTTTTGCGATTTTCTCTCGATCCCTCTTTCTTCCTCACTGATTCCGCTTCTTAATTCCCCAATCCTTGCATTGAAGTCCTCTCCTGCAACTCCTTTTTTATCTCCCTCCAGTTCTTATTCACATAAACCACCCTCAGTGTTATCCTCTGCTCATATCTCACCTAGCCCACATCTCACTCCACCCTCCACCCTGCCTTGTTGATTGCCTCCTCTTAGTCCCACTATCATCCCTTTCATCGCTCTTCCTTTTTCATGTCCCCTTCTTTTTCCATTTAAAGTCCCTCCTGTTTGCCCCTACTCGATTGTTGCATCCTCCTCCAGCTCCTCCTTTGCCTTATTCTACCTCCATACTTTCCCCTCTATTGTCAATTTTTGATATCCCACCCTTGCTTATTGTCTCTTATCCTACTCCCTCCTCGGCCTATTCCTTATATCCTTCTGTATCCTTCTCTCCTTTTATATTTTATCATTATATTTTTCCCCTCATCCACCCTAAAACTATGTTTCACCTTTATCTCCACTTCTATCACCTCCTTAGCAAATCTCTCCAGTTCCTTGCCTCAAATATCCTCCCCTCTAATTATTATATCATTCCTCCTCTCCCTTTATTCTTTTCTTTCTCAAGGATCAGAAGAGCATATTTATCCCTTAGCTCTGATTTTGGAAAGATTATACCAATACGACCTACGATTAGGGCAATATCTCGAAAGAACAGTTTTCGAGAAATCTTAAACAACTCATCGATATGGATACAACGAAACCACTGAAAAAATACTTGCAGTAAAGTCAAAATTATCCCGTTCAAAAATCTCGACGCCAATTAAACAAAATATCGTGGTTTGTGCAATTGAACACGCTAATATATAAATTGTTTTACTGAAATCGTCGCGCCTCTCAACTAATTAACAGCAATGACTAAATCATTCAGATAGAAACACACAGCCACTTGCGCGATGAGATACCTACAAGATGAAATTAAGAAACTTTTAAAATTCCATCAGTCAGTTTCAGGACTACCGTTCACATTTCAAATGGATGCTGCACAACAAGGTATCACAGCTGTATCAAACTAGAGGAAACCAAGAAAAGCGTGAGATCAGCTTTGCTCGGCAAAGTTCAATAAAACTCAAAAAATATTATGTTAATTACACGCCGGTGGTGGCGCATCGGTTACGGCCCCGAATTGATGTGCAGCAACGTTGGTTCGGGTCAGTAGTCGGATGGGTGACCGGTACCATTCACCATTGGGATACAATTAATGGTGCTTTAGAGTGACGGGGGCGATCCTTTAAAGTAACAAGCTCATTTACACATACACAAATACACAAATGACACATGGCGGAAGGACCACGTGGTCGATAGCCTAATACTACTACTACTACTACTATTATGTTAATAAACAAAAGTGTTATGCTCTTTATTGCGCACATAACTGATATCGCCCGCTATTAGAAGGTCATCACTTTAGCGTTAGAACAGACTCTAAAGCACTGACATGGCTATCGCACTTCAAAGATACCAGGGCCAAAAATCGACTTTACTGTCGTGTATTGTCCTTCTAAATAATATCAATATATTTAAGTTTTAGAATCATCATATCATTGTAACAATACATAAGTACTTAAATCATTGTATACTATGATATATCGTAGGTACTTAATTCCCATTCTATAAAAACGAAATAATAAATTGACTTTACAAAGGTAAACAGAATTATTTCTTAGATCATGAAGTTTGTCAGAAAAAATAGTTATAGATATGCAAGAAAAATGGTAATTAATTTCTCGGACAGAATAAGAATGTTACAATAGTTTATATCATTTTGCTCCCATCTTTATGGATAGGTGTGATTAGTGTATTTTTCTATAAAAAATCAAAATAGCCAGACCTTAATGAAACGTTAAATAAAAGCCATAATGAATAAATTAAAAAGGAAATGCACTACCTAAGTAGCGTCGAAGGCTATTCGTTTTATGTATTCTTTAATTGAGTTAATTTATTCGGAACATCTGTGATTTAATAAAGCAGCACCTGACAAGCCATCACATTTACATGTTTATTGTATAAATATTCAAAGTATTCTTAACAAGTTTAATGAATTTGAATCTTTCTTAAATATAAATAATGAAAATTTCGATTTAATCTATTTGTGTAAACTGGCTAACAGATTCAGAAGTTGAATTGACGAGGCGCCTACATGATAAAATTCCATAACACATGATTAAATAAATATTTATCTGCCTGATGAAGCCACTATGTGTCGAAACATGTTGCAGTGTTAAACAACAAATATGAATCCCTTCCAACTGTGTTGTTTTATTTGAGATTCAGAAGTGTAGAATTTTTATATTGATAACTTGATTGATTTTAAATTCACTGTTAGGTGTTGTAACTAAAATACAAACTTTCAAAGAGTAAGCTTTTATTCTTCGCAACAATTGTATCGCCACACTGTGGCTTCTTCAGGCGAAGAATGGTACATTCTGAAACTAGGGTTGTGTATTTAAACATTTGTGAGTGTAAATTGAACAAGTTCAATAATGGGGATTTTGACAATTCAGTTTGTTCATTTAGCAGATGTCCTGTTTCTTTTCTTCTATTGATTTCCATGAATTCTAGGGCATCCAATTTCCTTCCTTTTCTTTCAATGTGTAGTATTGTTTCTTCTCCAAATCTATGATTTTTTGCGATGAGGTGTGTGGCAAATGCTGATTTCTCTCTCTTATATTGAAGATCTTTTTTATGCTCTTCAATTTTATCCGTTATAGACCTCCCAGACTGTCCTACATATATTTTGGGGCAGTCACAGCACTTTAACATGTAGATTCCACTTTGATTTTTAAGTTCGGTTTTGTCTTTATTGTTTTTGTATTAATTTTCCTAAACTGTTTGATGTTTTGAATGATGGTGTTAAATTATTTTGTGAAAGCATTTTGCTTATTCTTGTCCTGTGTACGTTAATGAAATATAATTTTTATGTGATTTTAATTTTAAGTCTGGATAAATCTCATTAATCGTGAGTTTTCTCAGTTGACATATCTGTACCAGTAAGCGCAATAATTAAAATGTGGTAATTTTGATATTCTTTCTTCAAAACTGTTGATAAATATTTCTGCCAAAAGGGGGCTCAGTGGGTTTCCCATGGCTAATCCCTCCTTTTGACGGTAATGCCGATTGTTAAATTGGATGTAGTTTTGATTTAAACAAATGTCTAATAACCTGAGGATTTCTTCGGCTTCGATCGGATTAGAATCATTTTCATGGAGTTTATTTTTAATTATTGCTCTTACCTCTTGTGGAGGTATGTTCGTAAATAAGTTTTTGGCATCAAAGGAAATTAATTTTGTGTTTTGCTTTAGGTTTATATTTTTAATTTTATTTATTAGCTCTAAGTTATTTTTAATTGCAAATTTTGTCTTAAATTGAATTGCTTTTATAATAATTTTACTCAATTTTTTTGCTAATTTTGTACAAGGAGCATTAGTGTATAAAACCACCGGTCTAATTGGGTGATTATCTTTATGCAATTTAATTAAATCATACAATTTAGGTGCTTGTGGATTCATACACTTTAACATATATTTTTCTTTTTTTTTAAATATTCCTTGTATTTCCTTAAGTTCTTTTAGATTTGTTTGATACTTTTTTGTAGGATTATTTTTAATAATTTCAAAATTGTTTTTTAGAAAAAAAGACTCTACTTTACTAATATAATCTGACGTATCTAAAGCTATTACCGTATTTCCTTTGTCTGCCTATGTTATGTTATGTTGTTGTTTTTGGCATCGGATCTAATTGATTTAGCTAATTTTAGTTCATGATTATTGAATGTATTTTTAGTTTTAAAGTTTTTAATTTTGTTTGCAAATATGTATTTATTTAGGGCTATTTCTGTTTATTTTTTGAAAGCATTTTGCTTATAATAAGTTTGTGTTTTAGTTACAAAACCTAACAGTGAATTTAAAATGGACTTTCAACAATTAAAAGCCAACACAATCAAATTATTGATTGATTTTGATTAGATCACATTTTCTACGTAATATTTTAATGACGGTGGGGTATTGCACTTCAATAAAAATAATATAGATTCTGAAAATTTTAAACAAATTAAAACATTTCTAGATATGTACATTATTCCACCCATTATATGATCTTTGTTTATATGAGTTCTGTTATCTATTCCCATTATATGGATTAAACCAAAAGTATTACCGTCACAACTAGATAAAATTGCTTCTGTAATATACTTTTCAACGTGATAATAATTTTATATTGTCTTTTCCTGCTTTTTTGAACTTACCCGATCAAACAGGAGTTCACGTTTAAGTAAACAACGCACGGAACGAATTAATTTCACATGGTAAGACCACTCGCACAAATGGTATATGTAAACTATATAAATAGGAAATCTGGCGTGGTTCAAGTAAAACCATCTTCACTGAGATAGCCAATCAGTAGCTCATTTCGATTAACTGTTTTTTGTTAATTTCCCTATATACGAAGTAACATATATATAGGGGAAGTATTGTTTTCATGATTTTTTTTTGAATTTTTTTTTGCGGAAATATCCGTTTTTGGGTCCCCTGAGTCCATTACACTAATTTCTGGAAAAAAATGTTTTGTGTCTGTGTGTCTGTCTGTCCGTGGGCGCTGTATCTCAAAAACTAATGATCCGATTGAGATGAAACATTAAACTTAAGGCTTTATCGTTAAAAACTGAAACTGAAAAGCTTTTGGTAAACATTCATAAATCGGAAGTGGGTGTTTACTTCAGGCCGTTGTTTGTTTTTTGCGATATTTTCGTTAATATAAAAAATATTACAAAACTTTTTAAACAAAAGTTGAAGGAGATGAGAAGATGAACAAGTTTTATTTAAACATATTTTTCATTAAAAAAAATTTTTTCGAGAACAATTAACAGTAATTATAGAGAATTTCTAACTGAACAAATTAATAAGAATAGCCTTTTTGCCTAAACCTCATAGTTTTCGAGAAAAATATAGGGAAAGTACTATGATGGCCACATCACCATTTTTTTTGTTGATGATAGTAAAATAGATCTAGGAACTAAATTCACTGCATTTTCGAATATCATATTAAATTAAATGAAAAATTTCTACCATGACAATAGCCTTTTAAGTAAAAATTTCCAGAGTTAAAGATAAGTACTTAAAACACAGAAATAAAGACCCAATTTAATTTTTATTTAATAATGAACACTAGTACTCAGTATTGATCTATCTCATAATATCACTGCGTAGTGAACAACAACAAAAAGTAAAACCCTTTAAATTATGCTGTTTTTAATAAATATTCTTATTTTTTCATTTTGTCTAAATTGTAGTTTGTCTGTATTTATTGTTTACTTTACTTATCACTTATATTTTGTTTATTTTTGTCGGTATTTTGTCCATTTATGCATCTTATATCAATGGCGTTTTTTTTTTGTTTTGTTATATAATCTTATTTAATTTTTATCGTTTTTTTCTTTTATACCATATTTAAAGTTTCTATTAAACGTTAAACGTTTCTTTAATCTCTATTTTATCTATTTTGTCTATATTTAGGTTTGATAATGAATAGCTTATATTCGAAACTATAGTCACTGTAATTGTTTAAAATATAGTGGTAAAACAAAGTTATTGTGTCTCATTTACAAATCATTGGAATATAAACTTGTATTTTCTGGAAATGTCCAAAATATACTTTTTATTAAGAATAATAAGAATCATTAATTTCTCATAAGATGTACATACATAAGTGATTAGACATAAAAGATAAATTGTCAAAAATTAATTAATTAATACAGATAAATAAATGTGTATGCGGTTATATTAATTTGTTTATATTCAAATATTGATAGTATTCATTTATTACATAGGGCTCCATCTCTATCAACAGTAGCTTTAATTTTCGTTTATATTCAATGATGTTATTTATTTGCTTATAAGAATTTAGTAAGGTATTGTATAGTGTTATGATTGAATACAATAATTTCTCATATTTAATTAAGTTGTGAATAGGAAAATTATATATATAATTACAATTACTTGTGGAATATTTCGTTTGATTTTTGAATCGCAAAAAAAGATATTTATTGAATTGAAAAATTCACTATGTTTTAACCACAAATAATTATTGTAAAAATATTATATAACGTGTAGGCACAACCTACAACCTACATACACACTATTGCATTCTGTTCAGAATGCAATAGTGTGTATGTAGGTCAAACAGGACGAAGTGTATCAACTCGTTTTTCCGAACATCATCGTGCCTTTCGTCTTAATCAAGACACTAGCTCTTTTTCAAATCATTGTTTAGAATGCAAACACCAATTCCCGGATATAAATAATCTAAAAATCTTGCATAATTGCAACAAGGGCGCTAAGCTTAATCTCCTGGAGTCATTGGAAATTTTCAAACAGAGCCGTAATCCGTCAGTAAATTTTCTTAATGAGCAGACCGAACTAATCTTTTCGCCACTTTTTAATCTGGTACTACCCTCCCGAGATAATCCGCAAACAATTAGCGGCAGGTATATTCCTTCACCCCAAAATAGTTAGTATAAAATCACAATTTCATCAATTTATAATTCACTTGATAATGACGATAAAACGTCGAAACTCGAGTCGTGCTTTGTTGTTTAGATTTATATAATTGTGCCTACACGTTATATAATATTTTTACAATAATTATTTGTGGTTAAAACATAGTTAATTTTTCAATTCAATGTAAGTATGGATTACCACGTAGTAACGGTCGCAACCATTCTCTTTATTAAAGATATTTATGTTTAGATTGAAGTTTTTTTTACATGTGATATTTGTAATATTCTTTTTTTGGAGGTACTCTATAATTTCCTTTTCAGTTCTTTCCGAGCTAAGTCTATATATATGAAGATATCTAAATCTCTGCGAAGCTACCCATTTGATGGTTGTATTTTCTGCTGTTCCTTCTTTTGTATGCGTCCGCTTCTTATGTGTAACTTGTTTCCAAGTTGACTCATTGTTTTTGTTCATCTTCTTTCCAACATGTTGGTTCTCCTCAATTTTATTTTGTACTTTCATCTTTTCAGTGGTTGTTTCGTTATTATGTTCTTCTGCGAGAAATATTATATCTTCGTTAATTGTGTTGCCTAGGATATCATCTTGTTGTTTTAATAGAGGATTTTCAGATTCCTGCAGAGAATTTTGATTAATAATTAGTGCATTTTCTGCTTTCTTCCCTGATTTGCAGATGGCGCTATAATTTGTTTGTTTATGGTACTTTTCCATGATTTTGTTTTCTAAATTCGTAATTTTCTCATTCAAAAGATTAATATTTATTTTCAAAATATCATCCTTATCCTCTATTTCACGTACTAGTTTTGTTAATAACTCATTTTCTCTTTTTAGTGTCGTAACCTGAACTGATATTTTAACCTCACCTTCCGTATCCTTGAGATCCTCACATTTATTTTTATGTCGTTTATAGCACGCTATATGAAAGTCAAAACTGCACTTTTCACAATTTGTACTTTTCTTGACACTGAGACCACAGCGCTTGCACAATACAGGCACTCTGGTATTGCAATTTTCTAAAGGTCGACTTTGTTCGTCAGCCATATTATACGCTTATTATTTATTATTTCCATACATTATTTTAATTTATATTTAAGTATTTTTACAGATTAATAACTGAATTTGTTTTATTAATTTGATGGTGGGTTAGGTGATATCCACCCATCCGACATATATAATTTAAATTCAATTATAACACACTTTTTGTATTGCATTTTATAAAACTAATACAGTGACTGTAGTTAAAGGTCAAGTTCAAATGTAGGGTGGTTGGATGATCTCTAATTCACCCTTCAATCAGGTAATTGTTTGATTAAAAATAAAAATTATCTTCCATGCATTTCTTAAAAATATAATTTTTTATTTTGTTATATTAAATAATTATTCTTGTGGTAAAAGAGTTCAGAAGAGTTTACTGACTGGAGGGTGGGTTAGAAGCGACCCATCCACAATACTGTGATAAACATGAATTATAAGATTTTAATAGTTAATTTGATTTTTATTTATATATGAATATTAAAAATTGTACAATGTTAAAATACCTTTTTTAATAATAGAATTTAAATTTAAATTTTAAAGTTCAAAAAAACTTAAGAGTAAGAGTAACGATGAGTTTTTTTATATTTTATGCTTAATTAATATTTAAAATAATATAATCATCTCATTTGATGATACAACAACAAAAAATGCAATTAATATTTGAGCAAAATATATCCAACAATCTTAAAAAAAAACTACCCATGAATTTATTTATATTTTATAATTCATTAATATTTTATTAAGAATAATCAACTCTTTTAATGGACAATGATATCAAGTTGATTTTAAAAACATACAAAGCAAAAGAATAGTTTACCCCGTGTCTACCTATACCCGGCGCATGCACCAAATTTTCATAATTAAAATTCGTACATTAGTTTATGATAAATTATTTTACATTAGGTAATATCGACAATTTACTGGACTTCATAATTTTACTATATTCTTTTAAAAAATATTGCATTATGAATGAATCCATAATATTTCAAAGTTTGCTTTTCTTTTGAAAATTCTGTTGTAAATATCAAAGAATTTTTTTCTAATAATAATCAGCATACAAACAAATGTACGTATATGTATAAAATTATATAACTTTAGACAATGACTTATATATACAAGAGTTTAGCATCGGGCAGAGAATATTACAGTTATTAAAACCAGCATAAGTAATATTTAGACTTTTTATATGGATACCTTGTGAA
The DNA here is from genome assembly GCA_963969525.1 of Ontholestes murinus. Lineage (NCBI taxonomy): Eukaryota > Metazoa > Arthropoda > Insecta > Coleoptera > Staphylinidae > Ontholestes > Ontholestes murinus. Next base: position 68,651,909 of record OZ018389.1, read on the forward strand.
CAAATGTTTACAGGATAAAAACAATGCCTATATATTCAGGAGTTCATTACACCGGACAAAGAAAATTAGGGTTATTAAAAGCAAGCATCCCTTTTAGGAAAATTGGTAAACATTATGCAAATAAGTATTATCGCCTACATTTATGCGCTCAAAAATTAATTAACGAAACCGACCAAAAATTAATACAGCTAATAGAAGTTGTCGTACGAAAATTTATCTCCTTAAGATACACCAGCATTGCTATTATCTATTAGATGGCGCCACTAAAGGCTTTACTGGGGTAAACAATGGATTTTAATTTATATCATAATACTAATACTATAAGAATTAATATAGTTTTATAGATTTTATTATCGTATTATTATTAACAGCATTTATATGAGTAATTATTGATTATAATAATAACTATACAAGCTAAGCAGTTCATTTGAACGAAAATATTTTTATCTTAATTAGGTTAAACACACATGTTGTATACACTATATATTCTATATGATTATTTTAATATAAAAAGAGTCATGTTTATTTTATTTGATTCTTATAATATATACAAATTCTTATAATAATTATATGTATGTTCTTTTTCCTTCGATATTATGTCAGTCCCGTTATTTTATTTATATATGTTATAACCATGTTTGATATATAGATAAATAATGACTCATTTCATTTAAACGAGAATATATTTAATGAAAATGATGGTAGCGATCGTTACTATGTGGTAGTTCATTTTAAAAAAGGTTAAATGAAAATAATTTTTAAGTTTTTATACCACTATTTATTGTATAATATACACAAACAAAGTTAACAATATATTATCAATTTTGACACAACTATAGTTTCGACCTTTGCAGGTCATTATCAAGTGTTGAAACTATAGTTGTGTCAAAATTGATAATATATTGTTAACTTTGTTTGTGTATATTATACAATAAATAGTGGTATAAAAACTTAAAAATTATTTTCATTTAACCTTTTTTGAGAATATATTTATCTTTATTAAATAAAACACTCCCCTTTTCTCTACAATTACAAAATGTTTCATTACGAGCTAAGTAATAAATGAATCAATCAACAATATATTTCGTTACATATAAATATAGACATTTTTTTTTATTTATAAGCGAAAACATATTAATTATTTACATATTCAAAATTCCCATTTAATAACCCGTAAATAATGTTATTTTAATATGTTAATATTTAACCCTGAACTAATATATATGCAAAGTTACATTCTCATATTTAGTGTTTATCGTGGCGCCGGTTATTTTATATTTTATTTATTTATGTACGTTTTACAAACATTCATGAATACATTTACATATCCAAGCAAAACAGAAATGTTAATAAAAATTACATATGCGTATTGTTATCATTCACTTGTGAAAAATTGTCCCGGCGTAAAATAATAACCCGTGTAACATGATATCCGTCACAACAGGTTTTTGTTTAATTAAAAATATACGGTTATTAAAAAATAAACAGGAATATTTTAGAATATCAATTAATCAATAACACAAAACAACAGAATTATGTTAAATTCTTATTATTGTTATTACTTAAATAGCAATAATAATTAGTATACTTGCAGTAATATATTTATTATCATACTATTGAATTTATATCTACAATTATTAGTTTTAATTGAGTTTGTATTAAATTTTACACAATACATAATATATAAATTATGGTAGAAGCCATTACTTTATGATACATCTTGTAATCAGGATCTTTAACAATAAAATGTAGTAGTATTAAATTCTTTTACGTTATAGAAAATTAACTAATAATTCGAAAAACACAAAAACATTTTGTAAAACTACAACAATGAGCCTTCAAAGGCTCTAATTATAACTCTAAAGATGTCAATAAAATGAAGATTCTTTATAATTTTTTAATAAATTATTATATAAATACTATAAAATAATCTAAAAGAAATAAAAGCTACGTTTATACATTTTTCATGTTAATATTTTTGTAACATTTTTTTAGCTGTGTTGCTAATGTTTATTTTCTACAGTTGTGCAATCACGCCTGGAGTATCAATATCCAATTTTTGCTTACTTTTAATGTATGGTCAAATAATTCCCAGCTTTTATAAATAAATTTGTACAAAACCATGTTTACCCAAAAAAAAAAATGTATTAAAATTTCTAATATGTATGGCCCTCATCAATCATTTAATAATATCTAGCGGCGTTAGAATGTATCTACTAGATAATTTTATGGCACCCTCAAGAGTCTTGAAAGGAAGCCAGGGTAATACGAATATGTAACATACATGAGGATTTGCACTCTGTACTTGTGTTATTACATAATAAATAGAGAGTAATTGCACATTATGTGCTATTTACGAGCCGGAGTCGCTTGGTTAATTTGATATATTTTACAATTATTACCATGGGTCGACAGTTATCTTTTTCCAATAGCATTTTGATTGATTTAGTGGGATGTTGTTGTCGTTTTAAAATCAGTTCGGAGTTTTATCGTTCATATCGATTTATAATTACCTTAACTGATTCTGATAGCTTGTAAAATCAAAGTATATTTACCATTTAAAACTTAATGAAAGGTAAACATTTCGCACAGTAAATTATTACAAAAACTAAGTTTTCAATGTATTTACTTTCAACAAATCAAAATGTAAAAGTTAATAGATTGTCCCGCATAACGGAACATTTTTGTGGTGTCATCGTTTCCCAATCACGAGATGGAATTGAAATGACTATCCGCAGACACGTGTTTCGCTGTATTACAGCTTATCATAGCTGACATAGCTGTACTGAAATGATGACACCACAAAAATGTGCATAATGGAACATGTATTGTAATTTCAGGTATATAGCGACAAATAACAGTTATGGAATTCAATACCTGGCGATACTTTAGTACGAGAAGTGGAGTAGTTATTTTAACTGTTAGTTGGTAATTTTTACATTGTAATAGTGTAAAACTGCAGTGCAGAAACGCTCAAAATAATTAATTCTAATTACTCTTATTTTCATTAATGCTATACCTGTAAATCAATATTTAATTTAAATCATAATTATTGCTATTCAATAAAAGATTATTATTTGAAAATTATGTAAATTAAACCTGAATTGAACTTGATTTAATATCTCACGTTCATTCTCGAAAAGCTACCCCGCAGATGATTTTTGCATGGTCTTAACTTCTCCAACCCAGAAGGATCCGTGCAAGTTTTTTTTTATAGACTTCAGGAAATATTTTCATCATCTGTTTAGGCCAATTGGAATATCTTATAGTCTAGTCTAGTCATGAAAACTAGGATATTTTAATTTACGAAAAAGTTAACTTCAAGTTTCTTCAGACGATGTTCATACTCATGTTCCAGTCCTTCGTTGTAGGGAAGTATTTTGGGCAATTTTGGTTCGAATCAGATCCGCTTTTAATACTCGGTGGTCAGTAGTGTTAATGTCGTCTTCCTTTTTTAATATGCTTACCTATGCTCCCAGATAGTATTTTCTTGGTACGGAATTTATGCCCTTAAAAAAGTTGCGCCGTGAGGCTCTTTGATTCCCTCTGGGGGTAATTTAAGAGGCCCTTTGGAGTCTCTTGTATATGACCCAGTTCTCCTAAAGTTGCAAAAAGCTTTCGGAGTAATGTTCTTTTCCAATTAAGCTCGGGGTACCACCAAGGAATTTTTGCCAGATGTGCCAACCATCCTGGTGGGACAAGCCTCATAAAAAGAGTCTATAAGGCTTGTGTGTAATTTGAGAGACAGCCTTTTGACCTGCCTGAAAATACCTTCTTTCAGGTGTTTAGATAGGCAGCTGTTAAACAGTTCAGTATCCGTTCTTTTAGGGTTTAAGCCAGGATTTGTTCCATGGTCGTAACTACTACACTGAAGCAGATCCATCTGTGATCGAAAAAATACACGTTCTGGCGCGCAGTTCTTTATATACTTTGCTGTGTTTGCATTTGAGGGTTATAACCTCTTGTCTATAACCTGTCTAGTGGGGGTCACGAAAGTGAGTTTCTAGAGTCGTAGTTGAGAGATACTCAAGAAGAGATGCTCCTCTGTGATTAGTGCTGCTGCTACCCCACACTGTGAAGTAGGCATTGGCGTCGCATCCAATAGGATAATAATAAAGTGTAGCTTACTGTCATATAAAAGAGTCCTGCTCTCAATACCGTCCACACTGAACACTGCAAGGTCCGCGATGCTCAATTGTGTCAGGAACACGCACTGCACATTTTTAGGTGTAAATACATGTTCTTGGCTATATGGAGGTAAAATAACTTACATTTCCTTTTAGAGTACCCATACCTGCAACCCTTTTGCTCGTTAGTTAGGGTTCCTGTATGAGGGCTATATTATCCTTGTGGTTATGTCTGAGGTTTATTTGTTTGATATTGAATTTGCTTGTAATGATTGTATTTATTTAATAATTTATTCTTTTACTCAAACACTTCATTTGCCAGGATGTTGAGGCAGAAGGTATAATCGTCAACATTCTATTCTTACTTTTATTCAAATCTTCTATTTCCTTTTTAGAAGAGACTTTTTAACTTTATGTCAGTATGACAGATATTTAACATGATTAGCACTTACTTGCTAATAAGCAAAAATATACTTACCTTTTATGTTTCCTGGTACGCCTTGGTGTGGCCTCAAAGCTGGGGTTGGAACCTATCCTGGGTAACTGCTGTGATCTCCATGGGAGAATCCTCACCAGCATTCGAGGTGATCTCCTTTACTTCTGACTGCTTCATGTGAAGGGTCTCTTTTCCCAGGACATACAATAGCTGATATTTGCATTGGGAGTGCTTAACCTTCAGCAGTTCAATTTCTTTCAACGGTATCTTAAAAACGATTAGGATCCCGTATTCCTTCGTATCGTAGTGACACACACACATACCATTTGGCTGCTTGTACTTCTATATTCTGGACGCCTAGAGAGGTCAAGGCTGTTCTACACCACTGCCAGTTCAGCTCCCTCTCAGAGATGTCCCAGTTCGTTGACCGTTTCCTCGAGCCATTTCAAGGAATAGTTGTCCGCGCAGATGATACGCATAATCTCTCACGGGTAAGACCATCTGGATAAATGTGTTTATCAAGAGGTTTCATTTAGGTGTTGGTCAATGGCCTCTGTGTAGGTTTTAGGCTTTAGCAAATTCTCAGAGTCATCCGCTTTTTTGTAGAAAGAGGCGGTCTACTCGGTCTTTTTTGGCAACCCCTTCTGTTTTTGGTGGAGTAAGCTTCTGCAACTAGCCTTTAAGTTCGTGGTGACCAGTTCCGCAGTGGAGGCCGTTCTTCCTGCCTCCCTCATCTTCTCTCCTCCTTCTCTTTTCCACCCCGCAAAGCATGACCTTGTTATGAGCAGCCTGTTGGCAGCCCCTGAGCAGAGAAGACTAGTACAGTACTTGCGGTTGTGATTGTAGTTTGTGGTGGGCCACCCGAAGGCGCGCCCAACCGTGTTGTTATTTTTGGGCAGTCGGTGGTTGAGTGTCGGTGGGTGCCTGCCCGAACACTTCCGCTTCCGACTTCTTGCTCCCTAAACTTTTTACTATTGTTGATTTGGTTTTTTTAGGGTTTACATCCCTAGGAAGGTTGTTTTCAGTACTGGTATGAGCCCCTTCTGTCCTCTATTGTGTGCTGCTTAGTCAGATCCATCACCACAGTCCTTCCCAGTAAGGATGACCCTACAGGAAGCTAATGCTCCCGCTTGTATAGTACTCAGGATCACCTGAATACGCAAGCGCCCCACTAGCTCAAGTTGAGTAAGCACACACGGAGGAGTACACCTCATCATATTCTACTATAACTGGCGCTAGTTTTTCTTCTTCTTCGTCATCATCATCTTCATCATCATTTCTTTTTATCTTCAGCAGCTGTTTCCGTTTCTACCTTATCTTGTTCCTCTTCATTTTCCTTTCGCCTTCTTGTATTGTTTTAAAATTCGAGAGAGCACTCTTTGTTCAGCAGTAATTTAAATTGTTCCATGTACGATAAATTGGACATAAATGTGCCAGTAATGACCAATATATTACCTAAATAGTAAAAAATACGTTGTAAAGAATGAATTTCATCATCTGAAGCAAAAGGGTCATGGGTGGAAGAACACATAGTGAACTCCGCTCGCAAGTCCTGTGACCTAAATTTCTGTATTTTTTAATGTATATATCTCAATTTTGTTTACCTTGTTTTAAAAGGATATTGTAAAGTTAAAAATGAACAAATGAATCAATAAATGAACAACATGTGATCAACATGTTATCAAAGATAGTATCACACTTCACTTGCCAAATATCCAAACCAATTGCATAAATCTTATCATGCCTGTATAATTCTGTATCAGATGTATATTCAGGATTAAAAATTACAGGATGAACCCATGATCCCTCGTAAGAAATTATCGAATTGTTTGGGTGCCATTTAACCTTCTAATCTGTGGTAGTTCCCATTTACAGTTCATTTCATCATCCCAGTCATCAGGCTTAGTGGCATCTGGGTCTGGAATATGTTCTGGTTTATCTGGATCCCAGTCAGATTCTAAATCACCACTCTCAACTTTCTCTCCATCAATTTGTACTTTATAGGTCAGGTCTTATGAACAAAATGTAAACGTGTGTGTGTATATGTCATTGTTATAGCTGATGTCTTTATTGATTAATTCAACATGGTCTCAAAATCTCCGGCGAGAATTGTGCAAGTAGAGTACCAGAAAGACCAAAAGTATGTTGGAAGTTTTTTTGAATAAGATTATGCAAGTTCAGATAAATTTAACTAAAGTTATATGAAGTAGTTATTTGACAGCGATGACGGAAGTACTACCACTAATATAATTAAGTGTAGAAAGTTAATTGCTCTCATAGTAAAGTCGCACTACTGCTTTTAACCCAGGCAAGAAATAGTTTGGTACAGTGCGAATTAATAAACTTAGTAATAGGGCTATCCCAATGAAAAGGACAGAAAAACTTAAAGGATGGTTAAGAATAAAAAAATGAAAAATTGAAAAAACATGCGATGAAGTTTATATATGCGTATAGAAAAAAGACAGTTGTTCTGAAGGTTTCTTTCCAAAGGAGTCGTTATCTGCTGAAATGTGTGGGAAAATACTACTGTAAAGAAAGAACATGGACATGTAAAAACATCAATGGTGAATCGAGTTGCAACCAGTCCATGTGCAAAAATAAAATGCAGATAAAGCTGTGGTAAACTTAGCAACAAAGGCTTGAACATATTTAAAAAAAGAAGTGAAACGAATTAAGCAACGGATATGTATTACACACCTCTGGTAAATTAAGAAGCTTCCAGTGGCATATATGTTTCCACAAGAAAGAAGAAAGATAAGTAAACATAAAAGGAAGAAAATCAAACATAGCAAAGAAGCTAATTGTAGATAAAGTAATTTAAGCCTCGATCTTAAGTCACAAGTTTACATTTTTTTATTAAGAAACTATTAAAAATTTTGGTCTTATCTGCAAGCTAAAATTTTAAAGTATTTACTGTAAGTTTTTGTTTAGTGGCAATTGTGTTTCCATTGTTTTATCGGCGTATAAGTTTGATAGATTAACAGTAACTTAAGATTTGATTTGATTTTATTTTTCTGGAGTTGTTTTTAAAGTTCATTAAGAATTTAGATCTTAAAATATAAGACCCCACAATTTATTTATAAGGTTGTGGTTTATAGCAATTGGTTTTAAAATTTTTATCGGCAAAATTAAAGATTAAAAATGATTTAACCTAGTAAGTGATTTTTGCTGCAGTTGTTTTGAGGGATTATTAGTAAATGTAATCTTATTACCAGAATAGAAGAGTTTTAAGTATTTTCTATAAAATTTTAATATTTACCAATTGTTTTTTATCGACAGGAATATTTGATACATTATACATGACTTAAGCTTTGATTTTTAATGATTTTTCTGTGGTATTATTAAAAGACTATTAAACATTTTAATCTTATCTTTAAGCTAGAATAATTGTGAGTATTTACTGCAAGTTTGAGGTTTGTGGCAATTGTTTTTTAATTTTTTTATCGCCACAAATAATAGATAGATTCACAATAATTTAAGTTATCTGCAATTGTTAGTCAAATTATTGAAATTTTTGGTTAACTTATCTAGATAGAAGAATTTTCAGTATTTTCTATAATTTTTTGATTTGTGGCATATGTTATTTCATTTGTTTATGGACGAAAATAATTTAAGATTTGATTTTATGTTATTTTAATGCAGTTGTTTAAAGTTATTATCGAAATTTATAATTTTACATCAGGCTGGAACAATTTTAAGTAGTTTGTGAAAAATTTTTGTTTTTAGCAATTGTTTTTATTTTTTTGATTGGCGCAAAGGTTTGATAAATTAAACATTATTTAAGCTTCGATTTTAAGTGATTTTTCTGCAGTTTTCTTGAGAGATGATTGATTTTAATTTTATCTTCAAGCTAGAACAATTTTAAATACTCAAAATTGTTCTAGCTTGTTCTGTAAGATTTTGATTTGTAGTAATAATTTTTTTCGTTATTTTATCGGCGCCGAAAATGTTTAATAGATTCACAGTTTAAGCTTTGATTGTATGTGATTTGTTTGCAGTTGTTGAAACGGATTATTAAAAATGTTTGTCATATCATCTAGATAGAAGAATTGAAATTATTTTTTATAATATAACCTAAACATTGATTTTCAGGTGCAGTATTATATAAATAATAAATTATTATAATAAATTCATTATTTTTTTATAACTATTTCATTTGTGGCAATTGTATATTTATTTGTTTATATGCCCAAACCTTTGATAAGTTAACAATTATTTAAGATTTGATTTTATGTAATTATTCTCTAGTTTTATTAGGACATTTTTGAAAATTATAATTTTATTATCAAGCTAGAACAATTTTAAGTGGTTTCTCAAGAATGTTTGTTTGTAGCAATTGTTTTTGCTAGCGCGAATGTTTGATAGATTGATAACGTTTTTGAGTATTTACTGTAATTTTGATTTGTTGTTTTTTTATTATTTTATCGGCGCCGAAAATGTTTGATAAATTCACAATAATTTAAGCTTTGATTTTATATGATTTTCTTGCAGTTGTTTAAACAGATTATTGAAACTTTTGATAATTTTTAATATCAATTAAATAGAAGAATTCTGAGTATTTTATATAACTTTTTGATTTGTGGCAATTGTTTTTTCATTTGTTTATATCATTTATCAAATAATTTAAGAATTGATTTTATGTGATTATTCCGCAGTTGTTTTAATTTTCGAAAATTATAATTTTATTATCAAGCTAGAATAATATTGAATAGTTTCTGAAAATTTTTTGTTTGTATCAATTGTTTTTAATTCTTTTATTGGAGCGAATGTTTGATAGATTGAAAATTATTTAAGCTTCAATTTTATGTGTCATTTTTCTGTAGACTTTTTAAGAGATGATTAAAAATTTTGTTCTTATCTTTAAGCTAGAACGACTTTAAGTATTTAATGTAAGTTTCTGGTTTTTAGCAATTATTTTTTTTTCATCATTTAATCGGCACCGAAGCTGTTCACAAATAATGGATAATTATATTCTAACTTTAGTCTAAGGAATTCCTTAACCTATCCTAATTAAACCTAACCTAAACTAACCTAACCTTTTTTGTGGCTGGGAGGTGGAAAATCTTTTATAGACGGAGTGTGGGACTCCCCAGAACTGGTATACCCACTAAAAACCACCTCCCCAAGTCGCCCTGTCACCCCGCGGAAACCCCGTCTGGAATTACTTCACGGGGTGTAGGGTGTCGATCTGCGTCGTTGATGTTTACGTGTGTGTGAGAGAGAAGTGCGTGTGTGTGAAGTGAACGGCTCGGGTACGTGGGGTCGCTACTCCCAAATGGCTGTGCACGTCAACCACCCCTGCGGGAAACCTAACCTAACCTAACATTTTTTATTTTTTACAATAGATTTGTTCCCACTAAAGGGTGCACAGCCACAGCCTAGGCTTAGCCTATTCACCTCCCACTACCTTAGGTGTGAGAGGTTAAGCTGCGCTTCAGCGGACCGCTACTCAGTACTGGAGCACCGGCGGTATCACCTTGGGCATTCCTCGCCCGGTGCCCTAACTCCTAATTACTTACCCTCCCCAGAGTATCACGTAGGTTACTTGCACCTCAGGTTATCTGCCATCATCACTCATCGCCCCTATCCCCATCTCATAATTGCTATTGCGTACTGCTCCTTTAATAATAATAATTCTTACTGCCCGTATAGTGCCTATCTTCCCTACCTAGCTCGGCACAGGGAAGGCACATCGGGGTCTCTTTACACTCACTCTTCGCGTGTTCATGCTGCCCGCACCTTCTGCACGCGTCCTGACTATTAGGTTTTGTGCAAGTAGCTGCTACGTGCCCTTAGCCCCTGCACCTGTAACCGACAGTAATCCTCCTTCATTCTAGGAGCCGCCTTATAACTTCCCTCTCGCTCTCGACTAGACCTTTATCCGCTCCTTCTGTACCCCAGTGCACGCTGCCACTTTGCCAATTATATCCTTCGGCAGCATCGTACTCGAGCCCCTTAATTTCGGCCACAGCCTTACTTTGTCTGGTGACTTTAACATTTTCCTTGCTGACCACCCGGCAATATCCTTGATCAGGTCTGCTCCAACTTCCCCACTCTTGAGCTTTATCAGAATTTTTCCCGCCAGGCTACGCTTAGCCGACGAGACAAGATCGGATCTACCACCCTTGGCCACACCAATATTAACTGCTCTCAGCCTCTCGCCGTAAATCTTACCTAACCTAACCTAACCTAACCTAATCAAGTTCGATTTATTAGTCTTATTTTATCTTAGTATGAATACAATGAAAAGGAAGAGCCCTACCTAAATGAGGAATATGTGCACCAGTAACGGTGATAAACAATATTGCTGAAAATATGTCAAAAACTTTATAAGGAAATTTTGTTAGGATTTCCAAGTAATTTATTCTATTAAAAGATACCTTAAAATCCTTGTGGTGAATACTATTTATGAATGCAGCTCACCAAGTTCTAAGTAAAATGCGGTGAAATTAATTTTACGGACTACCCAAGAAACAACAATGCTGGAAAAAAGTTAAAATATTTTCACAACGAAGTTTGTCTAAGTTTACAATAAATTTATTCTGCTAGAAGTTTTTATATATCAAAAAATACCTTAAAGTAAAGACTATTTACGAAACAAATATACCACTAATATAAATAAGTGTGTCTTAGTACTTAGCTATTTGAATTTTGTTACATAAGTACTCGATGCCACTGACTGAATTCTAAGAGTAACAGGCGATATATCCGATGACAGATAACAGAAAACATGTTGCAGATAACACACGATAAAAGATAGATAAAAATGAGAAGTTATAAATGAAAGATGATGTTTGTCAAATGACAGATGACAGACAATAGATGGTAGATAATAATGTATATATTTCAGTTCACAGCCGACGGATGATAGAAGATATTTATTTATTTATTTACATCTTTGGTCTTCTTTCTTAGAAAAATACATTTAAAAGACAAATTAACTACAAAAATATATAACAAGAGACACGTGGCAGATGACAGGTAATAGATAATAAATGAGAGATGACAGATGGCAAATGATATTTAAAATGTCAGATGACTGATAATAGAAAATCAGTCGATAGATGATGGATAAAAATGAGAAAAGTTATATAACAGCTAATTATACCTAATGAAACCTACTAAAATGCATCAATAAAATTGAAGGGAGAAAAAACATTTTGGGCAGGCTAAGCTGCCAAAAACTACATTAGATGGGATGAAAAGAGCATTTGGAAATGCTCAAGAGGTGAACTAAAATGCTGATACTATCAAACACATTGAAAACAAGTAATAAAAGGAAATTGAAATAAAACATCACAGTTGGGTGGGTTTCACATTTATTGTTGAACACATCATCATTCATTATTCATTCATCATCATTCATTATTCATCTGCCTGATGAAGCCACTGTGTGACGAAACATGTTGCAGTGTTCAACAATAAATGTGGAACCCACCCAACTGTGTTGTTTTATTTCAATTTGTTATGGAGTTCCATCATGTATCCGCCTCGTCAATTCAATTCCAATAAAAGGAAAGTTTTGGGAAACGCAACACAAAGTAAAAACTCTAGACTTCTTGAAAAACACAATTTACAAGAAAAACAAGAAACCTACAGCTCTTGAGGTTAAACACAACCAAAGAAAAACGATTATACAAAGCTTGCGGGAAACCTAAACTCATAAATATGTCATTTGTATACTTAAAAAATGACATTAAATCATTAATATATAACATAGAGTTTTCTGACAGTATTGGCGAGAACACGAATAAGATATTTTCCGATGCATATTTTCGGAAATATTCAAATTTTCAGAGGTCACACACAATAGATTTTCGTCACTATTGAATACAGGAATCACTCTACAAAGACAACAAAATAACCAAAGGTATCGACTCAAAAACCTAAAATGGAAAATATAGGTAGAAACCACAACAAAAAAACGCTAAAGCCCTTTTAAATATATAATAGAAATAGAAGACAAAAGTCAACTTGACATATAATTTCCATTAGGGACAAAATTGTTTATTTTTAAGGCAAAAATTTGGTTCATTGGTTTCTGATATTCGACTTGGGCGTCAGCAGAAGAATTTACTAATTCGGGGTACGAGTGAAAGACCCTCTAGGATGAACTCTGCCCGATTCTCGCGCAATCTAAATTATGTATGAATATTATTTATATTATTTTTTTTGTATTAGGCACAGAAATCAAACAAATAAATACATTGCAATATTAAAACTATTTGAAAGCTAAAGGCAAAAATATCAAAAAAGACGAGGATTGAACTTATTTAAAGCTAAAAACAAACACTATTCAAAGACTTCACTAGGCGAGGTGTCAAGTTTAATTTATAGATATCCAATAAGCCTATATTCTCAAATAAAATCTAAAAACAAAAATTCAACAAATAACAACAAAGTTCTTGATGAATCTAAAGACCAGGTCTGTCTTCTCTCTGCCTTAAATCTTTCGTATATCTTTTGTCTACTTTTTAGCAACCAGTTGTGCATATTTTAGACATTTTTTGTTTATACCCACATCCCGCACACCTTTCACCTATTTTTTTGAAAAGTGTTATGACAAACAAAGAGCAGAAGAAAGATCATGTATAGACTGTCTTTAGTAAGGCCATATCTATGTAATACACGACCTTCTTCCTTCCTGTTTTTATCGCATCTTTTAATATTCTGTGTTTTTCCTTCCATTTTTAGTTTGCTTTTTCTATTTCTAATAAGTTCTTGGTTTTTTTAAATAAATAAACTAATAAATGATGTACTTTAAACTATTTGTGAGTGAATATGGTTTGAGTAATTATGAGCAAGAAGTGAATTTACGCTGATTTCGTTAAAATAAACTGGCAAAGACAATTAAATAATCTAGAATCCAAGTTTATAATCATTTGCAGAAACGTGTTTTGATCTCTCAATCTCTTCAGTACAGCTATATTACAAAATTGTTTTTAAATACAAATTTTTTAATGCAAATCAAATGTTTGTAGTTTATGTACGAAAAATATTTATAGGGTGGGTGGCTGGCCTCTATCACATCCTCCAACCAAACAATATTAGCGAGGGTTTCATCAAAAATCTAATTATTTCAATCTGAATTTAAATATTTATGAAATGAAATATTTATTGATTTTATTAACCAATTATTTAAATAGAGTCTGGAGATATAGTAATTTGTGGTGTAATAGTGGTTACCCACCCACCCTAAATAATTAAAATTCACATCAACAGCATTTGTGATTTTAATTCCACTAAAATTTCATACAATTCTGTTTGTATATTTCTGAAATAAATAGACTTTCTATAGGTTTTATACAAAAACATATGTAGGGTGGGCGGGTGGCCACTATCCTACCCTCCAACCAAATTACTTTAGCGAGGGTTTCATTTAAAATTCAATTATTTTAACACAGATGAAAGCTTTTGAAAATAAATAATGTATAATATATTTCTGTTAAACTCTTATTAAGTAAACAGGCAAATTAAGATGAATATATAGGTAAGTCCATCATGCCAAATCCTGTCGAACGCTTTCGAGATGGCGAAAGTCCCAGTCTTCGGAAGTATCGCATTTAATTGAAAAGCCCTCTGTGATGAACTCGGTCACCCTAGATGGTGTGTGGACATGTTGGCCCAAAAGCTTGCTTGATCAATTAACCCAACACGCTGAGCAAACCAATGAGAGGCGAGGAAATTTCCTCCCTTAAGGATGCTAATCACGGCTGCTAGCTTCCTTACCAATGGGAAGTGTCCCAGTCGCATTGTGGCGTTCAAGATGTTTGAGAGAGCGCATAAACCCTTGGGGGAGAGGTTTTTGACCATCGCGGTGGAAATACCGTCAATACCCGGAACTCTTCGCGTTTTGAGCTGTTTTATAAGTCAGTTTAGCTCTTCTGCGGTGCCCAGTTGACAGGTTCACCTACAGTTGTTAATATTTACTAAGTCATTCTGGACGATTTCAATGATTTCTTCGTTGAAGTCGAAGTTGTCATTGAGGTTTTGGGAGAATTGGAGTTCAAGCGCGTTTGTAAACAACTCAACTTTGGCATTCACACCTAATAGCGCTTGGTTGTTAATATTCAGTCGTTCGGGCGACCAAACAAAGGTCCAAATCGAGTTTGGTTCATTATTCATTGTATCAAAGCGACCTTCCCAACAGTTGTTCTTGCATTTACGCCAGTCGTCTTTGACTTTGAGCGCGAGTCTGTTGTATTCCGTACAATAGGGATCCGGATCGATGGCGGGCGATCTTTTTCTCTTTGATCAATGCCCAGGGGATTTGCCAGTAAAGTTATTCTGCTGGTCGTGAACGCGTTAACAGCGGATTGAATTGCTTAAGAGAACATATCGACTGCTGCCTCAAGGTCTGCTTTGGATCTCATGATCTGAAGAGAGGAGATAAAGAGCTCAATCTTTGACGTTGACGTTTAAGATGACGGCAACGTCAATCTTCAAAGATCGTGGCCTACTGATTTGAGGGCACTTGAGAAGTTTTACAATGGAGTATTTAATTCGTTAAGATATTAACATAAAGGCGCCATCTATTGTCTAAACGATGCATTAGATCCGTATGAGTGGATAGCCACCGACTATTAAAGGGAATCTAATAACATCAAATTGCACCTTTATGGTAATATCTTAAACGACGTTTATTGTCCATATATAATATTAATAATTTTATAAAATCTTGAAGAAATCCTTTTGTAAATAATTTAAAAGGCATTATAATTGTTTATAATACCTTTTTAGGTTGAAATTAAGAAGAATTGTAGTTTTGTTAATAACACAATTTCATTATTATTTATTTTTTCAAATAATTTGTATACAAAATTACTTTTTTGTTATTTATTTCAATAACATATAGAGACTAATTTTATTAAATTAGTATATGATTCAGTCAGCATTAATCACAATTTCGTAATTATATCGCACGTATAAATGTACATACTATGATTGCATCAATTCGTATCTAATAGCACGGTGGAATTGCCTTAATCAAAGAGCTGCAGATTATCCAATTATAGAGCAATCAAGTAATTGTCGCAAAACACGCACTAATTAAGGACGTCGCCGTAATGACATCTCGATGCGCTTTTCTCCTAATGAATTAAAACCCATCCTTTTTATTTCGAATAGCTAACAAGCACAAACAAGCACTGAATATCTCTCGGTGTCTATATATACCTAACGTATCAAAACTACAATTAAAATAAACAAAATAAATGAGTCTCCTGTGGTGCGGGCGATACACAAGAATGTGGAGGGTTGGATGTGTAGCCGCCCTGGAAATGGAAGTGCCGGAATTGAGCGTCGGCAAAGAAATAGTTGAATGAAGAAGAGAAATGATACACACAAAGAACGCATCTTATCAGGAAAGGGATATAAAACACCCTGCTCCATGGGGAGCGGAATGTGTAATGAGGAATAATTTAACCAGTGCATTATTTCATTCGAATTATGCTGTGAATTTCTAAACAATGAGGCCAGAGATATGTCCGCTAATTAAATCATATGAAGCGTACGATGATTCCATTAATATACAAATTTTGTAGCTAATAATTTATATTTAATATTATCGTAAAAAATAATAGAATATCTAAATCATGTGTACATTAAAATTCTCATTTGCATTTAATAATTATTGCAAATAATCTGTCAATTTTATACAATTGTAAACGCTATATATTAGTTGTACATAATAATGAGAAAAGTACATCTTTACTTTGAGCATTTCTACACTTATGTTTTACATTATAATGTAAATATTTCAGTTAACAGTTAAAACAACTACTCTATATATTCGGTTTTTTTGAAATTTTAAATTTTCATTTATTTACTTATCTTGGATATATATTTACTTATCTCTATGCATAACCTTATTTAAAGGTGGCATAAATTAAGCCAATGAAACAACAAGAAAGACTCAATACATAATACAATTTTTTATTGAATGTTCTTATAGAAAATCGACATTTTTTAATCATAATCAAACTGCATTATCTAGAACTATTATTATTCTCAAATCAACAAGGGTGGGAACTATCTTAATTACCTATAAATTGTCCAAACCTACCCCGAAGGTTAAGATGTCAATAAGCTATAATTTAAACTAGCTATACAATATTAATTATTAACTACTACGAATCTATTAGTTTTGAAAATAACGTATTCAGTAAATTGCCCTTAAAGAAAGAAATACCGTACATCATCCACATCCTTTTTCCGCATGAAAAAGATTCACGCTCCACATCCGTTCCATGTATTTCTCTATACACAAAGATTTCATAATGCAATAGCAGTTCTCCTATGCATTCCGAAATCTATACATTTCCGAACTGTGCAATATCGTGTGCAGAGATTCCAGAATAATTTAAAGTTGGCATAATGTAGAGTGGCATCACCATTGCCGTATTACGACGTGACATATAAATAATTTTCAATGCGGCGGGGGTGTGTGCGGGTGTAAAATAGTGGTGTGCATTTTCACCTTGTGGGAACTATAAAGTTTCGACATAGTTCACAATTGCCTAATGCATACTAATCTAAATTCATGGGATACGTAATATGGATACAAGGACATTTCGTCGTCTTATGGTAAATATTTATCTTTGTGTGTTTTTCTTCCGCTGTTTGTTTTTGTCTGTCTTATTTCGAGAGATATGTTCGCAATAAATTGCCAAAACTGTCCTTGTATTTATTTAGATATCGGAGGCATATTTACTACAAATGTGAATGGATTTATTTCAATTTTTTTTTCATATACGTATTAAAAATTAAAAATCAAAGTAACTTTGTAAATATTACACATATTATTTGTTAATAGTGACTACAATTTTGACTTGAGCTTGTCATTCTTAATATTAACATTTTTAACCAAATCTAAATAATAGAAATAAAATTTCAGTCAAGTTATTAGATCTAGGAATTTAAAATTACATGTGAAAATGATTTATCCTTGGGGCACAAAGGGCCTAGTGAGGCCTAAGTGCGCTTATCAATGATTTAATCACCCTTGGCAAACTCAATCCAGGTCCAGATTTATCCTTTTTTGAAAAATACGCTGCTACTTCACTTCCTTTCTCTTTTTCCAGATTTGGAAAGAGATAATAGTCGCTAGAAGCCAAATCTGGTCTATAAGGTAGGTGATCAATGATTGCGAAGTCCACCTTATGCAAAGCAACCAACGCAACTCGACTCTTATGAAAAGGAACTTTATCGCAGCAAACCTTTTCTTCTTCTTTCCTCTCTAATAACTAATTTTAACTACACTAAAATTGAAGCAAATCAACAAAATTCTTCCTGTGCCCCAAAAAACTATCGCCATGAGTTTTCCCACCGTCTGCGACGCCATGAATTTCTTAGGCAGTGGTGTACGCTTTTTATGCCACTGCATGGAGTCTTACTTTGACTCAGATTCATTGTGATGAACCCAAGTTTTATTCCCAGTAACAATTCGCTCCAAAAACATCCTTGCCTTCATTACACTACTTCTGCTCGCCGCTGTTTTTGTGGCCACACTGACTTTTGACATGCCGAGATGATTATGAAGAACATTACAATGGTTGTTTCCAATACTTCAACCTTTTCTGCAACTTGTTTTTTTCTTCAAACGGGCATCCTCCAATATTAATTTTTTCGATGAGAGCTAAAGTAGTGACCTCAGCAGACCGCCCAGGTCGGGAATCGTCTTCAATTAATTCCCTGCTTTGCTTAAAGAGATTGTGCCACTTGTATATCATGGCTTTTCCTGGACAAGAGGCTTCAACTTATGTTCCAATATAGTTTAAACACCTTTTTCTTGCTTGGAAAGGAACGTTATAAGGGCGCGGAACTCTAATTTCTCCATACATCACCATTTCTTCCGGATTGAGTAGCTTGATCGACGATTGTTCAAAGACTACTAACCTTGTTATGATAATACTCGATATATATACTAATAATTAGTTACTGAACACGATAACACCAGCGCAGGGAATTTAGGAATGATACCTTTCCTATAAAAATTTCTGGAAAACTAGTTAGTATTAAATTACAATTATTTCAGAAAAATTTCAACACCAAATATAATATCAAAATTATACAAGCTTACCTACCTCAAATCATACTAACGAAGAGGTGGATATGTTTTATGACGACCTAAGAGATGCTCTTAGAGATCAGCAGGCACATTATTCTATTCTATGTGGTGATTTTAATGGCAAAGTGGGAAAAAGGTCGAACGCTGTCGAGTTTTCACTGAGAAACCATGGACTGGGAGGAAGAAATGATAAGGGCGAAACACTGCTTGGTTTCCTGTTGCAAAACAACTTATTCCAGATGAATAGCTTTTTTCCTAAGAGACCAAACAGGAGATGGTCATGGAAAAGCTCGGATGGACGAACAAAAATTGAAATATATTTCATAATTCAAGCCTTTTCAAGTGCGATCGAAATTTTTGTAAATAATTATTATGTATATAATTGGAATACTTTTGTTAGCATCTTGGATAAAATAAATAATACCTAATAGTTTAGGACGTGTCAGTACTGAACAGGGTAGCCACAGGAAGTGACCATAGGTTTGTACGAGTCAAATTAATGATTGACATAAGCTGATCAAAAAGACCGGCAACAACAGACCACGGAAGAGTCCAGCAGACATGGACGATTTCCAGCAATGCATTACGAGTAAGCTCTTTAGTACCATACTAAAGAGAAAAGAAACATCAATGTCTTAAATGAGACCATCACTACTGCCCTGTTAGAGAGCCAATATAGATACTGCCTAACAACCAAGAAAGAATCAAAATTAAGCGAAGCTGCTATGCGGAAAATGCAACAAAGAAGATACATGAGAAGTGATGAACTAACTGCTGATGAGGAGCTTAAACAGATTAACAGGGAAATATCAAAGACTATAAGACGTGATATTAGAACATACAAACAAGAGAAGATTAAACAAATAATTGAAAACAATTAAAGCATGAAGGTATTACATAGAAAACTGGAAGGCGGATATAGGCAAATGACGAAAGTTAAGGACAAACAGGGTTATACTACAACAAACCGCGAAGGTATTCTAAAAATAGTTGAGTACTTTTACCACCTATTATATAAAAGCCACAATGATGTAAATTAAGACTCAGAAATAGAACCAGAGATATTGACAAGTTAAAAAAAGCCAGAATCACTTCCAGATATTACCCAGGACGAAATAAACCTAGCCCTGAGGAAAACAAAAATCAATAAGGCCCCTAGAGAGGACTGCGTGGTTGTTGATGCAATTAAGCTAGGTGGTAACTGTTTACTAAAGAAAATAGCAAAACTTTTTAATCTCTGTCTTTTTAAAAGCACCATACCAGACAAGTGTTACAATGACATCCTGATCTTGACTTATAAGAAGGGAGATACAGCCGAACTGCAAATCTATCGACCAATAAAGACACTTTTATATAAAATCTTCACGAGAATTATTACCACACGACTGGAAAACAAATTATATTTTTCTAAACCAGGGCGGGTTTTTCAGAGGTTTTGAAACCAATGACCATCTTCAAAGCACCAAAACTGTGATTGAGAAGTCAATTGAATACAATAGACCTCTTGTCGTTGGCTTTATGGACTTCCACAAGACCTTTGACACCGTTGAACTGGATGCAGTATTGGACTCCTTACAAAAATGCCGTGTTGACTACCGCTACCATAACTAATATATAACATATATAAAATTGCTACCATGATGGTAAAGCTGCATGAAAACACCAACCCTATAAGAATCGGCAGAGGAGTATGACATGGTGATACTATGTCATCCAAACTGTTTATCACTGTTCTGGAATACGTCTTCGGGGATGCTCTGATAGAAAGGAAAGGGTTTAAATATAGATGATCTTAACCTAACAAATCTGCGTTTCGTGGATGATATAGTTTTGCTGTCCGACAACCTACAAGATATCAGGAAAATGCTGTAAGATCTTCAGAAAATATGTGTCCAGGTCGGCCTAAAGGTTAATATATCAAAAACAAAATTTATGACAGATCTGGTCCCTAGTGGAAATATTACTACTGATGACTGTGAGGTGGAGCTGCTATATCTCAGTCATGAAATACGAATCTCAAGAGAAGAAAGGCTCGCTTGGGCTGCATATGGCAGACTTGAATATGTGTTTAAAAGTGATCTCGCAATTTGTCTAAAACGAAAAGTTTTTAATCAGTTATGACCTACGACGCCGAAACCTTGACAATCAAATCTGCTAAGAAGTAACACAACGCAAGATGAAAAGATCGATGCTCGGTGTGTCACTTCGTGACCACGTCACATATGAGGACTTGCGAGGGAGAACAGGTGTCACAGATGTTAAATACAAACTGGGCTAGACATGTAGTCCGCATGACAGATGGTCAATGGTCAAAAAGGCTGATCAAATGTGATCGAATAGAGACCAAGAGCCGACAAGAGAAACAGAGGAAGACCTCCCACGCGATGGACGGACGATATCAAAAGAATAACCATTGGATACGAGCGCTCAAGATAGAGGACAGTGGGCAGAAATGGGGGAGGCACAAAAAATTATTCATATACAGCAGTGGATGCAAAGTGCTGATTGAAGATGATGATGATGATAATGATGATGATTTACCACAATTTTCACCTCCTAAGACAATTGAGACTAGGGTTGAACGGACAATTCATGGGGAATTTAAAGGTGGTGGCATACTTATAGCTATAAAGAAATGCCACAAATCTGTTTATGTTTACGTGACAAATTTGCAAATTATAAATTTATAATATGGGGTGATTTTAATTTCCATAATATTAAATGGTCAAGTGTAGGATATGATATAGTAACACCTAGCATTCAGGCACAAAAAATTATTCATTCTTATTGTTTTATGAATATGAAAGAGTTCCAAATAGTAGGGGTAATTTTTTGGATTTATGTTTCTCTGACATTGATATGAATATTGAGATGGCTGATGATATACTACTTAATACTAGCTCCCATCATTCTGCATATTGTCAACCATTGCTAATATCAATAGATTAATAACACACGAAAAAAGATACCTTTTTAATAGGATTATAATTTAGATTGGGAATATATCTTAAATGGTAGTAATTTAGATGATGCCGTTAAATTATTTTATAATCATATTTATAAAGGTATGGATTTGTTTATACCAACTAAAATTATAACCGCGAGAAAAACTAATTTTCCTAGATGGTTTAATTATGACCTTATTAAAAAGATATCAGAAAAGAAGCTTGCACATGCAAATTAAAGAAATCTGTTAGTAATGAAGATTATTTGATATTTTCTAATCTTAGATCAATCTGCAAAAATTTATCTAAAAATTTACATAAGGAATATTTGGATAATATTCAAAATAATCTTTTTGTCAATCCAAGAAAATTTTGGCAATTTGCACGTGATGCCAAGAATGAAAATGGAATTCTAAAAGTTATGAAACTTAATGATGGAACAGCTGATAATAGAAATAATATCGTTAATTTGTTTTCGGATTATTTTTCGACTATTTATAAGACCATGGATAATGATATCGACGACAATATTTTAGATAATGAATTCAGCAGTTCCGAACACGTTTTTGTGTAGGATGTCGGGTTAAATATATCTTTAGAGGCATTATTTAACCATATCGCCAAGTTAAAGAATTCCTTCACTTCTGGGCCCGATTGCATTCCTTCAAATTTATTATTGAATTGTATTTATTCATTATCCAAACCTATATATTATCTTTAAGTCTTCCTTAAAGCATTGTTATTTTCCAAAAATTTGGAAAGAATGTTACATTACTCCAATATTTAAAAGTGGAGCCCGTGAAAATGTATCTAATTACCGTAGTATTTGTATTCAATCTGTTATTCCAAAGTTACTGAACAAGATTATTAGTGAGCAACTTATATGGATGTCCAAGTCAATAATATCATGTAGGCAACATGGTGTTCAATCGTGTAGATCCACAACGACAAATTTAATGTAATTCAAACATTTTTTGTCAAATGCCTTTGTTAGAAATTATCAAGTAGATACTAAATATACGGATTTTTCAAAGGCGTTTTACAGAGTCAGTCATGCTGTCCTTTTGCACAAATTATGTTTACTTGGATTTAGTTCAAATACATTATTTTGGCTCAAATCATTTCTTACAGATCGACTACAAACTGTAAAAATTTCTAATTTCGTATCAGAACCAATTGTTATTGGTGTTCCACAAGGCTCTCATATTGGACCAATTCTATTTATATTATTTATAAATGATTTAGAGCAGGTTATTAAGTTCAGTGAATGCTTATTATACGCGGATGACATGAAATTATATAAAATTATAAAATGTGTTGACGACTGCAAATTATTACAAGAGGATTTGGATAGTGTTGCTCGTTGGTGTTTTATTAATAAATTGTTTTTAAATGTTGATAAGTGTGTTTCAATTTCTTTTTTTTAAGTGTGCGTTCATTACATGTTGAGTATATCATCCATTCATCTCCTTTGAAACGTGTTGACTCGGTTAAAAACCTGGGTGTGATTTTTGATAGTCGCTTGTCTTTTAAGGTCCACATTAATGGTTTATGTGATAAAGCATCAAGACTCTGGGTCTTAATTTGGCATATTTCAAAGGAGTTACAACCAAATTGTTTATTTCTTTTATATTGTTCATTGGTAAGGTGTCACCTAGAGTATGCATCCCCAGTTTGGTCTCCTTACATAGTAATGCACATTTACCATATCGAATCGTTGCAACACAAATTCCTTCGAAATACAAACTAGGTATTCGCCATATCCAAGGTAGCTATGAATCCATCATGAAAACTTTTAACATCCAGCTACTAAGTGATCGTCGTAAAATGGGAAACCTTTGTTTTCTTCATGGATTAATTAATAGTCACATTAATTGTCCGCCACTATTATCCGAGATATACATTTGTTTTTCTAATTTTTCACTTAGGTTAAGAAATAGCAATTTATTTAAAATCGGCACATATACAACCAACTACTCTCATAACAATTTTATGAGTCGTATGTTAAGGTTGTTGAATGTTTTAAATAAATATGAGTGGTTTAATTAGTTCAATTCGAGTAAACAAGCTTTTAAAAAATCACTGGTCAAGAATATGGATTTAATTTAGGGTTTATACTTGTTCTATTTTTTATAAGTTAATTATTAACATAAATATGATTTCGTTTCTAATGTATTAATTATAAAACTAACACTCGCCAAGAAGTCTACTTTAATTTATTATAATTATTATTAATTTTTATTTTTATTTTGTATATGCTAGCATTAATATAATTATTATTTATGTTCCTATGTATTTATTTAAATGAATCACTCGCTGGGAATATATTTTAAATTTGATATAATTCTTCATTTTTATTTTCTAATAGTAATTAATATAGTTTAGTTTCTTTCTATTAATTTATTGTAGTCTTAAGTTTATATGTAATTTATTTTATGTTATTATTATGTATTTATATGTAAAATGGGGTTTCCCGTAAATAAACATTATTATTATTATTATTAACATTACCGACAGTAATAACAAAGTAGGAGAAATAACATAAATTAAAATTATTTTTTCCATTATTAAAACTAAATGAATAGTAATAATAATAATATCTCTTTAGTTTCAAGGTGTCATATACATGTACAAAATGAAAATTGCATCAGAATTTACGAACTGAATTAATCTAAAACATATATACACTACAATACATCTTATATCTACTTATATCTACATGCTGTGGTAAATTCTTCTATTGAATATGGTTCACATTTAATTAAGAATTCAATTAATTTTGTTTTCAGTTTTTTCAAGTTATTTTTATGGAACTTTATTTCGTTAGGAAGTGCATTAAATAACTTAATCGCAGAATAATGCACTCCATCTTCTGTGGTTTTAAGACTGTGTTGGGGGTATATATATATAATTATTTGTTCTGGTATTAGAAGTTGTTGATTTATTATCATTTCCTTTTAAGTGCTTGTGATAAAATAGAATAGTTTCAATGATGTAAGTTCCATTCATTGTCATTATTTTTTTAATAGCCCTCGGCATGATTGTTTAGGATTAAAAGAAAATATGATTCTCATCGCTTTTTTCTGCGAAATAAATATTTTTTGTGCGGAGGATTTATTTCCCCAGAAAATTAATCCATATCGCATAATGCTATCAAAATTGGCCATATGTGCGATTTGTACGACAGATTGGCTCAAGTATTTTGTCAGCTCTCTTAGACTAAGTATTATAGAGTTTTAGTCCAAGGAATTTTACACTTTGGTTAATATTTACGATTGTTCCGTTTAAGACGTTTGATTTAATAGAATTTGCTGGGTTAGTTGCATTTTTATTAAATATTAAAATATTTGTTTTTTCATCATTTATGATTAATTTGTTTTTTGAAAACCAATTCTGCATTGATGTGAATACCGAATTAGCTTCCATTATTAGATCGTTTATGTTATCAGCACATATTAAAATATTCATGTCATCTGCACAACTGTCAATAAAAATCAAACAACTTATAGTCTGTTCGTTGGATCTTCCGTCGTACGTCACAAACTATCGCTTCGAGAAACCAACGAACAGACTATAAGTTGTTTGATTTTTATTGACAGTTAGTTGAGAGATGATATTTTGAAAGTATGAATTAAACTTTGTTGCTACTTCTTCTGCAGTACCTGAAATAGTCAATATTTCAGCTGATTTGAATTTAATTGTTTTCCTTTGACTTCATTTATTACATTCCAAACACATTTGGTTGAGTTATTAGCGATCTCAATCTTTGATTTGTAGTATTGAGGACGTTGTTGAATTAATAATTTGTTGTATTGTTTTTTCGTAGTTTTTTATGAGTTTAAGTATTTTTTATCATATGGTGATATTATATAAAGTAAATCAAGCTCATGTTTATATTTTAAAATTTCATCAGAAGGAGTCATTTTTGTAAGTTTTGATTTTTTTGGAAAGCTTTTTACGGAAAAGCATATATCCATGGCATATACTACAGTACATTAACATTTGAATCATCTGCGAGATAAATACTGTTTCAATTTTCATTTAGCATTTCTGTTCTAAATTTATTTAAATTGTCTTCACAGAATACTCTTTTTCGAGTTTTATTATGTATAGTTTTTGTGTTCAGAGTAAGATCAAGTTTTAGTCCAGATGTTCCGATAAGTGCATGTTTATTATACTACCCCCACAGATATCCAACTGATTAACAAATATATTATCAACGCATGTTTGAGAAATATACGTGATTCTGGTTGTTGGTTCATTAAATACACTACAAAATCCATAACTGCTAAGTACTTGAAGAAATGTTTATGTGGTGTGTTAACAAGAAGATTCATATTAAAATCCCCCTAATAAATGTTAGCTTATTTTCTTTACTTATACATGTTAAAAACTGATCAAGTATTATAAAAAAGTCGCCAATACAAGAGTTGGGTGGCCTATATAATACTGCAACGATAAAGTTATTTACATTAATGACAGTGCAATCAAAAATATATGTTGAATAGACGAGGCCGTTACTTGTTGAAACTCCATTATAATCACTTAATAAAACACTGGTATAGCGTGAGGTTTCAAAAATTAATTTATTGTACTACGACAATTGGCACACTGTGGCATCATCTACCTGATGATGCCACAGTGTGGCGAAACAATTGTCGTAGTACAATAAATTAATTTTTGAAACCTCACGCTAAACCAGTGTTTTATTAAGTGATCAAAAATATATGGTTTGCTTATGTTAATTACATTGTGAAGTTCTTGATTTTCCAATCCATTTTTGGTGTATATTTCAACGCCTCCGTGCTGTTTATATTTCCTACAGTAAGCTCCTGATAAGGTGAAATTTTCAATTCCTGTTGATTCTAATTGTTCTCTGTTTTTCCAGTGTTCGGTTATACAGACGATGCCACAGTTGATTTTGTTTAATTCTTCACTTAGAATGTCATTGCAGTTTCCAATCGACTGCACATGTTGATGAACAATTATTGTACTTGAGGTTGTAAATTTATTTGTTCAATCCTGCAGTAGAAAATAGAACTTTCATACGTTGTTTTGTTGTTAGAAAGTTACTGTTTACCTCACGCAAAATGGTTGCTATGGAGATTTAGTTTCGCCCACTCTTGTGTCACTTTCGCCCACTCTTATGTCACTTTCGCTCACGCTTTTATAAACACACATTATTATTATTATTATTATTATTACTTACTTGCTTATACACTTGTAAATGAAAATTGTCACTTCGAAATAGAATATTGGGCAAAGTTATTAAAAAGGCCATTAAAATAGGCAATTAAAACTTCATCCGTAATGATATTTAAATTGTGAATCCTAAGCCATTCTTCTTCGCTCATTGTAGAATAATATTATATTTTGTTACGGATGTTTGCCGAAACTTTATACATATATATTATTGAATATCAACTATTATTACAGACAAAAGTGGTAAAAGTTACTTAGCGTCGCCGATTGTGTTGTTTATATGACGTAGACGATCGTGTTATATTGCCGCTTGTCTTTTTTTGTCGTCGCTCACAGCGGGACACTAGATTATTTTAGTGCGGGCCGTGCACGGCGCATCGAGCAACGCCGACCGCCGTACACTATGATTTTAAAGCGGGCCGGGCACGGCACATCGCGCAAAGCCGCAATACATTTCTTTTATTTGAACCTACGTTTTAAAATGAATTTTCGGCAGGATTGAACAAAACGTAATACACCACTCGTGGAGTTACGAATTCGCTCACTTGTGTACCTTCGCACACTCGGCTGTCGCCTCGTGTGCAAATTGGTACACGCGTGAGCAAAACACGTACTTTCTCCACTTGTAGTGTAATATACTATTGAACCCATCTTTTCTTGAGATGGAATAAAAAAGTATCAATATATGTATTTTTTGGCCAGAGTTCAGGATTCAGTAAGTCGTTAGCTTTTTCCGCGGGGACGGATATTTTGAACGAGGAGTATTCTTCGGGGTGTTTAAAATCCATTTTTTCACATTTAACAGTGTTAAAGTTTTTATCCTTCAGATACTTAGTTAAGCTATCTTCACTTAGTTTAGGATGCAGCTTACATACGTGAAAATGTTAGTATATTATACCACTTTCAATCTCACTTACATTTTCATTTGTTCCGTGAATTCGATTATTGCGCCTTCTTTTGTTTTTTCTTGTTTCCCATACACCGTCTGAATTTTCTTTACTTCCTTTGAGTGGAATGATTGGGGCATTTTCTTGAATAGTTTTTCTATATGTGACTATCTTGATTACCGCATCTTTATTATATTATTTCTCTTTTCTATTTCTTGTGGTTTATCCTTCACTGCACTTTTATTCTCTACTTTGAGATTATTAATATGTGCCTCTAATTCACTAATTTCACTTTTTAATTTACTAATTTCACTACTCAGTGGTTGGGTATGATGTTCCACCGACTTTTTGAGACTAGTCTCAAATTCCGTACTTTTTAGAAAAGACATTATATCTTCACCTTTGTACAGACACCAAGCTGCAAGAATACTGCTAACATACACTTCTAAATAACAATTACTGGCGACCACCAAAATCCTGTAGAAAATTAGTTTGATAATGACCAGCTAAATTGTTTATTTTATTTTTATTTAAAGATATGATTATAGTTTATATAGAATACGTTTTCTTCTGCATAGATTATTTTTCCTCCATGATTTGTATTATTTCGTTCATAAATATCAGTTGAAAATAAATTGCTAACAGAAGAAATATCACATTCGCTTCCAAATGGCCAATATTCTATCATACATATAAAATCATAACCAAAAATTTTATTTCTCGCGCTGCTTCATTTGAATGCTTGCTAAAAAATTATTTATTCGAGCTTCTTGGGCCAAATGTGTCTTCTCAGTTCAACAAATCGACTTGATGGAACTCCTACATTAAAGGACGAATATTCTTCTGGAGGTATTGATTTCAACGTTTCACACCTTACGTCTTTAAAACTGCAGGAGTGAAGATCTTAATTAGTTCTTCGCGGTAAGGTTTAGATCCAACATGTACACATGTATGTAGAAACAGTCTATGAAACACTTGAACATCTTAAATAATGATAAATGCATGATGTTTTAGTGTGTTAGTTTGTCAGAAGGCTATGAATCAGAGCTCTTCCTGTCTTGTTTTGTCTAGTCATATGGCGTCAGTCGTTAATGTGTGGATGGATAAAACGATTAAATAAAATCAAATATGGTTGAATTAGGATTTTTAAATTTAGGGTTTATATTGGGATTTCTGGGAAGACAATGTAATGATTTAAGGGATTTTTGGAAAATTTTCTGATAGGAATCGAAGGCGTTCTCGAATGGAGATAACTAAAGTGGTATCATAGAGGAGCTAGTTAAAAGGATTGTGTAGGGGATTAAGAGGATGACGGAGTTTTTAGAATGTCTAATTCCAAATATCGATGAGGAATCGATAAACCTGGGTTTTCGTTAATACTATTGGCTACAGCAGCAATATTCTCAATTGTTCTTAAGCGACGCACATTGTTTCAATTGTTCACATCACTAAGTTGTCCCAAAAGCTCAAATTTTTTAACGAGTTTTACTATTGCTGACAGAGAATGTGCTTTACGATGACCCAAAAGTGCTTTAGTTTGGCGAACTGTGCCAAATTTTCACCATTTCTGTAGTAACTTTTAACAATTTCAATGCATTGTTGAAGCCTGCATTGTTGCATTTTTACTAATGGCGTAGTTTTTACTTCTCAAATGTCAAAAAATGACAGCTGCCCAGAAAGCGGGCTATTCAAAATGAAACCGATTATTGGAAAACCCTATACTATTCATATTAAACAACCACGTTAGTTTAATTGAATAATCAAGAAAGACTGCAGTACTACTGATTTGGAGAAATTTTCGGAAACACAAAGCTATATCTAGAAATATATGTAGTGATGAAGAAGCATTCTTATCAAAATCAACCTACAGGAATGTATGGTTACTATAATCGTGGATCATATATAATTTCCAGTGTCTTTCACTTCTAATCACCTCTTTAATATTTTCAGAATATTATTGTTAAAATAATTAAAGCTGAAAAGTTACAAAATTTAGTAAAGTATTTTCATTTAATCGTTTTCAATTTCCATTTTCATTTTGGGCACAAATTTAAAAATTAAGATACAACAAAAGGCCGAATTTAAAAACTTCCAACATTATAATATAATCATAGGACATCTCAAATTTTAGCATTCTATATAATTTATACAAAAATTTCCTTTTAAATTTATTCAGACTACCGGGCACAATGGCCGCCCACGCGGTAATAACGTTCATTAAATGTCACGATAAGAATAGTGAGCCTCAAAAATGATTAAAACAAGGCCAGACCGTCGAAAATTTATGTTATGATGGAGTCCTTACCGAAAACACCGTGTCACGAACGTTGTGTAGGCCGGCATCGTATTAAAATTAGAGTACACATTTAAAATTGAATTGAAACGCTGGCGCTGAGGCTTCATTAATGAATAAACCTCCAATCTGATATTGCAAGCAGACCCTCTGTGAATAATAAATAGACAGCGGAATAGAATGGATACTATTCGTTTTTCTTTCATTGTTCGATATTTTGTCTGTATTAGTCAACCTGTGTGAAATCAATTCTTACTAAAAATATATGCACTAATTATTATATCATTAAATCAATATGAAGTTATGAACTAAATTTAAGTAGGTAATAAAATTTTGTATTTGATTAATTATAAAATAATAGGAATAATAACAATATCTTATATTACTTATTGATTAACATACATTAAAATATTCATTTATTAAAATGTTACGTATTAAGGGTCTGACATAAGATTTTCAATAATGTTTTGTCATTTATTGCTAAATCATACATATTTATTCATTGATGCTTTTAAATTTACTAATTTCTAGATAATTTAAAATAATTGTATGTAATTATGGTGGATACGCCGGGCAATTTTGATTATATTAAATATTGTTCCCTGTTAACAACGCTAATTTCTATTGTAATACGTAATATACTATTCATATATAATATTTGATTTATCTAGATGTGGATGAGCATTGATGTCTTCCCAGCATCATAGTGCAAGAAAGGTTTGACTGGAATAACATCATTTGTTATTGTGAACTTTTTCGTACAAAATTTTACGTATGTTTTTGAAAGTGGTTTTTTTATATGTATTGTTTTAAGATAGAAGGACAAAGTAGTAAATAAATAAATAAGTAATTACTAATTGCATCCATAATTTCAATTTTGCAGTATTACATGTAATGCATTTCTTGAGGCACATGCTTCAGCTCGCGCGGCCTGATCGGCGTATCAATGAGTCTAATTTAAGGGGATCTTAGTGCAGACACACGTGATGGGAATGTGCAGCGGACTCAAAAATATATGTGCCTGTGCCTAATGCAGCCGAGGCAACACTTATCATACACGGAGCTCTGCCGATTGCAAATCCAAACAATGCGGCACTGTTCGCATCATTGGCGTTTGGGCGTTGTATTTCCGGTTTGTCAACGAGCACTGGATTACTGATTTGATTGATACTAGATATAGTATCCTGTTACGGTATCCTTGCCACAGCGGAAATCAATTGAGGGTTTCCTGCATGGCATCACGTTTGTTTAATGCAGCACCCAGATCCTGACATATTGATAATGATAGTCTGTTTATACACGTATTGATGTTTCTTAGTTGTAATAGTTCTCTAAATTATTCATGCATTTATTTATCTTAATTTTAACTTGAAATAATTTAGACTCAATTAAAATTTTTCAATTCAGTCTAAATATAGATACAGACAGTAACGGTCGCAGCCATTTTCTTCATTAAAAATCACTTGATTTATTGCAGAGATATTTATATTTTCTTTCTGTAAAACAAAAGAGTAATTTTTACTTAAATTTAAATTATTTATAGTTAAGATAATATATTCTTTTTATAGTAATTATAGAAATCTTATTTATAAAATTATATACACAGATAGAAACATTAATTCTATACAATCCTCTTATTTTAATTACTTATCTCTTCATCTTTATTTAGAACCCCAATGAAATTTTAATTTAGACGAATTCGCTTCTTATCCAGCGTATAAATTTGTTTGTCTGCGACCTAATTTTGCTTTATGAATTCAGTCTTATTGTTTCTTTATTTTTATGGATTTTTGTTTTACGGATAAACTGCATAAAGCACTTTTGTTGAAATATGATATTTAAACTATATGTTTTTTGTAAGTTTTATTAAATATATTTCAGTGTTAAATACAGAGCGTGCATAAAAATTCTCACGCATGCATCAAGGGGCATTGTTCTCCAAACAAAAATAAGATAAAAATATTATTACAAAAAAAGCCTGTAAAAGCTTCTTAAACAATCATCGAAGTCTTCAAAATTTCAAACTGGTTACAGTAAAGAGCCCTGCTTCTTCTAAATCAAGTTACTTGATGCACACATTAAATGATCTTCTTTCTTTCTTTCTTTTGCCTTGCGTCCCTCAAAAACATCCTTTTTATCCTCCGCAACTCTCTGTCACTGTTTGATTTTCCAAACGTCTAGACTTGACTGTAAAAATGCATCGGACAACTTTGCAAATTAATAATGATAAATTGTAAAGTACTCTTGTGCAATAAAACAAAAACTTGTTATGTGTCATCACAGTACTTTAAGCGTATTATTAATTATTATTAAGTATACAATTTACGTTTGTTGAATATTCCGATATGCAAAAGGTTTTCAAAGTTTACAAAAGAACCTCTAGAAAGTGGACTTGTAATACCAATATAACACGATATAGAGCGACCACGAACTAGATGCACACCTAATCTAGAGGAAGCAATTCTAAATACTTAAAATACAACAGCAGTACTAGAGAAATTGAAGTATTTAATAGTCACATCTTTTTATGGGCACATGAAAATTACAATAATTAACGACTATTGGGCCATCAACATCGCTTACCACTGAATATTTAACTAGCAATAATTGGAACAAGAATAATTGGACCATAAATCTTACGCAAGAGATTAAATGCCGTAAGTTAAGTTAATTTTCTCAGCGAAATACTTCTCAGTTTACTTGAAGATATAACAATCGATATAATGCCCAATTTAATATACCATCATGATCAGCTGTAAAGAAGATGGTTGAATGATAAATACCATCACCAGTGGATTGGTTGGGGTAATCATATTATTATTATAAGTCCCAATAACTTAAGATATAGATATTTTGATTTATTTTGCTTAGGGTTTTATCAAAAACATAGTTTATCAAACGCCACCATAAACTATTGGAGAGTTAGAACAAAAAATTTAAAATGCGATTCAGCAGTTTACGCTTCAAATGTTGGATAATGTTCGAAATTTTATTCCTCTAAGAGCTGCTATATCTATTGAAGAAAATAGCGGTCACTTTAAACATTTAAGCAATAGATACTGTCTTGCTGTAATTTAATTCATTGCTTATTTCAAATAAATCAGTCTGATAAAAAATATTGCTTGATATTTGCCGTTATAAAAAACAATGTTATTAAGTTTAAATTTCTCTAATTGTTATGCTCAGAAGTAACTATGTTTCTACGAAAGAATAAGAAAGTTACATTTTTAATCTACAATTTCTTTAATAAACGATCTAAATATATCAAATTCAATTTACAGCAAAAACTTAAATTTGGATACAAATAGAAATAAATATTTAGCTAGTTATCTCCATTCCGCCTTTTTAGGCTTAAATTAAAACATGTACAAAATCTCAAAATTAAAAATTTTAAGTTTTTAATCATTCAAAACAAAACTAAAACTATGTTATAAACTGATTCAAACTTACTAAATACTTTTTTTCAAAAGATAGTTTATATTTCGTAAAACAAATCAGTTAAAAACATTCTAAAACCTTTTAAACATTAATGTTACAATTTTAAAAAAGTAATTTTAATTTATACAAAAATTAAACTTTCAAATTATTTCAATTTATCAATAGAAACAATTGAATATTTGCTGATGGTTGAAAATTTTGTAAAGAATAATTTTAAAAATTATACACATTGAAATTAAAACAGTTTAAAACCTGCCAAAAATACTAAACTGATGATAACCTATTTAAAACAAAAATAAACTTTCCAAATAGAAATATAAATTTGCTTCGAAGAGAAAACAAAAATTAACTACTATATGATAACAAATAAACAGATTAAAATGTTATGTCAAGTAGTTGCAATTAATACACAATTTTCTAAAAAGTTTTGAAAGAGTGTGGAAACAATAAAACAAATCTAATCTTTGATTAAAATCATCCCTGTCATGTGGGCCAGACAACATTCCGTGTTTATTCCTTGAAAATTGTGCATATATTATCTGTTTTCCCCTTTCTATGCTTTACAACTTGTCTCTATAGTTGATACTTGTTTAGCTACCCTCTTGATGGAACCAGATATGTAATTTTGGTGAAGAAAAACACTTGTTATGTTCCATATTGTTAACATAACAAGTGTTTTTCTTAACTAAAGATAAACCTGTCTCTAGATCGCACCGATATAAATAATCTGCATTCTAGCTGCTGTACCAAAAATACTTGATAGTCTTGTAAGTAAACAATTGAAATGGACAAAATATAATTATTGATGAACAGCACGGATTCTCCTCTGGTAAGCCCACAACAAAGAATTTACAAAATTACCTTTCGGAGGCCTTGGAGAGTGGGTGTCAGGTAGATGCCATCTATACTGACTTCTCCAAGGCGTTCAAAAAGTTTGTTATAACATACTGGTTCAAAAATTGGATCAAGAGTTTCCTCTGGGACACATATCAAATGGTAAAATTGGGCAACTGTATTTTAGCTGAATTTAAAGCCACCTCTGGGATACTACAGGGTTCCCATTATAGTCCAATTTTTTTTAATATTTTTATTACTGACCTTCCAAGCGTTGTAAAGTATAGTGAGCAGTTATAATATGCAGATGATTTATATAGTCTGTGTCTGATAACTAACAATTTGAAAATTTATTATAAATAGATAAAAACTTTATCAAAATGCAAAAAAAAAATATTTTAGAGTTTTATATTTTTTTGCAGTTTTTCAAAATGAACTAAGATTGTTTTAGAAATTGTTTAAGACTTTCTAAATAAAATTTCTTCGAAAAGACAGTTGTGATAATTACCCTGCTTCCAATCTTTGAAACAATAGCAAAAAACAAATTAATACTCTATGTAGAATATATATTCCTCCTTGATAATTAGGTTCCCTTGAACATCATTTCATTTCTTTACCACTTTCAATCCTTACCTCTAACTGCCAAACAGCACAACTCTAACGTCAAAAATCCACAATGGTCCTATTAGATATTCAAAAAGATTTAACTCAATCTAGCATCGAGGTTTGCTGGTTCAATGCAATTCCTTATAAATTCTACCTCATCTCCTCAACATAATTGAACTTTTTATCCAATAGACTCGTTTAATGTGAAATCAGAAATACCCTAACATACGTTTTATGTCCCAGCAAGGTGTTCCTCAAGGTTCTCGTCTATCACCTATCATTTACAGAAGACATTTTTATAATATTTATAACCCTTCTAAAAAACAATTGAAAAAAAAGAAAGAAAAAATGAGAAAATCAAAAAATCATTTGATAAAAAACAGATAAATCTATTTCAACACCGAAATCCACACCTCCAACAGCTGTAAATACCTAGGCGTCCTTTTCGATCCCAAACCTTCTTTTGCAGCCGACGCACAATCAATAAAATCCAAAATAAAAACAAGAGCTCGTCATTTTCCTGCCCTTACGTAAAGAAACCAAGGCATTTCCACCAAAACAGTCGTACACATATACGCATCAATTTGTCGTCCTCTTATTAATTATAGTGCGATCCTATTTAACCAAATCCGCCCTTCCACTCTCCAGCACTTTAACGTCGCTGAAATATCAGCCCTACGTACCCTTACCAAACCAAGAGATCCCATCAACCCCCTACACAATCCTTCTAATACTCTCCTATACGGAACCACACAATATCCCAACGTATAAATAGCCTCAGTGTAAATTTTTCCAACAATCGCTTCTATATAACCCTCCTCAATAAATTTTGCACTCCGCGAAACCCCAATATCCCTCCTAAACACAAATACCCATCAATCACTCTTCATTAATTCATTAGCTCATATCATAACCTGTCCTTACCTAATCTAGACAGCAATATTTCTTTGTTTTATATAAATTAAAGCCAAGACATGGCAGAAAAACCCAAACAGACGGACTAACCCTTATTTTAAATTAAAATGTATTTGTTCTAAATGTACTTTTGTTTGTCCAAATAAATCTCTAATAATCTAATATTTCAGACAGTTATTAAAATAGTTTAGACATTTTTTTAATTCTAAATTTGTTTAAAAGAAACAAAAATCATTTAAAATTGTTTAGAAATAGCTAAAATTATATCTAAAATAAATTAAAAATTTCCTAATTAAAAGAAATGTTAAAAAGTTGTAATAAATTAGGAAAAATTTAAAATTTGAAAAAAGTTAGAAATTTTCTTAAAAAATAAATAGATGTTAAGGCAGGTTAAAGCAGAAAACAAATACTAAATAATAAGAATCCGTTGGTCGATAGCCTTTTGACGAACTAACTCACTAACACATCATCCATTATTCATTATTTAAATGTAAATATGTATAGTTTGTCAATAAAAATGTGTATATATATATATATATAAGAATCCGTTCAAGAACAATTTAAATAGAAATTTATTTTTGCTTGTAAAAGAATTTAAAAAAATAAAAGAATGATAATTTCCTATCAACAAAAACCAAAACGGAAAATTTGTCAAGAAACTTAAAAAATCTAAATTTGTTTAGAAGCAACTGAAATACTTATTAAATGAAATTGTGGAAATGTTATAAATGATTAGGAAAAATAAATAAATAATAAGATAAACCAATAAATAACGAAAGAGTTTAAAAAGTTAAAAAAAATACTTAATAATAAAAACCTGCTTGAAAACAATTTAAATAGAATATTGATTTTTCTCCAAACAAAAAAAAATACCTTAAAAACATTCAATTTTATACACAAAGAGAATATTTCATTTTAAATATTTTTAATTAATACCTAAAATGAAAAATGTGTTAATTGAGTGTTGAAAACTTAAAAAATACAAAATTTTATTTTCTAAAAGGTTTAATTTCTGAAATTTTCTAGCATCTCTTGCCTCATTTGATTGGAGTTTTCTAGAAACTCCTCTTTAACAGTACTAGTATTTTCCAGTAATTTTTCTTTACTTGTCAAATGAGTTTTCTACTATTTAATTTATCTTTACTGATTTTTACAAATCTCAGTATTTTTGCAGAATTTCAAAATTTCTTCAAGTGTTCTAGTAATTTTTAACAATTCTTGTTTCAGATTTTCTAAATTTTCCAGTATTTTCCCACCATTTGTATTACACCATAGACATTTTTAGTTTTCTCTTAGTAATTTGTATCTAATACCTTAAAAAAATTCAATTTTATATACAAAGAGAATATTAATTTTAAATATTTGTAATTAATGCCTAAAATGAAAAATGTGTTAATTGAATGTTGAACTTTTAATTTATGAAATTTTCTAGCATCTCTTGCCTCATTTGATTAGAGTATTGTAGAAACACATCTTTAACAGTACTAGTATTTTCCAATAATTTTTCTTTACTTGTCAAAAGAGTTTTCTACTATTTAATTTATCTTAACTGATTTTCACAAATGTCAGTATTTTGCGTTGTTTCAAAATTTCTTCAAGTGTTCTAGCAATTTTCAACAATTCTTGTTTCAGACTTTCTAAATTTTTCAGTATTTTCCCATTTTATTGAAAATGTTCTATTAATAATTTGCTTTACACCATAGACATTTTTAGTTTTCTCTTAGTAAATTTTATCTAAAAGTTTCAAGAATTTATTTTCCAAATTTCTACTATCTTTTAAAGTTTTCTTCCAGACTCTTATAATGTTTTTCGGCGGTTCTTTCAGATTTTAAAACATTTAAGGAATATGTGTTTTCTTCAGTACTAGAATTTCCTAGAGTTTTAAAATTTTCCTCAATTTAATAAAGATATTTAGAAATTAATATTACATCGCTGTCAATAAATTTCAGCTAACTAAATAATATTCAAACATTTCTAATTTTGATAATTATTTCAAATTTTGTTTTTAATTTCTCCTTCTCAAATGATATAAATACTTACAATTGTATACTTGATGAAAATTACAATAAAGAACAAAAGGAAAGAAATAATGAAAAGTCTAGAAAAATTACAGGAAAACATTGTGAAAAATTAATAAATTATTAATTTTTCTTAAATTTTTGTTTTAATTTTTGTTTTGGGATCCTCGCGAAACGAAACTGTGAATTTTTGGAAGTGTCTGATTGGGAAAAATTAATAAAAGTGGAAGGACACTTATTTTGTTCAGTTGTTTTATTTTAAGGGGTAATTATTTTATGTTCCATTATAATCATCTTCAAAATTAACTATTGATAGCAATCAGAGTTTATGTTTATTTGTCTCTCCCAACATTCAAATATTTTCCAGCATTTTGCAGACTTTCGGGGTATTATGGTTATAATTATTATTAAATTCCTTCAAGTGTAGGGAATTTTTCAGCATCTCTTGGTTTATTTGGTTTTAGAGTTTTCTGGAAACGTAACTTCGAAAATTTAAAATTTTCTAGTATTTTTATTCCTACTTTTCAATATTTACCATCATTTGCTTTATCTAAGCTAATTTTCAATTTTCTTTCTACAGATTCTCAGAGTTTCTTGGAGGGTATTATAATTATCATTATTACTAAATTTAATCCATTCTCTTCCTACTTTTTTCTAAAACCTTGAGGTTTCTGAAATTTTCCAGAATCATCAGCCTCATTTGATTGGTCTTCTAGAAAATTTTCGTCAAAACAAAATTAATTATGATTAGTTAAAATTTTATTTTAAACAAATTATATATTTCCTAATTAAATCAAAAGGAGAATAATTTAATGAACAATTAACAAAAATAAATAATTTTAAAACATTTTTTCCGCAAACGAATAATAAAATAGGTATTAAAACAGTTTAGAACTTTCAAAAACAAGAAAATTTACATAACAACGAACAACTGTACATAAAGAATCTAAATGGGAATGCAATTTACTTTAAACAAAAAGCGAAACATGTTCCTAACGGAAATTTAAATTTGATTAAAAGAAAAAAAAACAAAAGAAGCATGAATTACCATGTATAAACGATCGCAACTATTTAATATTTAATTTCAATGTTTTAAACATGAACAAAGCCTTCTATTTACAAATTATGTAAAATTATTTTTAAAAAAAACAAATTAATATTTTCTAAAGAAATTATTATTTTCCACTCTTAATAAATTATACGCTTGAACTATATTATACCTTGATTAATGCGTAGTTTATTGAGGTAGGTCAGGAGTACGATAAGTCATTTCATTAATTATTAGAGTAAGTCAGGAGCACACTAGATCAAAAGTATTATAAAACTGTATTAAATTAATTGATACATAAGCGTAAGCACTTAACAGCATCCGTCCAAACCTTATGAATATAATTTACAAACTATAGGAAGTATAACCCTTGTTATTGCATTAATTATTGTAGTAAGTCAGGAGCACACTAGATCAAAAGTATTGTAAGTTTACAAATCTGTATTAAATTCATTGATACATAAGCGTACGCACTTGAAAACATCCGTCCAAACCTTGTGAATATAATTTACAAACTATAGAGAGTATAACCCTTAATAACTTAAAAAAGATATTATTAATTGTAATTAAATGCATTTTCTTTTTTATTATGTATTATATGCACTATATATAGAATGCTATGAATTAATCTTACATAAATAAAATTTACCTTAAAATATACAGGGTCTATCAAAAGAGTAATTCGCATAATTTTATTATAACGCGACTTTCTAACGCAACAGGGTAAATCGGATCAGGAAATGTGGCGAAGTGTCTGCCCTTTCAATGGCGACTGACTAGCCAGTTTGCTATGAGCAGTGGAAAAACGTGCCTTTGCTTGAAATGTGTTTTTTAACTTTGTAATACGGTGCGAACAACGGTACGCAATCAAGTTTTGTGTGGGGCTTGAAAATAATGCACCCGAAACATTCCAGATTTTTAAGGGGCCTTCAAGGTCACTGTCCGAGAGAAATGTAAATCGTTTGCACGAAGTTTTGTGTTCCGACCGTCGATTGAGCATCCAGCAAATCGCTGCCACCCTAAACATGTCTAAACAGAAAGAACTTGGTGCTGTTAAGAAGAAAGTGTGATTGGGCAATTCTCGGATAAAATCTATACTGAAGAAAGGTTTTTAGTGCATTTTAATTTAAATCTATACTCATTGGAATCTAAGGAATCACCCATTTTGGGTCTGTATAGCAGGGAGAAACAGTCAACTCAGCCTTTTCCCTGCAGGTGTTAAAGAGAATAAAATACAAAGGGCTGAAATTAACGATGCAATCAGGCTCCATTATGACAATGACCTCAGCTTTCATCATTGCCATTTTTTTCTTGATTTAGAGCAACATCCCCCAGCCCGCTTTTTTTGTTTCCTCAATTCAAGAGAGAGTATTAGGAGTCCGTTTAAAATATCCAAAAGCATGTTACAATGTTCCTAAGAGACATTTGCGTCGAGGAGATTCAGAATACCTTTCAGGCAGGGCAGACAAAAATATATTATTCCCAGAAAATGCGCATTACTTTTATAATGGACCCTGTATGTAAAGTAAATGAAGATAAATGGTAAAAAAATTTCTTATTTAATTAAGGTCATATTGTTCATAAAGAATTCATCTTAGTAATAGTAATTAATATTCATTTTCCACTAGTTATTGATTCTATATGTAAATTTCTATAAATATGCTTCTTGCAATCAAGAATTGAAATTTTAATATTATGATATAATTCTTTTGATGCTTGATATACGTGAATTATTAAATTTAATTTCAACTACAAGGACGAACAGTTTGATAAAAGTGGCAGTAGCGGGATTTGGTCTCTAGCATGTCCGCACAACAAGAGTGTAGTACGTTTGTTGTACCGACGTCCATGATAAATTATAGAAGTAGCGTCAAGAGCCAGAGCTACGTGGTATAGTGGTGTGGTGGCTGTCGAGGACTCTCTGACAGAGTTTCATACTAGCTTATGCCAGGATTACCGACACCATTTATCATACCAGAAAAACACTAAATACTGCGTGTCCGTTAACACCTTAAAAATTACAGAATATTTTTTATATACGTGGATTACTGAATTGAAAAATTATTTTCTCATTGTATTTCAAAAATGAAATATCTAATAATAAATACGTAATTAATATGTGGCGTAAATATTTATTCATAAAACAAATATATAATTAATGTGTGAATTAAAAATAGTACCTGAAGTACCATTTTAACTCTATGCCTACGGATATCTAGTCTAACGCACTACTAACTAGGCCATTCAGGTATAATAGTGAGGTTTCACGTTATTATCCATTTAATTTTAATTGTTAATTTAAATACTATTAGTTAATTTTCTTCAACTATATGAAAGAACTATATATTAAATATTTTATTATAAAATGTTAATTGTATTCAATTTAACTATTATTTAAATAATTATCTAATTTAGTAAATCCAACCTGTTTCCTGGAAAATTGAATATTTATTTAAATTGTGATCCAAATTAAACCTATGTTATAAGAAAGATAAAATAATATTTAATAGAGTTATAAAGTTTTTGCCCTATTATAATTAAACGTTAATGACGACATGCCTTCATTACCCAAGCAATAAAACTGGATTATGAAAGTATTAAAATTAAATTAATGCTTATAATTCTCATTATTGAATGCTCATAAATACATATTGGTAATTATACTCCAACTTTAATCGCAATTTATTAGATATATATCGAATCGATGTAGTAATTACATGTTTACTATGGAATTGTAGTTAAAATTATATGGATTATCTTAATTTATAATAATTAATGTTATGTTTATTTACATTAATATTTTTTTAAAACTAATTTTAATTGTTATTAATAATAAAGTAATTTTGATTTATTTAGTTAATATACTATAGTAAAATAAGCAATTGATTTATATATAAACTGCATTATAAAAGCGTTTACAGCATTATTTACAAAAAAAAAACTAGATTGTAAAAGGCAAATATAAAATTCAATATAATGAGCTTCTATAAGAACACTATAAAATCGAACTCGACGGATTTAATCTAAAATCACAATGCAATCAAATTATAATGGGCAATGCAAAGTATCAATCAAAGAAAGTAGAACACAATTCTGAAGTTGAGCTGAGTGCTCTAGAGTAGGTACAGTCGGGGAAAATAAAAGAGCACGCGGAGCCAATACTGGATGTCCCATAGATACATCTATCCCAACATGTATTTGCTTTCAAAAAGAGACTCCGGGTAAATCGTTTTCTTAGTATACATGCATAAAAATTTGATGATATCGCCGTCGTTGCGGGGAATAGAAACAAGAGCATATTTAGTTTTATCTGAACCGTTCACTGAAAGCAATGATTTCTCGGTGCTTTCCCCTGATGCATTATTTTTTTTTGTCTGAGCCATTCTTTTCTCCCCGGTTACCTTCCTCGAGGACGGTGACGAATGTGGCGCCATATCTTACAGCATGAAAGTAGCGACGTACGGGTTTTCCAGGGGTCACAGAAGTCGACTCGTTCTTTTAAAACCCACAAAAAAAAGGGCGAATTTTCACTCTGCCCGGATTATTACATCGTTAAGGCCTTTAGGTTCCGGGATTCATTTATTTTTATCTTTGAATGTATTCATCAATATCATCAACAAATGTGTTCTTATCAATTCAGGTGATATTTTTAATCCATCATCAACAATTGTATTATTTACTTTTAATTGATTATGTTATATTCACCTTCTTTAAAGAAAAGATTGTTCACATATG
This sequence comes from Ontholestes murinus, assembly GCA_963969525.1. NCBI lineage: Eukaryota > Metazoa > Arthropoda > Insecta > Coleoptera > Staphylinidae > Ontholestes > Ontholestes murinus. The sequence goes on from OZ018389.1 coordinate 68,694,461, forward strand.
AATATATAATTGCATTATTTCAAAAGTTTCTTAAACAAAAACGCCATTTTATTTCGATCGAAACTCGAGTCACAAAAAATAAAGTGTGATATCAACAAAGTAAGAGTTTTTTGTTATATAAATGATCTCATTCTTACCAAAAAATAAAACAATCATTTATTTTAATTATTCCCCGTCAACAGGAGTTACGGACTGGTTTCGATCTATTTTGAATCTCACCAGTGTAATATATTGGATAATTTATTTTCTTATGTAAATTTATTTATTTTTATATTTTAATTTATTGCCTAACATTAGGTGTATTATCTATGCTAGGAAGAAAAAAACATCCATTTACACGAAGAATAAGTATTCAAATACAATGTACTGTACACTAAATCACGAGTTGTGTGCAGATTTAATCTGTATACGAAAGGTTTATTCTCGTAGAAAATGACCCAAATAAAGTGTGGGGTGTTTGTTTGCGAACTGTGTCTCGGTGTCCCGAACATAACACATGACAAAACCAGAAAAACAAACTTTTCTTCGCCGTGCTAATTAATTTCAAGTAGCTACCACAAATAGTCATCTTCAAACAGGGCAAATACGTTCCGCCCCCCTGCGAGTCATATTTCAAGGAATATTTCACATAACGGAATCATAAACATCATTGTGGCCTTGTCTCCCGCTAGGCACGGTGATTATACACTTTGACGTAAAGTTATCTCGTTACATTGTCAACCTGTGGCCACTAGTCATAAAGTTATACAAAGAGTAGTGCGGTCGGCAAGGCGGCGGCTCCGGCCGGAGTGGACTTTCTGATTTAATTACAGATTTGTGGATGGTTGGTTATGATCGATTTTAATTATCGGTTGTCATCTACACAAGCCAATTGCTGCAGATGACGTATAATGCTGATAAGATATTATACAACTTATTAATTTACAAGAAATGTGTCAGAATATCAAGCCACCCGGAAAATATCGGGGGAAGTTGGGTAGATTGAAATGAATTAAATTGTATGTTAATGCATCTGGCGTTTAAACGAATATTCGAACGTTTGCGTGTTTTAAACTTCCTCTTATTATAACAATTTCCATTAATTTAATAATTAATTGCAACATCAGAGCATTATACAATATCATATTTTATAAACATAATCACTTATAAATTTGACAGTATTAATTGAACAGTTTATTTTGCGCAACGACTGGTAATTATTTATAATTAAAATAATATTAAACAGGTTGTGATTTGCCCAGTACAGACAGTCAATTTACATCCATACAAATTGATATATCAAAATCATTTATTAAGCTAACCTTTAAAATGTAAACTAGTTTTCCAAAGATATTAAATATCCTACCCTCGCAGTTGGTAGGATATTGCGACGCCAGTATATCTATTTACAAATATCTACCAATTTTGCTGCTGAATTTCGAAATAACGTGTAAAAACCAACCCAAACGAAGTCGCTACAATCGCCAAAAGAAAAAATCTATTAAAATGATTGAAAAAGGAAATCAGATACTGTATGATTTAATGCATACGTAAATATTAATTTTCCAAAAAATGCAATATTATTGAAGTCACTTTTATCCATATCAAATCATAGATATTTATTTATTAATTATTACCTAGATGAGAAATTTCCCAAAAAGGAAAATTCTGAAACCCAAAAAAGGTAATTAGAATCTATTCAAGAAATGTAATGAAATCAGTACAAGCAGTTAAAAACTGGCAACTTAAGCCTTGTATTGCAACTGAAAAAGACCCTTATCTCCGCATATGTAAAGCCATGTCTACTGGAACAATTGATTAAAGCTCAACTATTTATAAAAAGCTTTACCGCATATGTAAAAAGGAGACTAAATAAAGTAACCACAAGTCTGAAAAGGATATTCTACAAAAACAAAAGTAACAGGTTAAAATAACTAAAGCAGAGTATGGTAAGTACAATGCCAAATATAACTATTATAATAATAAAAATAATTATATTATGTTTTTATTTTCAGTGTCAAAAATTTGTACAAAGTTAAAATTGCGTCTGGTTACATAATACTAGTTGTATATTATTACAAAGGAGAAACTAGTACATAAAAATATTTCTGTAAAGTCATTTTTTACACTGTAAAAAACCATAAATCATATATAAGAAACATATTATGTATCACTTATTCAGAGACTGAGTTATATTCTCCAAAACGTTTTTTAGATCACTCATACTTTTTGTGATGTTCCTCTAAATATCATAGGAAAATTATTAATAAGCAGTCATAATACATCGTGATAAATGAGTTTTTAAGAAAACAAAATTAATTTGGTATTGTAACCATTCTGCACATATTAAATAAACCTTGAAAAACCATATCGCTTTTCAAAGATATTAAATTGGCATAGTTGGTAGGATAATGTTCTACGATATTACGATATTTTCCTATTTTAAAATCATGCAGCTTAAACTTCCAGTACCGACTATTTACCAATTATCATTAAGTACCAAGTCAAGAGCTATAAAAAAAATGATGATGTGGCCATCATAGTACTTTCCCTATAATTTACTCTAAAACTATGAGGTTTATGCAAAAAAAGTTATTGTTAATTTGAACATAATAAAGAACTCCTAGAAAATTCAAATAAAACCTCGAGAAATTACTAGAAAATTTAAGGAATTTGTAAAAAACCTGGAAACAATCTAAAACCAAGAAATTATTCTTCTAATTTAAAAGAGATAATTCTAGAAAATCCCGATAAGGTAAAGAAGAATTAGTGGAAAATTCTTGAACTAGGAAGGGAAGTTGTTGAAAGATTCTTGAAAATTAAATATATATATCAATATGTAAAGAGACTGCTGGAACATATTTTAAGAAAAATGATAAGAAAAAGTAAGTAGTTTTAGTAAATAATAGAAGAAAGTGTGCTGAGAAAATCTATAAACCTAGAAAAAATCTGCTGGCAGTGTCAAAGAAGTGTCAAATAAAGTTCAGGTTAGCTCTGAGCTTTCTATAATTTTCCACCCATTTTTTTATGTATATATATATATATATATATATATATATATATATATATATATACATCTTTATTGACAAATATGTACATTATTTAAATAATAAATAAATGATGAATGAGATGTTATTATGTTAATCTGTCAAAAGGCTATCGACCAGAGGTCTTTCTGCCTTGTTTTGTCTAGTCATAGGGCGTCAGTCTTTAGTGAGTAGATGCATGAAGTGATGAAATGAAATCGAAAATGGTAGAATGTGGGTTTTTAAATTTAGGGATTATGTTAGGGTTTCTAGGAAGACAGTAGAGGGATAATATATGAAAGTTGAAAGGATTTTTGAGAATGTTTCTGATAGGAATCGAAGGCGTTCTTGAATGGGGATAACTAAGTTTGTATCATAGAGGAGTTGGTTGGAAGGATTATGTAAAGGATTTAGAGCATGCCGAAGTTTTGTTAGGGTACGGAGGGATGCTCGCTCGCTAACTTGAATATTACGTGAAGTTGGGTTGCTGGGATTGGGATAGAGGGCACAACCATAGTCCAGTAAAGGGCGACAAATCATTTTGTATATTTTAACTGCTGTTTTACTAGTGATGCCATCGTTTCTATAAGTTAAATATCTAAAATATTTTGCCCTAGTTGTTATTTTGTTTTTAATTATAGCTGTGTGTTTTTTGAAATTGATTTTGGGGTCTATGGTTATGCCTAGGTATTTAACGGAAGTTGAAGGAGGGATAATAGTTTGGGAAATTGAGATGTTGTAGGGAGAATTATTGGTGCGGTGGTATGGAATTAGGAGCTGTGATTTATGGGGATTGATTTTAATTTTTTATGTATTTTTTGGAAATTCTAAATTTCAATAATGTTTTCAATAGTTTACGATAAGGTAAGGAAAGAAAAGGCATTAGAAACCTTGAAGAAAATTTTTCGAATCTAATAGAAGTGAAATTCTAGGAATAATTTTTAATAGAACAAAGCAAGAAATATAGTAGAAATCCTGAAACTATGTAAAAAATAAATAAATAAGATTTTTGACAAAATAAAGAATTCTAAGCAAAAAGGTCTGGAATGTAAGTAAAAAAATTTGAAAAGTTTCCTAAGAAAAATCTCTTAATCTGGAAGGAAATGTGCTAAAAAGATCTACAAAATTCTGTAACTTTAAAAAAAAATATAAAAATATGGAAGAAAGTAATTTCTAATAAAAAAATATCGTGAAGGAATAATTTAAAGACAAATTACAGGAATATTCCAGAAATTATATAAACCTACAAGAAATTCCCGTCATTAATTTGGAACAGATATTTTCGAAAAATTGATGAAAAGTAGCTAGAAACCTTAGAAGTCCATAAGAGAAATTTCTAGAACATTTTAGAAGCCTCCAAACAAATTTTAGAGTGGAACAATTGTTAATTAAATAAAACAAGTAATCATAAAAATCTAGAAGCATCAAAAACGAATGTCGATATTTGAAGAGAAAAATACGAGAAAATTTAGCTAAAATAAAATTTCAAAAATAGAAAGAAAAATAGCAAAAAACTAATTCTAAAATTCTAGAGAATCTAAACAAATTCTCGAAATCTGAGTGAATATACATATAAAACTGAGATAACATTGTTGAAGAATTCTAGAACGCACGAAGAATAATCCAATAATTTACAATTAATGAGAAAATTTAATGCAACAAAGTGTTTAAGAAAAATTTGTGGAAAATTCTAGAAACCTTGAAGAAAAATTTCATAATCTGGCAGAAGAGATTTCTAAAAAATTGAACAAAGCAAAAATTAGTCAAAGATTATTAAAAACTGGATGAAAAATAAATAAAAAAATCAAGAAATCTGTAATAAAAATATCCTAAAAACTTTATAATTCTCAATGACTATTCTTACAATTTGGCAAGAGAATTTTAAACAAAATCCGTTAAAATTGAGCAAAGTGTGCAAGAGGAATTTGGAAAATTCTGAAAGAAAGAAGTTTCCAGAAAATGTCTAAAGCACCAAGAAATTTCTCTTAATTTAGAAGAGTAATTCCTGAAGAAAATGCAAAACAAAGCAAGAAATGGTTAAAAATAAGATTCAAAAATCTCAAGATTTAAATATATCGTTGATTCCTGCAGCATCTTCATCGTTATACATTTTTTAATCACTTATGTTTTGAAAATGACAAGTGTCTGGTCGAAACTATAGTCAGCAAAGATTAAATCCAGTTATACAGACAAACTATTAAGTACAATTTGTATTGTAGTTCCTGGAAAAATTCTAGAAACCTAAAAAGGAAGAGAAACTGTTGACATATTATAAGAATCTAAAAATCACAGGCAAATTCTAGAAATCTTAATTACATAAGTTGCTGGGAGAGTTATAGAACCCTTGAAAAATCGTGTTATGTTGCTCTTTATGATGTTATTTTTGATTTTGTAGGTCATTAGTATGTCATTTAGTGTTACCATATTTGTTATGTTTAGTCCTTGAGTTTTGTTGTATAGTTCTAAAATATCTGTTCTTCTTTCTAGATTGTACAATCTTTTTAATATTATATTAATTGAATTTGTAACTTCTGTATATTTTTTTCATTGTATTTCCCCAGATGTTAATTAGATAGTTCTTTTTTTGTAGTGACTTTGCTGAATTTCGAAATCAAGTTTGAAAACCAACTTAAAGAAAAGACGACAATTGTCTAACGAGAAGAAAAGGTTCCTGATTTTATTTTTTTAATCTTTTTGATTGTTTGATTAAATATTTAGAACTTAAAACGACGAAAGAAGTCCTTTAAATATTTTAGGAAAAATTAGAACATGAGATGAGGAATTAAACTTAATAATTAAAAACTAATTTCCTCTTTAACAAGTTAAATAGTTATATTGCGGTGATATGTGACATCAAATTAATGTTTAATTAGCGACTTAGAAGTATAGATGCATTAGCATGTATGATTATTAATATAATTGAAAGCTATAATTAAAATATATATGTAAAGTTGACGTCACCCTTTATACTTATATTATCAAAGAATAATTTAGTATTTCAGTCACATAAAATTGCACAATCGTATTTCGTTTGTTTTTTTAAATTTATACTCATAACAAACACAATATACGACTATTTGAGGACCCGAATTAAAATTGTGAAATCCTGTGATATTAAATCTAGAAAATTTAACAGCAAAACATACCCTTAACCTTCAAAACAGTTATTACGTACAATATCAGTGAAATTTCATGCCATTTTGTAAAATTTAAATCTAATTTACTTGCCAACACCCGCTATATCTATAAATCTTGACCGATTACTTATAATCAATATAATAGGAAGCTACTTATCATTATATTCTATCATAGAAAGAGATGATGCTGTCTAATTCATTAGAGGGATAAAGTTTGTTGCATAGACAACAAGGAGCATCGCACGTGAAAACTCCTATAAAACATGCTTCAACATTTTAGTTTCATCATCTCATATAGAACAATATTGCATATCTAACAAAGAATTTAATGAAAATGATGCGATTATTATGAGAATTTCTACAACAATAACTTGAAAACTGAGATCAATAATTCCAAAAGTATTGAAATCAAAAATTAAAATTCTGCTCTAAATTGTATGAAGATCAAAACACAAGAGATAAATATAGCGTAAATATTTTGCACAAAATTGTATGATCATTGAACATTAAAAAACAATCTTTTAGAACTAGAAATAAAATTGCAAGACCGTGCTATTGAAGTATCGACTACTATATTTGTCAAAAAAATCTAGAATAATAACCCCCAATGATCAAAAATGATGCTAATACAAAATATCCAAATTGTAGGCACCTTATGATTTTACTAAACCACAAAAACAGAAGATACACTTACAATGCATTTTAATTATGATGCATGTTGATGCTTGTAAGTAAAAATACCATCTTAACAACATTGAATATGGCACATCTTCTACCACAAGATGGCAATTTAAGTAAACAATGTTGAAGCCAAATCAAATACAGAATAATAATACAAAAGTAACTAAATAAATTATACATATAACTCAGACGAATCTTCTGAAAATATTTGCAACATTTACCAGAATTGCTAATGCAGCGATAGATTTGATACTCCGAATTCCATAAATGTAATAATTTGGAAGCAAAACTCTTCTCTAAATGTCATTATAGATAAACATATACAAATTTAAGCAATCAAAGTGATTTTCAAAGTACAATGGCTAAAAAGGTACCAAATTATTAAACATTATTACTACAAAGTTGAATAAAGAGAATAGTTGCGACCGTTACTACGTGGTAATCCATACTTACACTAAATTGAAAAATTTTTCAATTCAGTGTAACTACAAAATTTAAAAAAACAGTACAAATGCTTCTAGATCTAATAATAGTAATAATAATATTGCAAAGTTATTTTGCTTTTCATAAAGAATCTAAAATATTTCAAGGTATTTCTGATTAAATACTTGAGTGTGTGAAGATTATTATTATTAGTGGTTTAAAGTAGTTCTTCGACAGTTTTATTATTAACTATATGTATATTTTCAATAATATATTACTACTATTAAAAATGAATCCTTAGGGTTCGAAATGTACATATAGTTAATAAAAAAACTGTTGAAGAAAGGATAATCTTTAAACCACTAATATTTCAAGGTATTCAAGAAAGAAAATTAGAAGAACAGTAAGAATACTTTCAAAGAAACTTTATTGAAACAACTACAAGTAGGACGATAAATGAAATTCAGTTTGTTGTTATCACACAAGGTTTTTATTTATTTATAATGGTTGAAACCGGTCACTTATAATAAAAACCGTGTGTGATAACAACAAAGTGAATATTATTTATCGTTCTAACTTTCAAAAAAATGTATCACAAAGTAATATCTTCAAGCATCAACTATATCAACTACAAGTAGTTGGTAACATAAGGTGCAGACAGAAATCACTTAACTCGTCCATATTTCTGACAATTTAACTGAAACAAATGAGAAAAAAGCAAGTAAAGCACCAACAACGTAAAATAAATAGATCAAGCAACCACAAAGGAAATCCTGGAAACTTAATTTCCAGACTGAAATTTCAGTTACATTCTTTCTTTAAAGGAAATAAAATCGTAAATAATAATAATAATGAATAGAGCAGCAGAAGTCATATCAACATCCGTATTCCTTGTAAAGATGACAGGCAGCGTTCATCATTGTAGCAGATGATAACCAAGGGCAGTCAATCAAATGATTTTAAACCTGTAGAAATAGATGGAGTTTATCTCTAGGTAAGTCTATTCATTTCGGAAATTGGTTTATTCTCCAATATATTAAAAAGAAACTAGCACGTAGTAAATTTCGCCACCATTCAAATATATTCAGGCACGCTCAACTGAATCAGTACTTTGATCAAACCTTGGTTAACAGCACAGGAGAAGTCTTGACAACATTTAACACCAGAGGATAAGACTTGACAAAATTTGGTACTATAGTCGCACTAAGTGAAAGAATAAAACCAATATTGGTTGGCAGGACGGTCCAAATACTAGTAGAGATTGAATAGGTCTCCATAGCAAGAGTTTTATGTCTTTTTAATAAGTTTTTATGTATTTTATCAAAGGTGTTAGATAGTATAAATTTAAATAATAAGATGATTTACCTTGCCGGCGATTTCAACGTCAGATTTAACTGTAATGATTACAATAATTTACTGCTTATAAAATTCGCAGAAATTTACTGTTTAAAATTTTTAGTTGACTTCCCCACTCGATTAAACAATTGTATTGATAATGTATATACCAGCTATCTCAATTCAACTTTGACGAGACCTTTAGATACATCCATCTCAGACCATAGAGGTATTTTATTGAAAAATTTTATTGAAAATCTTTGCTCTAATAAAACAAGTAATAAAAATGTACGGCCGATAACAAGCATAGGCAAATTTAAGTTATTAGAACTTCTAGATCAAGAATCATGGACATTTAAAATAAACATTATAAAATAGATAATGTAAATGGTTATTTTGAAATATTTGTTTCAATATTCAGTGCACATTATAATGCTGCTTTTCCAGTTAAAAAAATTGAATAAAAACAGGGGCAAACACGTTAAGTGGTTCAATTTTCAATTAGCGCACATTAGAAATACTCTAGCTTTAATTACTGAAGCTTATAATAAATTGCAGAACATGGAACTAAGAATTAAAAAGAATAGATGCCAGCAAAAATATAAGCATATAATAGCGAAATAAAAACTAATGGTAAAGAAAATGTTAGTGTGTTAATACGTTGGAAGCAAATAATGCCCACTTACGGAATTCTTTATTTAGATCTAAAATAATGGGAAATTGTAAACTTTAATAGATGTTCTAAAAATAGAACCAAACCGTTTGGAATATCAGCAAATACACTAAATGAATTCTTCACTAATATACCAGCTGATATTTAAAATTAATTACCGGAATCTGAGTTTGATCTCATCGTTTTAATGTGTACTAATCCCCCAAATAATGGAACGTATTTTAAATTTGAGAAGGTTTTAACTAGTGCCGTCAGTAAGCTAATTAACAATCTCAAACCAAGCAATAGCTTTGATACTTATGGTCTACGATGTAACATTTTAAAGCCAATGCGATTCTTATGCTACTAACAAAATTAATAAATAAATGCATTCGAAAACATATATTTCCTGATGCTCTTTATATTTAAGAACGGAAATAGTTCTGATCCAGATAACTTTCGACCAATATCTATCCTATTAGTATTTGCTAAAATTTTAGAAAAAAATCTACAGCTACAGTTAACTGAATATTTCGAATGCATTAATGTTTTCTAAGGAGCAATATGGTTTTCGTAGTGGTTTCAACTATTAACGCTCTAATTGATTTTGTAGGACAAACCTTGGATTGCTTTGAAGAAAGAAGTCGTCGTTTTTGGATCTTTCAAAGGAGTTCGATTGTATTTTCCATATTCTTCTGAGTGGACTATATTTCTATAATGTACATCCAGATATATGCTACCTAAAAGTATCTTACCTATCCGGCCGAATACAATGTGTTCTATTAAATGGACTCTAAAAGACTTCCTACTGTAGATAATATACCGCACGGTTCAGTATTGGGCCCATTAGTGTTTATTACTTATATAAATGATCTGCCGAATACATGAAAATATTCAAACTCGACCATTTTGTAATATTGTAACATATTTATTTATTCAATAGTTTTATATTACTGTTTTACTAATTGCCATATTTTAAATTCTAATTTTTATCATATAGTTCTTTTAATATATTCTTGTAAATATTATCTAACACCTTATATGAAAACAATGGTTAACATATATGGTACAGGACTTTCAAGTAATTTATTTATAGATATTTTTAAACATTGTTTTTTGTGTGTGTGAGCAATTTTGCAATAATACCAACAAAATGTTATTATTATGATTGTTCTATGAAACATTGTGATGGATAACTTGTTAAATATGAAGGTTACTTTATATTACATTTTCTTTGGCTTTGTAGTCAAAAAGTAATCCTTGATCTTCATACGGTAAATACTTTGCTCAATGCACTCTTGATGAAACGAAAATATAATATTATTTTAATAATTAGAAAAAACACGAAAATATTTCGTAAAATCTACAACAAATGAGTCTTATTAAGACTACAAGAACAAACCACTTTTGAAACAACTACTTCTCTAGCTAATACTTAGACAGACATTGAATAATACAAAAATGATTTGCGTGTTACAAAATAGCAAGGCTATCAAAGCAAAACTAGTTTGAACGTATTTCTTTCTGTAAAATGATCACTTTTTATTATCGAATATTATTTTATTTCAAAATCAGATAACATTCCTTGACCTTCACATGAACTACAGAAATCATTTACCACGTTAAGTTACAAAAGATGAAAATAGTTTTCTTGTAGTATCGAGAAGCATGGGTGAAAGATCGAGTTTTAACACTTACTATCACCTTGTTGTTCTACACTGTTATTCTTCAACCTTCCTTTAATATACACATAAGTTATATGGTGTCCTAACTAAAAATTAAATCTCCAACGAGAAATATATTACTTCTTCAACGTGTTGTATATATGAGAATTACTAGAACTATATACATCATCTTGATGGTGCTTAGACTAGGAAATAATAGACTGTGATACCCAAAGTAATACAAAGTATGGAGTAATTCAGGAAGTAGCGATTTGCAATATTCCTCTTCTAGTTAGATTGTAGAATTTCATCTACTAATCTGAAAGATACTACAGCTACTCGCTGTTTAAAAATAAAATATAGAGATATTTGCAAATGGAACAGAAAACAGAACAATGAACTGAGCAGGCTTCTACTCTGCTGAACTAAATCTTAAACTAAAAATACCCATGAAGTAATACTCAATGATTAACGACGCATAAAATGCAGAAATAATTATTAGTGCCCAAAAGATAACTAAAATTGGATTAGAAGACGAAAACAACATCTCCTGGATCAATTCACATAAATACTAACGATAGAGCAAATGCTTTATCTAAATGAGGATATCTATGCCTTTATCTAGGAACTGCCTTTAAAAATACTAGGAAACATTACTCTTAAACAATTTGAAATGAAAAAAAATATCTCCTATCATAAGAATTAAAAAAAACTATATTAAAAGGAACACTAAAAATAAATTCAATAATGTAACAGCTAAGACATGTCTATTTTAAATAATAATTACAATAGTCGTAATTGACTTTGATACGTCGATAAATATAAAAATTATGCCTATTTGTCTAGTTGGATTAATCTGTGAATTATGTCACTTATCAATTGTAAAGTGAAATCGCCACAACTTTTAGATTAATCCTGTAATCAAGGTCAATTACAAATATACTTTAAATAGGTAATTGTGGAGTCTGGCTTTTATTTTGTGATAGATTATATATTTATATGATTAAAAAAAGGTACTTTAATTAAAGTATATTTATAATTTTTAATTATAAATATACTTTAATTAAAAAAAAATACTTTAATCAAGGTTCATTGTAAATATATTCTGATTTAAAATAGATTTTTACGCCATTAAAATGTTTCTAGAAAAAATCATTACTGCACAAGCATTCGTGATATCATACCACCTTATTATTATTCCAACGTATTGAAATTAAAGCATAAAAATATGTTTGATTTGACATTGCCATTATAATAAAATAAACATTTATAAACATAATTTTGTTTACAATTACAAATATCAACAAAACATCAATTTTCTGGTGAAAATTCCTCTATATGAATTAGATATTTCCAACTTGATAACCTTACATAATTCATTAAATTACTAATTTTCTAAATATTCTGAAAATCAGAAACCTTTACGTGAAAAATTATAAATAATAAATTCATTATGCAAATTTATCAATATTTTTTTTTACTATTGCTTAAATAAAGGTTAGTAAATGTTCAATACGTTCCCTACCAATCAACCAGACTTTGAAGCTTTGAAAACCAAATAAATTCAATAATCACCAAACAAGAAGAGGTTTATAACTTTTGGTGATTAAAAAAATCCAAATTACTAGAAATTCCCTAGTCAAGATTAGCACTAATATGTAATAAAGAATTATTGAAATCACGTATGCCCTATATTCTTAAAGAAATTTTTAAACATTCCCAATAAACGAAATTTAATAAGAATAAATTTTCTTATGAAAACCTACTCTTATTTCATAATCAACACGAAAGTCATGAATTTAGAGTAATAATTGTGCTGCTTACTATAATCCTAATCATTTGGTTGTAACTTTTATTAATATGACACTATTTATACTTCATACAAAAAAAATTAAAAGTATGTGTACCTACCTAAATAAAATTTACTCTAAGGTTTACTTACAAAATAAACAGAACAATTATCAAAAAGCCTAGAAGAAATAATAGCAAAAAATAAACACACAAAACGTATCAAGCGAAAACCAGAAAATTTATGGATAAACGAAGAGATTATAAAACAAACTAAATAAATTACAAAAACGATATGATAAAAATAAACTGAACCAACTGATAAAAGAACAATACTACAAGTAGAAACAAATGACTACTAAATTAATAAAAAATAAAAATTACAATACTTAAAAACCAAATTTGAGACACATAAATATAATCCAAAGACGCTGTGGAAAATTATAAACAAGCAAGTCAACAGAAAAGTAGAAACAACAAATGCTATAAGAGAAATTAAAATAACCGACGGAATAATTACAAAAAACCTTAAAGAAATTAAATTAACCTTTATTTTGCAAATATAGGGTAACACCTGGCAGAAATACAACAAAACAGCACTACCACTACATATACAATAGGACAAGACCAAGATAAAATAACAGAATTAGAAGACTTTGAATTTCACACCATAGACGACATAGAAATTATAAACATAATAAATAATCTAAAGGACTATAAAAGCCCTGGATTCGACAATATAACAAACCGTATAATTAAGGAAAACAAAACAGCACTCACACCTATATTCGTAAAAGTAATAAACAAAATCATAAAAGAAGGAATATACCCCGGTCATCTAAAACAAACCATAATAATACCTATACACAAAAAAGGAAACCGCAATTTCTCTGAAAATTACAGACCCATAGCTCTAATATTGTAGCTCAATAAAATACTAGAAAAATGCTTACAATTTCAAATTAGTAAGCATCTTAAAAAACATAAAATCATTAGCAGCCAACAATAAGCCTTTAAAGAACACTCTGAAACATCATCAGCAACAACAGATATGATACACGACATAAATACTAAACTGGACACGAAAGAAAAAGTTATTGCGATATACATGGACATGAAGAAAGCTTTTGACACCATCTTGATAACAAAACTAATTGAAAAATTGCAGAAAATTGGCATACGAAAGACTAAAGACCTAAAACTATTAGAAACATTCCTAACACGTAGGCCACAAATAACGAAAATTGGAAACAAAAACAGCGAACCCATGTACGCGGAATATGGGATCCCTCAAGGAGGAATGCTGCCACCAATACTATATATTACATACACAAACGATATGACTAAAGTCAATATTAAAGGAAATTCATATATATATATATATATATATATATATATATATATATATATATATATATATATATATATATAAATATGCTGATGACACCTGCTTATTATACTCTGGAAAGTTATATACAGAAATAGAGAATAATATAAAATCAGACATGGAAATATTAGAAAAATGATTCACCCAAAATGTTCTAACAATAAACGAATCAAAAACAACGTATATGAAACGAAAAACAACCGAGCAAGTGTACGATGTAAATTACCTGGGAATATAAATACAAAATAATCTAAAATGGGAAAAACATATTGAAAAATTATTAAACCAGAATTCAAAAACTATAGCAGCTCTGTACAAAATCCGAAGTTGCGTATCGGAAAGCACGAGAAAACAAATTCACCATGCCTTATTTACTTCAAAACCTAAGTACCTATGTCGTATATGGGGAAACACAACTAAAAAAAAATATAAATAAACAAATTCAACAAAATAAAATACTAAAAACTCTATTCAACATGGAACTCTACACAAAAACGAATGAACTAAACATACATATAATAAAAATATATAAGTCCTTTACGCTGTAGAAAATTCATTAATAATTAGAAAAAAAAACAAAAATTTTTTCGGAAAATCTACAACAAATGAGTCTTATTAAGACTACAAGAACAAATCACTTTTGAAACAACTACTTCTCGAGCTAATACCTCGACAGACATTGAATGATACAAAAGTAATTTGCGGGTTACAAAATAGCAAGGCTATTAAAGCAACACTAGTTTGAACGTATTTCTTTCTGTAAAATGAACTAAAAATGATTGAATGTACGTTAAATAGTTTGTGAGTGACTATACTATGGCAACAAAACATGAATTTAGGTTGATGTAATTTAATTGCTTTTGCTAATTTACTTTTAATTACATCAACCTAAATTCATTTCTTGTTCCAAATTTAACGTACATTCAATCATTTTTAGTTCATTTTACAGAAATAAATACGTTCAAACTAGTGTTGCTTGCTATTTTGTAACACGCAAATTACTTTGGTATGATTCAATGTCTGTCGAGGTATTGTCTAGAGAAGTAGTTGTTTCAAAAGTGATTTGTTCGTGTAGTCTTAATAAGACTCATTTGTTGTAGATTTTACGAAAATATTTTCTTTTCTAATTATTAGTAAACATACAGAAACTGATAACACTAAATAACATACTATTATTACACAAAATAAGAAACAACACCATAAAAAAATATAACTCTAATAAAGATATACACAACTATAGAACAGATCTTTTTAAATCAAAACAGTTTGCACACTTACTAACCACGAAAACGATTCAACAATATAACAACATAGACAAATTACACAGGAAATAATGGTAACACTTTCTTTCACAAAATATTTTGTGAAAGAAAGTGTTACCATTATTTCCTGTGTAATTATCAAATCTATCTTCACGTAACTCTCAAAAACCACGTATGTAACATAGACAAACACATACAGACGCTGACATTTCCAGCATTTAAACTGAAAATTAAAAACCTACTTCTAAACAAGAAAATTAGAATTGACGTATGAAAAACGAACTACAACACAGGTATCCTCCAATACCAACTCACGGACCACTCTTATTAAGACGAAGATAGGAGAAAGGAACTGTCTACAATACAATATATGTATTTATTTACTATTGTAAATTTATAAATTTGAATAAATAAATAAATATGCAAAAAAATACTTCGAAATTACAACCATTACCATTGCAGAGTTAGTAATAATAAAAAAAATGGAAATGATAAAATGTCTTTTTAATTAAAATCGCAAAGTATATGACCATAAATATGTATTATATGTAATGTTCAATGTATATGTTATAGGGCATGTAATTTATAACAAAACTTTGATTAAGAAAATATGATTATCTAGAAGACATTTTGTTCAAGATGTTATGTCACATGATCTTTCAACAAAACAAAGTTTCATCACAACGAATTACTTGGATCGAGAATATCCTGTTGAATAGATCGAAAATATAAATAAGATCAAGTGACCTTTAAGATCTCCAGATCTAAATTCTTCATATATTTCTCCTTTGCTTCATTTAGAAGATAGATTTTATAAACTCACACTAAATTATATTTATGATCTGAAGAACGGGATTCGCATTAATTGCCTCTAATTAAACGTGCTTATTTTAAAACGTGCCTGCGTTAAAGACGTTATGTTCAAATGTAAGTTGTAAGTATTTCAACCATTTCATAAAGTAATTATTTTTGTAGTCACATATGAATGTTGAACCTATTTCAATATTTTCTTATTTTACTATGAATTAAATTCTCACTTAATCCGTGGTGAAACATTTGTATGTTAATTAACCTTCTAATTTTCTTATTATACTATTTTAAAGTAAAATATATTCAGATGCAGAAAAGCTCTCTATTGAAAATAAAATGTATGGTGTTATTGAAAAATAAATGACTATCGCTACTTTGGTAGTTTTCATAATATTGTCAATTTGGCGACAACAATAAATAAATGATTTATTTTCAATAAGAAATATATATGTTTCACTCTTAAAAAATATAAGGACCAAACAATAATTCCTGTATAAACTTCAATCACTTAATTCTTGTTATAGCAAGTCCAATTATTTACAAAAATATAGCAGTTTGCATCTTGTTACATTTTTAGATATATGCGCTTAAAACAATTTAAAAAAATCACTACAAAATTTTTATAACTGTGTTAAAAATCTGCCTAATATATTAAACTTTCACAATTGCAAGTAATTCGATAATTTTTGATATACACTGTTTCCAAAAATATATCTGAATTACACATTGATTATCGTGTGTTTTGCTTGGGAACATCGAACAGGACAATAGCTCATTTGCAACCGGTGATTTAATTAAAATTTATTTTCATAATTGTCGTTCCGGTTAACTGAAAATCATTTTTAAACTGGTAATTGAAACATAGCCGATATATTGCAATAATGTAATTAAACAATTATATAATAAAAACTGTTTTTCAATATGGGTGTGCAGATTTAAAGATATAATGTGATGCCTGTTATAAAATATTTATTTATTGGATTATAATTTAATTAAATAATAGGTAAATTGGAAATAAAGTTGTAACCGTTTAATAGGGATAAACATATTAAACTCATTTAATAATAGCTTAATATTAATAAGGTAAATACTGGATTGATGAGGCTGTTATTTGTTGAAACTCCATATCACTTAATAAATTTCCGACAATATATGGTTTCAAAAATGTTTTTATGTCTACAACAATGTTTTACCACACAGCAGTAAAGACAACATTGTCATAGAAGTAAAAACATTTTTGAAATCATATACTGTGTCAATATTTTATTAAGTGATTATAAATGTTATTTTTATTATTCACAAAAAATTTATAAATTCTTTAAATAGTTTTATAAAATAATTAGAAATAATTTATAATTTTAACCGCACAAAAATATGCGATAGTCCAGTAATGTTGGGAATTTTTCAATAATATGAGCTCATAAATTCCAGTGTTTTTAATTCGTTCGACCGATCCGAGCTAGATAAATTTCATCGGTATCTTTTCGTTAAGTTGCGGCCACGATAAAACAATCCAGATAAAAAAGTTTTCCGATCTCTGACCGGAATTATTACCACTTTAATTTTCCTTCAATGATAATAAGATAATACATTTTTAGAAAATCTTCCAGTACGTTAATTATTTCTTGAATAATTAATGCATTCAATTATATTTTTTGAATAGGATTATCATACTATTCAAAAAATATAATTGAATGAATTATTATGTATTATTTATGTATTACTTTTATTGTAGAGATTTTAGAGATGTTTCTGTAAGGGTTAACTATTGTGCGCTATTTTATAAATAAATTATATACTCAAGTATACATTTCTTTATATCGTAGAGATATTACTTTCAAATTCAATAGAAACCAGATGGTATTTACGCTCGAATAGGTGATCCAATAAACTTAAATAATACTAAGTAGTAAATTAAGCTCCGTCGAAGGATAATAAAATTTGTTACAAATTCAGCTAACAAAGGAAATGCATGCAGTTCGGATTTCGGAATCTGTTTGAGGCCGATTGAAAAGGGTCAATTATCAACAGATTGGAATAAACCGGATTCGATTCCGGTAAATTAGAAATTAGAATGCAGGGGGGACCCATGAAAAAGTTTTAGGTTGTAAGTGCGGCCGTTTGCGGCGCCGAGGGTGCAGTAATGTACCCTGTGAGGACGGACAGTCCATCGCTATTATTACTATGACGGTACCGGTCACTAATTAGAAGGGTAACACTGTTACGAACATGTGTCCTGCCGGAATATACATTGGAATCCCTTTGCCCATTGTGTTCCTCCTCTCACTTGCCGCAATTTAACGACATTTGTCTCCTCGGAGTTCACTGTTTCTATGAAGCAATCACAATTAATATACGATTTTATCGCAGTTTGCACGTTATAACGCAATATAAATTTATAAGCACGGTTTGTTTGGGTTGTAGTTACATGAAACCATTTGAAATGGTATTACTCATGTTTAATTTCGTCTACGTTTTAATGAATTACACACACTCTACATTCAGGGAATTATAAAGCCGTATATTTCTTACTTTGTATTAGTAAAATTAAATAATTAAACCCAAAAATAATATAAATAGAAAATTATATAATAACTTTAATTATTATTAACGTATTATTAGATTATGTACACCCTATAATGCAAGTATAAAAGAAAAAATAAATCAATATATGAGTAATCAATAATCACTTAAATTTATATTTAAATGGGATATAAGAAAATAGCGATGTAGATACCCTAGTTTGAAATCGGCATTTTTCCTCATGAAATATTGGAGTTAACCGTGGACAGAATTTAATTTTAGAGTAGTTTTCAAAAAATCTTTCTTCAGTCATTCAGCGATTACATATTATGATCCATCAGCAGTAAGTTGTGGTCCACAGATCTTTCTTGAAAAACATTGTTAATGGGGTATGAGAGATATTTTTTTAATCTACGTTTTACTCTAAAAAGAGTATATTAGACTGTAATATTCAAGTTTTTACTAATATAGGTAAAATACAATTGTTTTATTGCATTGATATTTGTGAAATCAAAATTAAGTCCAAAAAATACATATACAATAAAGTAACCATATTTTCAATAACCGAATCTCTCACATACAACATCATTAGTAGTGTAGGTGGATGTTAATAAACTAGTAAATAAGAATTATATATTATTTAATTTATGTACACCAAATCTCACCCTTTAATTTATAATTATCCATGTGTGTCTGATATGAAGTTAATCAACATGCATGAGTATTTATTTCGAGAATCGTATATTACAAAGTTGCATTCACTATGGTAACATATGCTGGTGAAAACACCGTGTACAAATATAAAGTAAAAATTTCATTAAACGCCGGATGCTGCCTACGTGGTGGTGAACACCCGTAAAACTATGTATATTTCGTGTCAGTTGGAAATATTTATAGGGCCGAGTAATCACTGTCCTGATAAGAGTAACTAATTGTTACAAAAGTTTCGCATGGCGTGGATTTATTTAATTTTGTTTCAGCAAATAACTATTTCGCAGAAAATTTTTAAAATATAAATCATAAATATATAATTTTAGTATTACCATATTATGCATGTAAAATATTATTCATATTATGTAGATTAGTGTTAAATTGTTAATTTTCACTTAACAACTGCAGCAATTATAATCAAGATGTAATTAATTATTTATTGAATGTAAATACTTAATTTAAATTTCTTTATAATAAATATATTATCGGTTTTTATCCACTCAAACAGGGTTCTAGTGCAATGCCTAAATAATAGATGGTACCTTTATGGTAATATCTTAAATATATGTCTAATACATGTTAATCATTTAATTATTTTTATTTATTTATAAATTTGGTCTTATTTCTTAAAAAAATACATAACATACATAAAAAACCAAATTACAAAAACATACGTAAAATTTTGTTCGAAAAAAGCACGGGCGGAGTTCATAATCCATTATGTTCTTCCATTCAAATATATAAAATATTTTAAATTAAAAATAATACATTTAATCGTCTAATTTCGGAAAAAAACAGAAATCCAAAAGAAATTCTCGCATTTTGGAAGATAAATTTATGCTAAATTTTAGAAATCCAGAAGAAACATGTCTTAATTCTAAGGGTTTTGAATTTGAATAGATAACGCTGCAAAATTTTAGAATTGTAGATGATAAATTGTTAGGAAATTATTCAAATATTAAAAAACATGATGAAAAATACTTAAAAATTGGATCGATTTTTTTACAAATTTGGAAGAGAAAAAATGCCTTAAATTATTAGAACTTTTGAGATTATTCTATGAAATTGAAGAATTCTAGGTTACTATGGAAAAAAAGTTTTAGATTATTTACAAGAAGTAAATTGTAATTTTTGAATACCAAAGATTTACTATTGATTGCACTGTTGAAATTTTAGAGCAACAAGCAGATGTTTTTCCCTAAACGTAGAAAATCGAAGTCATGGAATAATGGATCTTCATGTAGATATTTGGGTGTATCAAAAATAATCAACAAGTTGCGATTGATTTCACTCTCAGAAAAACTATAAAATTGACATGAAGAAACTATATATGTTTAAATCATATAATAAATCAAAATATACCCGAATTATAAAACATTGCTTAATTCTGTATTAAGAAGTGGAAATATTATTTTGGTGTTCACTTGAAATTACAATTTAAGCAATCAAGTAATTTTTAATCTATCTCTTCAATACAATAAAATAATGTTTTCAAATGGATCTCGTAACCATGTTTTAAGAAAGACTACAATTTAAATAATCTGGGTTTTCTGTCAACAAAATCAAGTGTTATCAAGAATAAGGGAAAGCGCCTAGAAAGTGAAAAGGCACTCCTTTTTCCTAGAAAGAGAGATGCGCACGATTCGATGAGGACTTTCGGGACGCAACAAGGAAAGTGAGGAAGACATTGAGGGATTAGAGCTTGGATAGGAGAGAAGAGAGGTGGGTGGTAGCAGCGAGAGCTAAGTAATGCGTGAAAAATGCAAGGAAAGAACGGCCAATAAAATGAGGTTATGTAGAAATGAAAAGGAGATACAATATCAAATTAACATCGTTAAAGTTACGTATACAGTAGAAAGTTAATATTGTCCATAATCATACCTAGTAATTTGAAAGTGGCAAAGAAACTTTGATATCAAACTCACCCAGCTCTATTTTACTTGGAGCATCAAATGCTAATGCTATTTTTTGTTGTAAATATCATTTCGTTTGTCTTATTATCGTTCAGAATAAACTTGTTTTAATTTACCATCTTTATAAAAGACTCTATATTAGTTGTTACTTAAAAATATCATCATTTAAGTTTTTCCTCTAATTAAACTAGTCGTATCATCTGCATAATTTTCTAGAAGATATTCAGCTTGATTTACAATACTTAATAGGTCATTAATGTAATCAATAAACATTAGTGAACCAAGAATGCTTCCTTGTGGAATTTCTGTATTTAATATTGCAGTATTTATATCTTTGTCCGATTTTCCCAAATCATGCATGTCGCCTTTTTTAAAGCCAGACACAATAAGAGCTGCTAATAAGGAATTCGGGAATATACCGGAAGATAAACTCAAATTTATTTATGTGTTGCCAGTTCAAGTAATTCCTCTATAACAAATTTTAATATTTTACTGCTGATTTCATCATGGCCGACACTGTTTTTGTTATTTAGTTTCAAAACAACGTTTAAATTTTTACTTTTTAATGTAGGACGAATGTCGATGGGAGAGGTTGAAAAATTCCCGAAGGAGGAAGGCTGGAACAGCTGCTTAGCTGGACGGGCTAAAGGCAGAAATATGGGAGGAGATAGCAAAAATCAAATGTGGAGGAGATACTTTAATTGTAGAAAATTATAGAGGAATCTCGATTACGTCTATTGGGTACAAAATTACCATGACGTTAGGAAATATTTAAATGTTGTTTTACATGTTTATATTTATTCAATTTTAATCCAATCCATAAATGTACATAATATTCTTCATGGAAATAATTGAATTTGATTGAATTGAATTGGCTGTAGAAGGAGGTAGAGACCAAAGAAAGCAGTATATTAACAAAAGAGAGCTGCAAATGAATGTAAGGAAAAAATGTGGATACAATTTAGAAATAGAGGAACGGAAGGAAGAGTAGGTGAATTAAAATGGAAGGGGGAGGTGATTGAGAGGTTGAAGAAATTTAAATATTTGTCCTTTATATTTAAATGCGTAGGTGGATACGGCGAGCACGCCACAAAAAACATGAGGCATGGTGAAGAAGAAGTGGGGAAAATGGTTTTCAACTTTCAAATATCGAGCAAGCTGTGAGATGTATGTGTGAAGCTCTTTTGCTTTATGGTGTAGAAATATGAAGAATAATAAGGAAGAGAATATGATTAATTGCATTGAGAGAGAACAGTGGTTGTTCCTGAAGCAGATTCTAATCATTGAAAGCCTGGGTGCATTCTGCTTCTGGAAACAAATAGAATGAGTATACATGGGGAGACAATGAAGAGAGTGGTGAAGTATGAGATTAAGTTGTTTGGATTGGATAGATAGATTCTAACTATCCAATCCAAACAACTTAATCTCATACTTCACCACTCTCTTCATTGCCTCCCCATGCACAAGGTGAAAGAGCAGGAGTATCCGATAATATTGTGAATGAATAGTTGAAGATTATTTTAGAGCTAATTTGTACGTATGGATGAAAGTAAAGTTTCCACTTTAGGTGGTGGGGATGAATCAGGGAGAACATATACAATCCAGGGTATGAAAAGTATCAGGTCTACCAAAGTGAGAGAGACAGTGTGAAGTATTGTGTGAGGAATGATTGGGAAACAGGAGGGTAACAGAATGGATGACACAGGATGGAACTGATGTAAAGGTTTTGACGAGACTGGGGTTGAAGAAGGAGGTAAAGAGAAAAGTAGAATAGAGTCCAATTATATTTCAAGTAGAATAGATTATTGATTTATATGTTGAAGTTTTTATATCAATAAAGTTTTTTTCTTTCTGTAAAACTTTTATTTTAACAACAAATGCCTCCAATGGACCACTAAAACTATTATCTTAGTACAAGCATCAATAACTTTTAATAACACCGAAAGGAATTAATCAGCAATAAAAAAGATATGGAGTAAATTAAACGCTCTTGTTTATCTATTTAAAAGTAATAATAAAAAGAAAATAATTACAAAAAAACATACATACAATTTTAAACGAAAAAAGAACAGGCGGAGTTCACAATTACAAATTATATTATTCCACTCAAACCCTTTTTGCACCATCATATTGGAAAGAGAAGTATCCTTGTCCACATCAGTACGCTTTATATTTTCTTTCATATGGTTTCTTTTGTCCACTTTTTAGGAGGAACTTTTTAGCTGTTTATATCAGCATGACAGATAAATGATTTACACAGTTTTGTTTAATGTTAGAACACTGCAACAATTATTTCACCATAAAGTAACTTCATCAGGCAGATGAAAAGTTGTTTTATAATCGACAATTTTCACTTATATATAAAATGGTTAAAGGGGGTTTACAAGTTCAATAAAGTGAATTGTTAATATTAATTTACAAATTTGACAAGAGTGAGTTATTTACATCGTTGTGCTCGTTCAGTAATACATTTATTTATTTATTTAGATATTCGGTTTTCTTTCTTAAAAAAATACATATAAAAGATCGAAAGAAGCACGAGCGGAGGTCTCAATTACAAATCATGTTCTTCCACTCAAACCCTTTTTGGCCCGTGATGTTGGGAAGTCAGGTATACTCATCGACATCCGGAATCTTTAATATTTCCTTTTATATATTCTTTTAATCCATTTTTGACTAACTTTTTAGCAGTTTATGTCAACATAACAGGTATATAATATACCAAGTTTATTAGATTTATTACAATTACACTTAAGATTAATTTCAAGAAGATTTAATGTTTTACCTTTTCTACACGTATGTAATATCTTGAAATTGTTATTAAAATTATGTTTCTTGTCAATTAAATGACGTAGGTGTTGTTTTCTTATTGACGAAGCTTTTCCGATGTTCCGTTCTGCAGAACGACTTGCGGACATATATAATAAATTTAATCAAGGAACAGCCTCCTTATCCGATTAATAGAAAAGAACTTATTAAGCAACAAAATATTTTGGGCCTGTTTAGACGAAAATTACCTATCTATAATGATCAACGAACTTTTCTATTATTCTTACAAGAAGTATATCATTAAAAAACCTCACAACACACTTTTTTATATAGTTAAAATGAACATATTAGAAAGTTATAATATTTATTTAAAGGCAACTGAAATTTTACAGAAAATTACATTTTGTTTCAACTTTTGTTTAAAACAATTCATATTGTGTAAATTAAATATTGATTTACAGGTTCAGTATCATGAAAATAAAAGTAATAATGCAATTAATTAATTGCGCGTTCAGAAACGATATTACCACAGATAAAAAGCCCGCTCTTAAAATTTAATGAATGCAATATTTAGCATCAACTAGACAGTTGCATAACAAAATGAAATAAGAGCGAATAAAATGTTTTGAGATGTGCGTAAGGTATAATTTCAGTTAATGCATTTGTATATATCATTTAAGTTTAATATTATACTATAGTCTATTGTGACTAAACAATAACATCATTACCACATTAAAAACATACACATAAGACAGTTTCCTTGCTAATATTAATAATTATTATAATTCTAGCTTCTAACATCTATTTTCAAAATGTCACGTTGAATTTGTCGAAACCATAGTCACTAAATAAAGTTCCAGTTATATAACAAACTGTAAAAAAGTGTTTCATTATTATAATTATTCAGTTGTCAACATATATTATTATTATTACATTTTTTATCTTCAGTATGCAACTTTTAGTATCATCAATTACAATTATCTCACCCGAATGGTGCATATAAATAAAAAGGACATATAAAAAAGTTTATATAACAAAATATGCCAAAATTTATATTAAAACTCGTTATTATTAATTCACACCAAACATGTAAATATTTGTAATTACCGGGGATTCTGAAAAGCACGTTTACAAAATTTTATGTGATTCCATGCAATAAACTAGATTTTGTACAAGCAATGTGATTATCGCAGGAACAAAAAAAAAATGCAAACACATTCGTTTATTAAATACACATGCAAATGGACCATACAACACGAACAACTAATAACGAAGGGTTGACGCTTATGGAATTCACGTGCATACATCTCCCCCCATACAATCGGTGATTACAAAAGCACAACAAACATATTTGCTGAAAAGAATCGAACCGCAGAATGCGTACATTACCAATTCGATGGCATGAATGTGCAGTAATAAAAAAAATAGAATACAATGCGTTCTTAATCATTAGTAGCTTGTATGTCATTATTAAAATATTATATTAAATTTAATAATGTAATAATAATAATATAAGCATGCAGTAAAGTAATATTTTAAAGCAATATAATTACATACTAAGTTTAATTAGTCACGTTGGCATTAATATACTGGTCGCTATACTTAAAAGAACACCAAGAAGTCATCGCTCAATTTTTATGAAACTTTTCAGGTAATACGTAAATAATCCACACTAAGAAATGATTAAAATTTCAACAACAAATCATGGTAACTTCTTTAATTTCAATAATGAGTGGCTCCTTCACGATTTCTGGAGCACTCAGCAACTCGCCTAGGCATACTAGAAATCAAATTGTCAATGTCAATGTCAATATTCTGCCAATTGTATCCCACACGTGTTCATTAGGTGATAGATCTTTAGAACGAGAAGGCCATGAAAGTAAGTCAACATTAGCTAGTTCCAGGAATTTTATAGCAACCCTAGCTGTATGTGGCTTTGTATTATCCTGTTGGAAAATGGGATTTTCCAACCTTCTCAGATAGGGCATTAATGTTGGTTCTAGAACTGTGTTAATGTAGCGATTTGCCTTTAATATTCCTGGATTGAACACCAGAAGAAACTTACTTCCATAACCGATCGTCCCTTATACCGTCACTCAGCGTGTAAGAGCTGTATGGCCTTCCACTGCAAACTGTAAGTCTCGTTCTCCTCAACGACGTCTAACCACTTTACAACCATCGTGGGCAAACAAACAAAATCTCGATTAATCGCTAAAGACAACCTGCCTCCATTTATTGACCCATTGTAGTCTCTCATTGCACCATTCCAGAAGGCACCTCTTATGGCAAGGAGTTGAGGGCAAACAAAGAAAAGGACACTTTATTTACTAAATCATTCATGCCTGGAATTGTACTCCTTAATCTAGCTACATTATACCAATCTACAATAAAAGTTCAAAAAATATTATTGATAATTATAGAGGAATAACCATCCAATCCATAACAGTTAAACGAATTGGTGGCGTGTCAGTTGCAACGGCATTCTTGTCAAATTTTCATTGATAATCTACATGGGTTTACGGCAAAACTGTTACTATTTTAAATCTTCTTGAATATAAACCGTTTCTATCACAGTACAGTAAAATGGCTGTCGTCATTTCTGACTGACAGAGTGCAACATGTGAAAATAAATAATTTCAAGATAAAGGCAATAATTTTCAGACCTGGTGTTCCTCAAGGCTCTCACTACGGATCAATATTTTTTATTACAATTATCAATGATATATACGCGGTTTTCAAGCACTGCATGTATCTCGCATATGCTGATGACTTGAAATTATTTTTAATTTAATTGTGTCAAGAAAATTTGAATCACTTCAACGAATGATTCATAATTGACAAGCTGCATGAAATGTTATTCGATGTCCATTAGTACACGCCGATCGATAGTAGATTTTAATTACAAAATTGGAAATTTTTCAGATGAACGTGTTGACGCTATTAAAGATTTTGGAATCAATTTCAACAACTAATAAGACGTTGCAATTATAAAGTTGTGTGTGGTAGAGTGGCCCAGTGCCGAAATTAGTCTAATAATAAAATAAAAATGCGAATCGGCTGCAATAGTTATAATAGCGCATTGTTTCTTCATGTCAATTTTATAGTTTTATTAGTGTGAACTCACTAGTAACTTGTTGAAGGCACCCAAACATCTACACGAAGATCCAGTATGGATCTCTTTATTTAGTGATTTTTAGGGATCAATATATGCCTGCTGCTCCAAAATTTTAGATAACAGTTTCAACAGCGGAATTAAAAGCATCCCAATTATAATTCTTATAAATATTTTGCAAATTTTTCCATGGTAAACCAGAATCCTTCAATTTGCATAGGATATTAAGTAAATCTTGTTTTATTTTATTCGAATTTTGAAGCACTTTTTACAAATTTACTTAAAATTTTTCAGATTTTTAGCTTTCTTTCAGGCTTCTAGACTTTTCTTATTAAAATCAAAATACGAATTTTTTTTATTTTTTTAACTTTATAGCATTAATTCTTAGGCTAAGCGAAATTGGAAAGATTTAGAATTTGTTTAATTAATTGATTGTTTATTTTTAAACCGTCCACTAATTTTGCCATTATCTTATCGGAATTTTTCAGTAATTCTGAATTTATTTATTTATTTATAACAACAATTTTCCAGGAAGATTATAAAAACATCAAAAATTTACTTCAAGTGTTTTCTATACTTTTATTACATTTTCTTCCATTTTTATAATATCGGAGTTATATACAGAACTTTTCTCTGCAAATTATGAGATACTTTAATTTTTGAAAATTCATTTTTAATGTTTCGCAACTTTCTATCATTTATTGTTTTATTTCTTAGCTTTTCAATAAAATGTTCTCTTTCAAATGCAGAGAATTTTTTGATAGACTCGAGAATTTTAAAATACATATTTTTTGTTTTGGTATCGTTTTTCAGCAATGTCTCTTAATTGCGAGAATTTTTTTCGAGAGATCTAAAATATTCTTAATTAATTAATTATATTTTGGAATTTTCCCCAAAGATTTGCTTAATCTTATCGGAATTATCCAGTAATTAATTATCATTAAATTTGTTTATTTTTTAATAAGTTTCCTAGAGGATTGTAGAATTATTCAAAAGTTTTCTTTGCAGATTTTCATCCATTTTAGAGAATTTATCACTTATTCGTCTGTTCTATTATTTTTTGTTTTCCTCTATAGATTTGCAGAAAATTTACTTTATCTTATCAGTATTTTTCAGTAATTTTTCATTAATTCATTTTTAACACTTTCTTTTATAAATTTTCTTCAAGAATTTTAGGATCTTTCAACAATATTTCTTACAGATGTGTAAAGGCCAATCATTTCTCTTTAAAGTTTCTAAAGTGTTCTTATTTTCAAATCAAGAGAATTTTCTTGATTGGTTCGAGAAATTGACAATGTTTTTTTTTGTTATTTTATAGTAACGGGTTTTAAACAATTTTCCCTAATTGTGATTAATTACAATTTTCATTAAAATTAATTTTCTCAATTTTAGAATTTCCTGTAAATGTTTGCTTTATCTTATCGAAAAATTATAGAAATTTTTATATTATTTAGTGTTGGTGTAGTGATAGCTTCCTTGAATTATTTCTTATTTGGTGTTTAATGGTCAGGCACAGGAAGGTTTTGTTAATTAAAACAAACTTATTAAGCTTATAGGCGAACGTTTCGTTTGTTTTATTGCAAACTTCATCAGGGCTGAAAATATATACAAGAATTTAAAAAAAAATCACAAATTAAATTGTATCTTTAAGAAAATTAAGATTATTTATTGACTTTCTAATACGATTTCTTGACAATTCTAGAATTATTCAAAAGGTTTTCTTCAAAAATTTTCTACTTTCATCAATTTTTCAAGAATTTACCACAATTACTTGTTTTGCAGGACATTCGCTTCTATAGTTATTTATTTATTTATCTTTGGTCTTCTTTCTTAAAGAAATACATTAAAATAAATTACAAAAACATACATACGTAAAATTTTGTCTCGGGCGGAGTTCATAATAAATTATCCGAGTATTGTTTCTGATTCTCTTGAATTTTCAAAAAAATTATTTCCCTTATTTCAAAAATATCTATTATTTCTCGTTCCTGCACTTTCCAGAAAATTTTATTTAAAATATGAGAATTTTTTAAGGGGTTCAACAATTTTTCCAGTAACTTAATTTCCAGATTTTTAAGATGTCTAGAATTTTCTTAGATAATTCATAATCTGTCCTTGCAAACATCAAACAAAAATGTATTTAGGTCTTAACTTTCTCTTGCCTCTGCGTATTTGCACTAGTATCTTCTCTAACACTAATAACTACACTTATAATTTTGTCGTTTTTAAGACTATTGACTTATATTTTAAATTAAAATATTTATTTAAATATTTGCAACTACAACATAATATCGATATAATACATAGCATAGTACGCGTTTATGATTTGATTTCTTTCAATATTTATGTTCAGATTTTTTACGATTTTTGTTACAATTTCGTCTGTTTTTTCATTCTTTTTCTGGTTTTTTACTCTTACTATTATTATGTTATTTTTTATTTTGTTTTTTTTCGGTTTTATCCAGTAGGCGTTCTATGTTTTTTACGCGTTCTTCTAGTTCGTTTTGTTTTCTACTGTCTTATTTTTTTGAGTTCTTTATTTTCTCTTTATATTTCGGCGAATTTTGTACTCATGAAATTTATAGCAGTTTGTAAATCCTTTAGGATTTTTAGTATTTCTTTGTTTGTTATTTCATCTTCACTTTTACTTGATTCTGTCTTTGTTGAGCATTTGTTTGTGTTGGTCAACATTTCATCACTATTTTTATATTAGGACTCATAATCATGATTCATGTATGTTATTTTCAAATAATTGACTAATTAATCATAGTTTATTTTACATTAAGTTACTTGACTCACGCATTTGTTGTAACTATGCTTAAAGTCGTTGTTGTATTACCTTTTTTCTACATCCCATCTACGCGCCAACGTAGCAGCTTCAAAGTGTCTTTGAAAATTGTTTAAGAATGGCAACACTATTGAATGTGCATTAGGGTATAGTTTTATAGTATTCAATGATCTTGAAGTTAAATTCTTACTTAAAGGTTTTTTTAATGTTTGAAAGTTTGTGCTTATGAATTGTTAAAAACTCGGACGCTGCACTAGAATCAACTAAATATTTTGAGAAATTACTGCAAAGAAGAGCTGATTTAGAAGAAAATCAGGACATTTTGTTGTAATTAGCCCCTTTGTAATCCATTTGTCTTATTGCCATTTTCAAAACTAGAAGTACAGATTTCTTTGGTATTTATCCTTAAAATTTGTAGAATCAGTTATCTTTCAAGTTTCATATTTTTTAACATATTATCTTTAAAATTATGAAATTTGTTTTGGCGCTTTTAGAATTTTAACAGATTTCTATCCAGCTTTCCTCAAGTTATTTACCAGTTCTCAGTTTTATTGGGTCAGTTTTCTAAAAATGTCTCTAATTAATTAGGAGGTTTTTTGAAAGTTCTATAAACTTTTCTTGTTTTATGTTATTAGAATTTTTCAGTAATTTTTGTTTTATTTGGTCAGAATTTTGGCACTTTCTTTTACAAATTTTTGAGGATTTTAAAAACTTGTACATAAATTTTCATTTACTTCAATTGCTTTTGAAAATTAGTTCAGAAAGTTTGATAATCAAGAATAATCCTACTCATTTATTTTTAGGGGTTCAATAAGTAACTGTAATTATATTTAGCGAGAAAATGCTATGGTAACATTATTAAATTTGTATTATAGTATTTATTGAATAGACTTGCACTTATAACAGGTTTCCTTAAAAAACACGTTATAGAAAGGGTATTAAACATACACCAAAAATTCAAATGGGTATTTACTCGACTATTTTAAGAATATTTTGTTCTTTAATGGTTTTTGAAAAAAATGCTTTTTTTCGAAGATATAGGGCGAATAAACATATCATTGACATTTTTTTAACCAAAAATTACATGTAAAGTTTCTTAATCTACAAGAACTGTTCAAAATAATTACCTGCAGTTTGGATGCAATAATTCAATCTTCTCCTCATTGACAGTCGAACTTTTTCAAAAATCATCAAACGACAAAATATTCTTAAAATAACCATTTGAATTTTACCCATATATTTAAAATGTTTTAAAATTAAATCTTTGTTGTAAGTTTAATAAACACCCTGTATATTAAATTATTAAGTAAATCTTCTCATAACTATAATAAATTGGTTATCCATGCGGAAATAGATGACGCTCGATCCTTTACATGCGGATATAAATCGATCATCGAGCGGTGAAAGAAAATCCTCAAAATGAGAGAGAAAAAAATGTACGAAAGGATCTTTGAAACGTCAAATGCCCTCCCATAGATCATGTCCCTTTATGCGGGCGGCCCTTTCAAGTAACCGCCATTTAATTCGTGCCACTATTGTTTTTATTGAAAAGAGAATCGACGTCTAGGCTTGTCGCGAAGACCTCACCGGAAATCTTTCGGTTTGTCACCGGAAGTGCGCGTTTTATGGGCGTCGCTATCGCGACGCCGAATTGAGAAATTCGAATAATCTCGCACATCATAATCTCACCTAACGCCCCAGCCGAACTTTCTCGTTTCAAAGCTCGTATAAAGCACCGCCGCCGTTATTTATAGCGCCGGATCATATCTCATATGCTCCACGGATATATGCAATAAAACGTATTGATTAGTCCTCAGGCAGTTTTATGATTATTGATTTACTTAATGCCCTATAAATTTGATAAAAGAAATTGATGAACACCGATGATGTTTTTATATCTAGTTTCTGTAAGCACTGTACTAGATTATGTCTTTAGGGGTGAAAATTCAAATTAAATACTACCCAAATAAATTTAAACAACAAAAACAAATTTCGTGTTATACTAACAAAGTTATTAGTGTGTTTTATTTTTACAACAAAAAGGGAATTGTTAATGAAGTAGCTAAATTTAACACCATATTTTGCTGGTTTTTTTAAATTTTAATATTTATATTTACGGTAGCCCAATCTTAATTTATTAGTTATTGGATTACATATATGAATATGTCAGGGAACAATAATAATTAAATGTGATATCATTGAAGTCTATGTTTTTTAAATGCTGTTTAGAAAATTAATAAAATTCTAGTGGGCTATTTGAAAATTTCTATTATTTCCAATTTCAAAAAAATCAGCGCTGTTATGGAGTTACGCAGAGTTTAATGAACACCCGTCACCTCTTCATCCGTATTTGAAATCGAATTTATACGCAATTTTAGTTGCGGAACTTTTATATGCAATAAAAGCGGTATTTTATTTTGGGTGAAAATTTGCGTAGTAAAATTTATTGAAACGAAAAGTTTTACGATTATATAAATATAATTGGTTTGACACATATATATATACAAAACCCCATATACACCTATTATATTGTATTATATATATATATATATATATATATATAAATATATATATATATATATATATATATATATATATAAAGTAATAAAACAGTCCGATTTATTAAAATACGTTTTCGTCGTTGAAGTGAAATTTTTCATTCCTGCCCATAAAAATCTGCTTATGGCCATAAAACAACGTAATCCGACATATTGAAGAGTATAAATGCATGTCTCCGCGTGAATGTGTGTTTTAATGTTATTATAAATTTAAATCGCGTATTACGAGAAAATTTTCTCTGTTTTATTAGTTCGGACGGGGCGCTCGATGCACCTATTTCAATGCGCAAATAAATACGCATGAATAATTGATTAAGCAGATTGAAAGTGGATGTTTTTTTTCCCTCGTTCATTCCGCACGAACATGCCCCTTTGTATGATGTCAGATGTCAAAGTGGGGAGGGCAAGAATCATACGAATTTATTTCACGAATACGGCAGTTAAAAATGGAAGACGGAAAGCCGCTTTCCAATTGAAAATATGCCTCTGGTTGTGCACCAAAAGGAAGACTTTATTCAGTTTTTGTAAACAGGAATAAAATAATTTATGATTTGTCATTTTTATATGACTGTATTCTACATGATTAATTAGTCATTTAGTGCATTATTTCTAGGTTAACGTAATTTATTAATTCTTAATTATAGTTATATATATACTCTAAAACAAGGGCTTTATCATTTTCAGCTTCTACTTGATAATTTTTACAAGCATTTAGGGCACACCAAACAAGGACTTATTATCATCAGCCATCATATATAATATGTTCTATTTAATAATATTATGTTAATAATTTTGGCTGGAGTTTTGAATTTTATATGTTTTGCATTTAGATAGGCTTAAGTACATAAAGAAGCTGGAAGTTTGGGCTATCGATCATCGGTCTTTCTGCCCTACTAATGAAGATTTTACTACAAACAGGTAATATTTTCACACAGACCCGTTTTTGTATCTCATTAAAGCCCAAATCGCTTATTAAAGATCAATCGCTATAGTTGATAGAAAGCACAAGATTCATGTTTCCGTGGGGAAGACGGTAAACTAATTTAAAATAATAATAATAATAATAATAATAAATGGCCTTATTTGCATAACAAAACAAAGAAAATAGTAAACAAAGACTAATAAATAATAACTAAGTAACTTAAATGAGTAAATCCCAAAATAAATAAATAATATAATGCCAAAAAGTGAATATTATGCAAATCCTAAGGTCAGATTCAGCTCTAAGTAAATCCTCAATGCTCTTCCATCCAAACCTTCCAAAATGGGAATATAACAAAAAGATTATACATCCAAAAAGAAAAAAAGAAATAAACATAAAATTAAATCGGTAACCATTTTCAATGTAGAGAATATTATATAAATATACATACACACATATGTATTGGTATGGAATCATGTTATAAATCTTTTGAATTCAGTTTTAAAATTATTTGGTTTATAATGTTTAAATTTGTTGGGTATTGCATTATACATTTTATAAATTTGATAAATGAAGGACCGTTCAAAAAGCGAGGTGCGATGTTTTGGTGATGACAGGCGTCCCCTGAACTGTGTATTAATATTATGAACATCTTCTCTGAAAACAATTTTGTCGTATAAGTAAGGATGAGATTTGGTGTGAATTAGTTTATGATAGAAACATTAGGCCTGATACTCTCTCCTCTTGGACATAATTAACCATCCAGCATTATGTAGCTTATGTGAAATTTTATCAAATTTGTATGTCGTATATATATCGTAAACAAATTTTTTTTACTTTTTGTATCCTGGAAGAGATAAATTTATCAATGGCACCATTATTAAGTGTTGAACAGTAAGTAAAATGTGACAAAACAAATTAATTATACAATAGAATCTTCATTTCAACTGTCAGGCACGAGCGATGGGGATATATTTTTTTAAGACTGAGGTAAGCCGCGCTAATGTACTTGTTTATTTGTTTTTTATAACGAAATGTTTTGTCAATATAGACTCCAAGGTTCTTAGCTAACGGCATAAGGTACGTTGACCCCATTTATGGAGATAGTCAATTGAGTGGAAAGTACAGTGCATGCACGCTCATTGCCAAACAATAGAAATGAGAATTTGCTGGGATTTAGAGTAAGGTCCAGCATGTTACAGTATTCCAAAATTCTCTGCAAATCATCACAAACATGTAATTCAGCCTCTTGTAAATTCTCAGGCTTGAATGAGAGATATAGTATAAATATAGTGTCAGCATACATATGGCCAATGCAGAATTTTATTTGATTAAAAATATTATATACATAAATCGTAAATAAGAGAGGACCGAGAACAGAGCCCTGTGGGATCCCCTGTGAAATATCTAAAAAGTCCGACCTATGATTTTTGATCTGAACACACTGTTTACGTCCGCACAAGTAGTTATATAATAATGTAGTAGCTGAATCGTCCAGACCTATATGTTTTAGTAACTTTATTAGAGTATCATGGTTAATAGTGCCGAAAGCTCTACTGTAGTTTAGGAGAACTAGTAATGTTATTTGTTCTTTGGTAGCTGATAGGATGTCGTCAGAGATTTTCAGCAGAGCTGTCTCAACTATACCCACTTCGGAAACCAGATTGTAGTTGTAGTAGAATTGAATTATTTTCCACAAACTCAAGTAGTTGTTTCTTCATAATTTTTTCGAAGATTTTGGATAGGGTAGGAAGGATATTAATAGGTCTCAAATCCTTAAGCTCGGAAAGATTAGTCACCTTTGGTATAGGATCAATAATTGCGTGTTTCAAGCAACTAGGAAAAAAGATTCCAGTATGCAACTGTTAATAATATGTGTTATATATGGTAATATAATCGGACAGCACAACAGCAACATTTTAATATTTACATTGTCATACCCAATTGCGGAATATTTAGTTTTGAGCAGATTGCTACATATAGTTTGGTCATCAACCAATTCAAACTTAAATGTGACATTAGAAGGAAGCAAATTATTAGAAAACATTTCATTAATATTCAGAATCTTTTGACTAGGCTATGTCAATATTACATAAAGGGATAGGTATGCTCGGAGGCTTTTTAGTAGTAACATTTATTTATTGACAAATTTTGTACATATTTACATTGGAATAATGAAGAATGAATGAGGTGTTAATGTATTAATATGTCAAAAGGCTATCGACCAGAGGACTTTCTGCCTTGTTTTGTCCAGTCATATGGCGTCAGTCGTTAATGCGTAAAAGCATGAAATGATAAAATGAAATCGAATATGGTTGAATTGGGATTTTTAAATTTAGGGTTAATATTAGGGTTTCTGGGAAGACAATATTGGGATAAGATATGGAAGTTGAAAGGATATTTTGAGAATAGGATTCGAAGGCGTTCTAGGATAGGGATAACTAAAGTGGTATCATAGAGGAGCTGATTAGATGGGTTGTGTAAAGGATTAAGAGGATGTCGGAGTTTGGTTAGGGTACGGAGGGATGCTCGCTCGCTAACTTCAATATTACGGGATGTTGGATTGCTGGGATTGGTATAGAGGGCACAACCATAGTCAAGAAGTGGACGGCAGATCATTTTGTATATTTTAACAGGGAGGCTTTTTATTAAGTCCTAGAGAATCCAAATGCTCCCATATTAAATCCTTACACTGACTTCGAGAAATATATGCATAGTATGAACGTTTTCCATTTTTTATAGAAATGTACGTGTAATTTCGCAGGGATTTATAATATTGTGATATAATATTGTAATAATGTGAGGGATTACATGTCTTTTTGTACTTAGCTTTAGCCTTATTACGCAGACTAATAAGAAGTTTTATATTATCTGTTAACCATGAACTGGTCTTTTTCGAGAAAGTTCTTGTAATTAAAGGTTCGTGCTTATCAAAGACATCAAGTATAAAGTTATTAAATAGTGCTAATTTATCATCTATATCCTTTGCAAGGACAATATTTTGAAATGGCATATTACTCAGGTCAGCTCTAAACTCATTCATGTTAATATTATGGTAGTCACGAAATGTGTGTGATTCTCGTGCGAAATGAGCAGAATTAAATTGAATGTTATTGACAGTCAACTACAACATGGGCGCTAATATTAATGTGTTTGGATATGAGAATTAAGTCCAAAAATGAAGATGTCGTATCAGTAACCCTTGTTGGTTCCTTAATAATTTGAGATAGATCTAGACCCTCGAAAACATCAAGCAGAAGCGTGTACAAATTAGCGCCAACATTTAGTTGATCAATATTTAGATCGCTGCAGCATATAATATTTTCACTATAGGGGAAACAATTCGAAACTAATACGACTACACATAATGAATTATACAGCAAGTACGGCTGATATCGTCGAATATTATAGGCTGGCCAACAGTTTGCCCGAAGATGGCCTAATAAGCCGAAACCGGTCGCAAAATAAATCTATTTTATATATTAAGGAAGTACACTTTATTTACAATCCAATCAAGTAAATAATAATTGCAGTATATTATTTTTTCCGTATTAATAGGAGCAACAAATCATTTCGACTTAATGTATATGGGATAGTTCAAAACCAATTCGAAACTATTCTTGACAGAGAGACTATAAACATTAAATTATTGTTTCTGTCAACCACAATCACGGACATGATTCGAAATATTCAACTTCATCAATTAAATACAATGGCTCTACAGCCCTGATTCGGGTCCTGGACTCTTTTAATTTATTCAACCAGTCTGTACAGCCCATCGCCACTCTTCGTTACTCCCTAGTTTTAGGACTTTTTGGCGTCTTCTTCGACAACATTTTGCCTTTCATCTTGCACTTGTGCACTCGTCGTGGCATCCTGCCTTCCGACATTCTTAACAGTTGCCCTTATCATTGAGCTCTTTATAGCTTCACAATTACTGATACAGGGTATTCAGTAAGTATGGTTTATAGCTCTGTATTTCTTCGTATTCTATACTCACTGTTCTCATTAATTGGGCCCAGAATGCGTCGTAGGACATTTCTTTGGAATATGTCGTTTTTAATCTTGTTGTTTTATTTCAACGTTCATGTTTAAGTGAGAATAGGCCTTAAGATGATTTTATATACCCTGAATTTCGTATTACTGCGAACTTGTTTTGATTTGAAGATAACAGGACGAAATACGCTTTGTTCGCAGATATTATTCGTGCATTGATCTTGGGGTCTTATTTACCACTGCTGATAAGTGTTACTCCTAAATATTTGAAGTTGCTAACTTGTTCTAAGATATATTATTAGGACAAGGCCATGTTGGGCCTGCTTTGTATTAAAGTTTTTGTTATTTTTGTTTGCTTTTAACTTTGCGACCGATTGTTTCTGCCGCTTCCTTTAGTTATGTGAAGCTTCTTCCACGACTTGTTGGTTTAGACTCATGATGTTATTTGCGTACGTCGCCAATTGTAGCCTCTTGTTTTTCAGTATGTTAGCTCTCCCAATGTATGCTTTGCTAACTATGTACACAAGCGCTTGATTGGACAGAGTTAGAGCCAGTCCGACTCCCTGCTTCAAGCCCTTGTTGTATGTAAAGTGGTCGGTAAGTTGCCCTTGTACTTGTACTTGTGTTGTGTTATCTGTTATTGTGGTTCGTATTATTCTTACTAATTTCTTTGTATTCCTAGTTCTCGTAGCACTTCAAACAATTTCTCTCTATCTATCGAGTCATATACTAGCTTGAAATCTACAAAGATGTTGTATATATGTAATGTTCCCAAGTCTATTGTAATAGCTGTTTTACGATAAACACCTGATGTGTTGATCTTCACGGCCTGAACCCGACCTAGTGCTCTCCAATTATATTCTTTGTCAATTGTTTCAATCGGTTATTTGTAATATTAATGTAGGCGTTACTTAACAGTGATATGTCTGTGCGCACCTTAGTTTAACGCCTTTCTCGTAGATTGGAAATCTATATCTCATTTTCCATTCTTTAGGTATACGTTTTTTGCTCCAGATTTTAATAGATAAATATATTTTCATCCTCATGTAACAAATATAGTCCGGCATGTGGTACAGTGTGTAGTGTGTAATGCCACTTTTCATTCAGGATGTTTTCCCAAAGGGAAAAATTATAGTCAGTCCGCTCACATATGCACGATTAGTGTCAAAAATCAGAAAGAGGTGGAGACAAAAGAGGATACGAAAATCGCCTACCTTTAGAAGATTGTCCAAGAGTTAGAGCGTAGAGCTCATATTCACGTATACAGACTTAGCCCCGATGCTACAGAACAATCGTTAACAAAATATTTGGAAAATAATAATATCCTCGATTTTAAATGCAAAAAACTGTTAACAAAACATCCAAATGAATACATCTCTTTTAACAAAACATAAATGTATATATACACTATCAATGTTTTATAACCAACTAGAAATCGAGAATTGGCATGAAGTTTATGACACAATTAACACTAATGAAAGTTGGAATATATTTTTAAACAAATTTCTTCTTATGTACAACGAATCATTTTCACGAATAAAACGCAAAGTTAAAAAATGTACATGATATAATAATTCAATACAACACAAATAATAACTTGAAAAGGAAGATTGGACATACTTATTATTTTAAAACAATTTGAGACTTATAAACTGACAAAAAAAGAGTACAACCAAGCTCTAATTCAATAAAAGAAAGATTATTTTATCAAAAAATTTAATAATGCTAATAATATCACGAAACTAACTTGGAATATTGTGCATGAATTAAAAGATACACAACATAAACATAATCACAATTTTCAAGGAGATGTAAAGCTCTTAACAACTTTTTCATTAATATATCGGAGGAAATATTGGCTAAAATACCTCATGTAGAATATTCTGACCCAATAAATAAGAACCAGACTTTTATTTGAGATAGTGATGGAACATTGCATTTGTAGAATTGTAACAGATTTAAAAAAATCAAAGGTAACAGGAACCGATGGTATAGCAGTGACAGTAATTAAAAATTGTATAGAGTACATAAATACTATTTTTTATATATACAGTGTGCGCCAGAGAAACTTACTTATTTGAAAGGTCAATAAAAACAAAAGTACTTCAGTTATTGTTTTAATTTTTTTTATTTGAGAATACAATATCCCAAGGTATTTTTTCATACAGTTTTGAAAATTACATCGGTTAAATGGCGACCCTCATTGTGCATTAAATCGATTTTTGAAATTCATCTCCACTCTTCGCAGAATATCAATCAGTATATTGACAATGGCGTCGCGAATGTTGTTCTTGAGGTGGTCCGTGGTCGATCGACATAAACCAGGGATTTCAAATAACCCCACAAATAAAAATCGCATGG
Organism: Ontholestes murinus; assembly: GCA_963969525.1. Classification (NCBI taxonomy): domain Eukaryota; kingdom Metazoa; phylum Arthropoda; class Insecta; order Coleoptera; family Staphylinidae; genus Ontholestes; species Ontholestes murinus. The sequence continues at coordinate 68,734,258 of OZ018389.1, forward strand.
AGCCAAATCTGTAGTGCGTACCGGCCATGGAAGATCACTTCTGAGAGAGATGAGGCGGTTGGGGAAATGTTGTCGCAAAAAATCCATTGAGCCTCGTGCTGTGTGTGCTGTGGCTCCATCTTGCTGAAACCACACGTCTCTAACATTCATTTCTTCGAGGCTTGGAAGAAAAAATTTCTCGATCATGTTCCTGTTTCTTCAAAAAAATAAGGACCAATTATTCCCATTACCGGTATCGCACACCAGACAGTAACTCGTTCACAATGAAGTGGCTTCTAGTAAAGTTTACGCGGATTTTCACCACTCCAGTAACGCATGTTTTGCTTGTTGACTGAGCCGGAAATGTGAAAGTGAGCCTAGTCACTGAAAAAAACGACCGCGTCTTGAGGCAGGCTGTCAAGCAGCACTTCACATGCATTTTGACGCGTTCAGTTAATTCTTGCACAACAACCAATTTATAGGGATGAAGTTGAAGGTCTTCATGGAGAATTCGTCGAACAGTGGTTTCATAAATTCCCAGAGCAACTGCATGTTTGCGAGCCGAACGCCGGGGGGAACGCAAAATTGACTGCCTCACTCTTTCGTCATTTTCCGGAGTTCTGGTGGTCCGTTGATGTCCATTTCTGGGTTTAGCGACACTTACATACTTCTGAAATGAGTGACCCCACGACAGAATCGAATTACGGCCAGGAACGAGTCTGTGAGGAGGAGGAATTTCAAAACAAGCGCGGAAGGCACGATGCATACAAACAAGTGACCGACCGTTAGAAAAGAAGCTCTCTAGACTAGAACATGATGCCAACTGACTAGAGGGGGAAACAAACTTGGGACTTCCCCCTCCAGATGCGCCGCCCTAGCACCCCTCTAACCGCCCAACTCGCCGCTCTGGAGTTTATTCAAATAAGTAAGTTTCTCCGGACCACCCTGTATTAATGATATATCCACTATAATAAAAAGTCAAAACGAGGCTTTAATAAGCTAGGTTGATGACAATTATTATAATGGAACTCAAATTTTTACGAATTTCTTAAACAATGCCCATTAAGAAAAAAACTTGGATAAATGCAAATAAATTATTTCTTAACAAAGAAAAGACAAACTGCATAATCTTTGGTATCAAACAGACTTCATATAACTTTCCTGAGTTCCTAACTAAAGTTCCATCAATATACAAGTCCTATGTAAATTTTTAGGAATTGGTATTGACAAAAATTTAGATTAGTCAAACCATAATGCAAGACTAAATAACAAGTTTAATACCACTATATATTGTATGCGAACTATTAAACATTATGTGAACCAACATACATTATTATTATTCTGCAGAGTTTGTCTGCTTCTCCCCTTGCTTTTTTAAATGCTTCCTTCCTTTCTCTTGTATCGATCTGGAGGTATTCCTTGTGTGCTTGTTTTTTTTTATTAATAGCTGCTCTGCACCATTCATCAAACCATTCTGGAATCTTTTCTTTGTTGGATGATCCTAGTACTTTATAACTTAACTTCTACCTTCTTTTACTTTCCTTGCGTCCGTTTGTTAATACGGGATAGATATCGTAACCTTACTAAGAAATGATCTTTGGGTCCTGACATCTAGATTATTTGTGGCCCATATCTTCTTAATGATTACTTGATCAATCTGGATTTTAGTTATGCCATCTGGAGATTCACAGGTAGCTATATGAATGTTTCGATGGGGAAAGAGAGTTGAGCTGATTATTTAGTCCTTGCTAGCTGCAAAGTCTATTAACATTTCTCCATATTATTTATTGTGGTGTATAGACTATGTTTGCCTATTATGTCCAAGTACTCCATTTCTCTCGCTCTGTTGGCATTCATGTCCCCTAAAATTAGTTAAGTGTCATTAGAGGGTATATTATCAATGTATGTTCTAATTGTAAAAGCTTATTTTAAAGTCTTCTTCTTGTTCCTCCGAGGGGCAGTGAATGTTTACAATTGTGGTGTTGGTAAACTTTGTATATATCTTTATAATAAATGCGATTCCACAGTCTTTACTGCTATCTCGTTTTCCACTGTAGCATACAATATGCTTCTTCATGTCTTGAATTCCGCTGCCAAGCCATTTAGTCTTTTGCATCGATCTATGAATGTATTTATAATTTTAGCGAGTATTGGTGTAAGTGTGGTTTTGTTTCATTTTAGTGTGTAATTTGTTATTTTGTCAAAGCCTGGTGCTGAAACATCTTTTAGTTCCGTTATGATTTTATTTCTTTGCTCGTTTGTTGTGTGTTGGAATTGTATATCCTCTATTGACTGATTTACTTTCTTAATCGATTCTTTGATAAGAAGGGAATCTTATTAACAGTTTAATTGGCAAACATTATCGTTACTATAAACATAGGGCCGTTTACTACTACAATCTGTGTGAATTATTATTTTACATCGAATTCGCGACTCAGTGTATCATCTACATGAAATCACTTTCCTCTTCGGATGAAAATTACTATTTACATATCAGTAATAAGGCATGTAAATTAATTTTAGGTTTGTTAATTATAGATTCTCAAAGCCAATTAAATTAGTCTTGTTTTTGTCGCGATTTCAACTGTTGGTATCTTTTTCTAAACATAAGCACTTTCTCTTTAAAATAAGTCAATAAGTTTTATAGATGTAATAATTGGTATAATTCACTATCTTCGTTTTAAACCGTTACGTTTTTATTATATTTATTTATTTATTTATTTTATAAAATCGAAAATTAGCATTAAGAATTTCAAGTGAAAACTTAAATGCAACTAGTATTAAAAATAAATAATTATAAGTCAATAAATATATAATTAATACAAACAAGACACTAAAACCAATCAAACACAATATTGAAGACACTGTATTTTGTATTTTCATATATTATTCAAATAAAAATTGAATTCATTGTTTAAGAAATTCGAGATATTACTCAAATTTAAAAATTAAAAGATTTCTGGTAAACACATTATATAAAAAATTTAATGCAAATATCTGGTAAAAACGTGTTCTAATTGCAAGGAACGTCATTATAATAAAAATTTAAATTTAAAAAAATGTTGCTTATAATATAATTTTATCTGGTAAATATGGTTTTCAGCTACGATCGAATATTTATAATATTAATATATGTATAATAGAACGCACTCTCAATCGTCAATGGACCCTTACAGAAAAACTTATCGCGCAGCTGAGACCAAATCGGCAAGCAAAAACTGTACCCTATAGCTTACCGCAGTTTCAAGTTTAAAAATTCATGCTCCTATATTTAAGAATTATTTATGATAAGAAATTAATATGAATAAAAATTATATAACAGTAGCATGTTTCCTATGTTTACTTAGATATGATATAAATGCTATTACTTATTTTGTCTATTTGATTATATAAAAATGCTAATGACATTTTATATAATATTTTATTTTATCGGCCAATAAAGGAAAAATAAGCATATTACTTAAAATATATATATTTGAAGCTGATTTTATATGAATAGTGAAGGAGAGGATATAAGTTGGAGTGGAAGATCATTTGCACGCGTGAACTCCCCCAGTCAGCATGATGTTAAAACTATACGTATGTTTTTTTTATCCTTCAAAATTGTAAATGTATCATTAGTTTATTTGCATAACCATGTTTTATAAAGTTTAAATAATGATAAAGATAAATATATTAAAAGTAAAAGTCTCCATAATGTCAATAAATATGCTACATGTATGACCTGATTAGTAAAATGGATTTTCGGAACATTCGAAATAGTAACTTCTACTATATGTTATTTTCAAATATCTTAAATTTTTATTTTTTTATTTTTCTAAACTATCAAAGGTAAATATAAATAAAGGAGTATAATAATCACTGTATTATATGATATTTAAATTTATTATCTAGTTTACAATCGGCAAGCGTATTTTTATTTTCTTCTGCATTATTATACATAATTATTAATATTTTTTATTAAGAAACAATTGTATTTGTATAACTAATAATTATATTGCTTCCAATACTTTTTATCTACTACACAATTTTTATATTAATTATTTGAAATGAAATTATGCGTTATAAAATCATGTTTTTAATAAGTAATAAGATGAAACCATATATTTTCTTTAGGTTATATAAATATTATAATAAAATATGTTTTATTGGCATTGGTTTATTCAAGCCAACCACATTTAGACTTTTGGTGGAGGCGCCGGGTATAAATGAATGTTTTATGCAATCAAATATTTTAGTGTTGATTTAATTACAAGAAATAATTAATACCTCTCTATATTAATACAAAATGAAGAATTAAGATAATCAATACCAATAACAAATGTAATCTCTCGCACGAAACGAAGGAGAGCGTCAAAAAGCGTAAGCGTAAAATTAGATGAGGGTGTGCCCACTGGTAAAACCTGTCAATACTGTTAAGGTGATTCGAAAGCGATTCTAATTCAGCATCTGGTATCCGGCGCTAGTTGAAATTCCATTACATGGAATTTGACTCCGGCCGGATACGTGACAATATGCTGGTCCGGAAAAAATTAAATCGGAGCCTTAATTTTGATAAAACGCTGCGATTTTCCGAATCTGCGCCACGGCAGATTGCTCGAATCTTCCGTACAAATACGTTTTTTCAAATATTGCGGCAATGATCATTTAATATTAATGATCTCCGCCGATATCTTTTTGCGCTCCATGAAAAATCAAAAGTGTCGAAGATAAAGTAAAGCTTTGACTTAATAAAAACGTATCATTAAATTTATTATAATAAACTTAAAAACTAACTAAATCCATGGCACTTGATTAAATAAATCCTTTTATTTATTCAAAATAAATCTTTACGAATATAAACACATCAAGGTAGATACCTCTTATATTCTTAAACGGAATTGTGCTAATTAACGTTAATTAAAATGTTGACTTTCGGTCCGATCGTTCCGACTTCATTAAAATAAAGCAATTAAAGAGGGATATCCATTTAAAGTTGGACACAATTCTGCAGGAGTAAAATTTTAAAATTTATGGCACGCGCGAAGCGAGCAATAATTTATATTAAAAGGAATGCGGGTTTAGTTTATAAATGCTGGGAGGCAGTGATATTTCCGCGGGTTTTACACTGGCACATAATGGGGCCGGGGCCGGGGCGGAATTCTGGCGCAACGGTGAAATGTTGGGACATTCCTAGGTGTCCTGGTATATTAGGGTCGGCAGGCAATCGCCGGAAATGGCTTAATACTATTACTCTCCACCATTACACGCATGGTAGCATGCGGTCACCCACGGCCCCGTTATCAGCTTTACCGCCACTACCGATCCAAACAATGTAGACAATATATTAATAGTGACTAAATTTATTTTCTGGTGTTTAGCGTCCCGTCGCCCTTAAAGGATTTAACCATCGGGATAATTGCGACGTGTCAGAGTTCTTGAAATCGGCGGGTTTAATTCACTGTGATATAACGAAAATTACTGAATATTAATGATCTCAGTATGTAAGTGAGCATAGATATTGGGTTCAATGATTCATGCTATTTAACATGAGGCAAGCTAGATTAATTAATAAACAATTAGCTAAATGCTTGCATCATTAAATTCATTTATTTAATACGTTATATTATTAGGGAAAGAAACAAAAAAAATATAACTAAAATATGTCCTAGAAAATTCTATATCTTAAATATAATTAAGTAGTTCTATTAATTTTAGTCGCGATTTGAAGTTATTTAAAGTACTACCAATAATATTAAAATTAGAATGATGGGTCAAACGATTAACTAAAATCATACATTTATATATTGGGCTGTAATTGATATAATTAGTTTTCACATAAGATCGTCTAAATAGCAATTTACTACGAGTACTTACAAATACTGTATTTACATAAATATCGATTAAAATTATAGGTCTCTACCTTAAAATATTAAAGTATTATGATTAACGCAATGAAACTCCTTAGAGAAATCAATATAGTCTGAATCTACTTGCTTTTGCATCTCTAAGGTCTTTATACAATAACTTTCAACATCTAATAAATTATCTGAAGGAGACTTAAGTGGAAAGTATACTCCTACAATTACATCTGTAAATAAAGCAATAATTTGAAAAATTTATTTTATTTCATATTAGAATCACAGTCAGAAGAACTAAAATCTAAATACAAAGCCAACAGAAACACAAGAAGCTAATAGAGGATATAGAAGAGACATATTTAGTAGTAAAATATTGAATAATGATAACAAACAAATGGAATATAGTGAAGCAATATGGAATATAGTGAACAACGAACTAAAAGGAAGACGAATTGTTTGAACATGAACCTTTTTTTTTAATATATGTCACGCATTGTTATATTTGGAATATTAAAACGATTTCCAGCAAATACGAATCCTAAGCTTAAACACATTGTCGAATTCTACTTAGTGGTATAAGGGGAATTATACCTACGAAGAAAAACAAACTTCCTCCTTCGGTAGGCTAATAAGGGTTTATATTTTCATTATTGTGTCAGTTGCCGACATACCTCAGTAAGTTATTTATATTTCATTATATTTATTTTAGTAAACGTTTTTATTTATGTTTGAAATTAATTTTATAATAAAGCTGTACTGAAGAGATTGAAATATCGAAACAGGTGTCTACAGATGGTTATAAAATTGAGTATTGAATTATTTAATTGCTTTTGCAAATTTATTTTTAATTACATCAAGCTAAATTCATTTCTTGTTCCAAATTACCATAGTATAGTCACTCGCGTGATTTAACGTACATTTAATCATTTTTAGTTCATTTTACAGAAAGAAATACGTTCAAACTAGTGTTGCTTTGATAGCCTTACTATTTTGTAACACGCAAATTACTTTTGTATTATTCAATGTCTGTCGAAGTATTAGGTAGAGAAGTAGTTGTTTCAAAAGTGATTTGTTCTTGTAGTCTTAATAAGACTCATTTGTTGTAGATTTTACGAAAATATTTTCGTGTTTTTTCTATTTATTAGTGAATTTTCTACAACGTAAAGGACTTATATATTTTATTATTAATTTAATAATTTACAAAATTATATAAAAGAATGGTTTAGAAATTCATTTACAGAGTAAATTCTTGCTTTATGAGTAAGCCTTTCAATTGCTTCTTAAAATTTCTGCTTGAAATGCAGTTTTTCAGTGTTTTTGGTAAATGGTTAGATTATTAACATTTGTTATACATTACGGTTTATTCATAAATGGTCTTGAGGTATACAAGTATCAACAAATCTTCTATTATATTCATGATAATCAACATTTAATACACTTGGAAATTTGCATGTAAAAACAAATTTCGAAATTTCATAAATATAAATGCATGAAACAATTATTACGCTATGAAAACGTTTCAGCACGAATCTCTGGATTTTAGTCCGAACAAAATTCTCACAGCTCGCTTCTATAGAATAAGTACTCTTGAGGTATTTGAAATGCTGCAGTTTCCCCAAAACATGATGACATAATTTATAAAGGCATGTATGATAAAGACAAATATAATATAATATAATATAATATATAATATATATAATATATTTATGACTACAGATATACACTACCAAAGTAAACTGGTTTAAAAGTAAACACATCACACTTAGTAGAAATAGTTGCTTACGCAATTTAGTGCCTAAAGATTGAATGTGATCGTTCTAAGAAAAGTGATTATCTAATGTAATCCCTAATACACTTATCTACGCCGATACTTTGATATTAGAGCTACCAATATCAATATAATCAGGTGTTATAAAGTTTCATTGGCAGTTTTTAAATAACGAACATGCCGTCTTATGAGGATTCAGAATAAACTAATATTTAATTATCCATTGTTCTATAAATGTTTTATAAATCAAGTTTGATCCATAAATAATATCGTTGATGTTATGACGACTCACAAATATGTTATTATCATTAACATATGAGACTAGTTTGTGCTGATTACCATTTATACAGTTTGGTAAATCATTTGTGTATAAATTGTACAGAGTAGGTCCAAAAATTGATCCTTGTGGTATTCCTACACCTACACATTCCATATGTGACCTTTGTTTATTTATCTTATCAAATTGTTGACTAATTTCTAAGTATGTTCTGATTGATAATGAGCTTATTCCCCGAATGCCCATAATTGATATCTTGTCAAGCAAAACAACATGGTTTACGCAATCAAAAGCTTTACTTTACGATGAAAAGGCCTAAAACTATATTACAACATCTTCTAATCGCTCGTGCAGAATTTCCAATATAGCATGAACTGTGTAACACATAACGTCGTCCTGTTGAAACCAAATATCGTAGAAGTCCATATTATAATATCAAAACATGTTGAGCCGTTGTGAGATCCAAAGTAGTTAAAATAAAATTAAGTAATCTATTACTTAATTTTAAAGTAAATTAAGTAATCTATTACTTAATTTTATTTCACAACGGTTCAACATGTTTTTTACAAAACAACAAAAATAAATACGGCATTTCCTGATATGCTAAATTATGTATTAGAAGTCCTGGGGAATGGTAATGTAGTTTTAGGCCTTTTCATAATAGATTATTCATTGCATTTCATAGAATTTTGAAAATATTGGCAATTAACTTACAGCAGATAGCTTTGATAATCCGCTTACGATGGAGGCTTCTACTTCGTTATACATCATCAATCATAAATTGAACGCAAGTTTTACTTCGTTTTTATAACTGATTTCAGTCAGCTATTTTTAAATATGTTGGAAATATATTATAAATCTATTTTTGAAAACTGGAAATTTCTTAGATAGTTGATTTAAAATTTGAGACTTTGTTTTTCAATTGTATTAGTTATTTAATTAGTAGGAGATGCATGTTTATTATTATATTTGTTAAATATTTCTACTGATTTATAAATATGTTTAATGTTTCATTTGAACATTCTGATGTGTAGATTTTCAACCAATCCTTAATTTCCAGAGTTTTACAAAGTTGCAGTCTTTTAGCAATACTCTGCAATGTTAATGTATGATTTTGTATTATTTTTGCATTTTACTGTTCACCATACATGCCTCGTTGTCCTCTGAATTCGGTGAAAAAATCGTTCTACATAAATTTCTCTTGGCCACATGCTTGGATTTTATAATTCTACTAAATATTCTGTTTGTAAACTATATTGAAAGATTTATATTCTTCTTAAAGGTATTTTGACTTCATTTCTTCACAGCAAAGAAAAAAATATAAGAGGTATACTACCCTATAGAGATGTAGGTGGCCGTACCTTGGTGCTCTTTTAAAATATGCGTTATCGATAGTTCCTTGAATTCTGTCGTCTACTTTTGGTTACTGCCTTCGAATGGTTTTCTACTCTCCTTCACTTGTAGCTTTTCCAATTCCTATTTCCGATCAATTAATTCATAAGGTTTTCCTAATATTTTTCCAATTCATTGCCTGCTTGCTGTTTTCTTGATGGTGTCCAGTGGTATTATCCATTTTTTTACCAGATTCTTTTAGATTTTCCTCTATTTTTTCTCTTTTTTTTCACATTATCATTAGTAGTAAATTGGTTTTCGAGTCTAATGAGATCATGTGAAATTTTTCACTAGTCTTAGTTAATTCTCTTATTCTATTTTGATTTATTTGGTTTGGAAAAGATGTAGCTTTTGCATATAAGATGTCGCTAGTGGGTGCTTTGTTTTCATTTATTTACTTAAATTGTAACATTTGCGTTCTCTTTTAAAATATGATTACTATATTCCATTTCCGAAATAAGTTTATTTAAAAATAATACTTGCTGATTTAAATCCTCATTCTCCTAGAAAATGTTTTGTTTAACCTCAAAATTGGATCTGCACTCAACACAAACTAAAAGTGCATCATCAAGGATCTTCAGTCCCTTACTCTTCGCAGTACAACTTTTATGATAGGAAATGCCGCACTAAATAAATACCAGAGATTTGCACACCGCATTATTGCAACAATTATAATAAATATTTTCTTCAGGGTTGTTTTAATCATAATCGTTCGTCATTTTTATAAAATGAATCTAATCGCTTCGACAGCATTAAAAGCAAAATTAAACAAAGTCACCCTGAGGGTAGAGCGTTGAGGGAGGACATTGTCCTGTAAGTAAGTGTCAGAAAGGCTCAATTTAAACTCAAACAAAACGCGTTGATAACAATTTTCAAAACAATGTCTTAGGTGTTCTCTTATCCCCCATCTATCTAAAAAAAATTTTTAAATTCTTATCACCCCATAGAATTATAGGCTATCTTAATATCATGAAAAATATCCATAAGATCTTAGTGATAAATCATTCGTAATGATACGAGACGATAAATTAACTCTTCTAAGGCACTAAAAATGTATGCATTTACTTTTGGTCATGTTTATTTTAGAGCCATTACTGATTGATTAATCACAAGTTCAAATATTACACCAAGATCTGTTGCCTCTCTACTAATAACTATGTTGTTAACTCTATAGTCAAACAATATTGGATTAAGTTTACTATAAAAAGATATGACATAACATTTCTTAACATGAATATGTAGGCAATATTCAACGCACCATTGACATAAATTATTTAAATTAGTCTGTAATACTATACAACCAGATACAGTAACACTATTATACTATTTTAAATAATTTAATGCCAACCGAATACATTGAGAAATCACAATTTCGTACTATATGAGCAATAGAGTTTAATAAATATTATGAATAACAGTGTACCCAAGTTTGACCCCTGTGGGACACCACTAGTTGCAATACAAGGTGGAGACTTATGACCATTAATTTCAACGATTTGATAAATAAGATTTAATTATAAATGTAATATTATTACTAATATTCGATTTTCTTAAATAATTCTTATTTGATGATATGAGGCATTCTGTCAAAGGCCTTTAATACGTCAGGCCTTTATATATGATGTTAATTAAGTTTATCGTAGTGCTGCGTTCTTTAACAAATTCATGTTTGTTAATAGAAATATCTTGTTGCATCTAACTATAAATTTTAATGAGTTATAATACATTTAAGGCTCTTGGCCTATAGTTACTAATATTATTCTTTACTCCAGATTTATACACGAGATTTCTAACGATCGGGAATAAATAAAGGATAAAGTTAAACATTCGCGTAAAGAGTACACATAATACGCTCGAATAATCCTTAATTAAAAATCTTGGTATTTGATGGCTCCGCATGGTTAAATTAGGCTTGCCTTTCTTCATACTTCTCAAGACGATATCTTGAGAGAAGTAATAGTCATATATGTGAGAAGATCTACTGTAACCTTAATTGGATTCATTAAATTGTTCGTAGATACTAGAATAGTAATCAGCAAATAAAAAGACACTCTCTGCCTTTTGTATATAATATTAAAGCGTATTTATATATCATTTCAACAGAAATTTGGGTACACATTCGTTTTCTGTTAAGAAAAAACCAAAAAATCGAACAAGTCCCCTGTTAATCTTAGTTTCAGATCGTCTGAAAAAGTTATTAAAATTTTTGATATATGCTTAAACTACTTCTATAATTATACTAATTGTACTTTGTCATGTCTGCGTATTTATTATTTACTATAATACGTGCTTTGCTGTTATTTGATCTTAAGAAGTTCGATTATGTCTGTATGAAAGTAAGGCTTAGATTTACTGTTTTTAAACTTTAGAACATACATCATTAAAAGTAGCTCTAATTTTGAATATTGTGTTCGAATCAATATTACATATATAATATAATAATAAAATAAATATTTTTTGTGGTTTCTGCAGCATTTGATATTTAACACTTATTGTAGTGGCAAGGCGATGTATGAGAAGTTCAAATAGTAATTTTAGTAATCATTGTTGCTCTAGTATCACTCATTTGCAGATTAATACACGCATGTATGTATATTTAAATATGGACAATTATTAAAAAAACGCTATGCAAAAACAATCAGCATTTTATTTTTGCATACTCTATTTAATAATAATTGAACATAGATATCATCCTCCGTAAATGTACTAATATCTTAGAGATAAAGAATCCTAAATGATAGACTTTAATTATACGAAGTGATAAATTGTTGATCAGTATCGATAGAAGCATTATTGTTTGCTTAATACACCTGAGTATTTACGCAGACAACTAATTAATATAATTGGACAGTAAGGTATCCTTGAGGTCTTTGCTAATTTTAAGAATTGGCGCAAGAATGGCCTTGTCCAATTTTCAAGAAAGGAATCTGTAGTCCAAAACAAATTTAAAACATCTTGAACTACGGTTAACTATGAAGTCGTTAAATTTTTGAAGAATTGATTAAAAAAAAGCTCTGTCAGTGGTATGAAATGTTTCTTGGCAGAGCTTAGAGCAGTTTCTAGTTCTAAAAATATAAATACATCGTTGTAACTCTCAATATTATCAGGATGTGAGACTTTAATAGCTATATTTTCATCGCTTGAAATATGAGAAAACGCAGAATCTATGTGGTTTGATATTTATTGCAGGAATTATCCTTGGTAATACCTGTTATTATTTCAGAGGAATTTTTACACACTATTCTTTATTTATTTTCGAATACCTTCTTAGAGCTAGTGAATATTTTAATAGAGGATATGAAGAGCATCTAAGATAGCTTTTTGCCTTTAAAGATTATCCACCTTTCCATTTTGAAATTTGTGAATTCGTGTACCCAGTGCTCTCTTTCTATCTGTAATTCTGATGCAACAATCATCACCAAGAATTCGATGTGCAATTGAGAGAGATTTTGGTATAGCAGCAACCTCTACTTCAATAATACGGCTAGTTAACAGCAAAATTTGCCTTTCGCATGAAAGCTATTAGGCTTTGACATTTTTCACTTTATAGGGCGACTGTGGACATTTATCTTACTATCCGTTTTACAAAGAAATGGTAAATAGATCACAGTCATAAAGATCAGTTTTCAACTAACATCCCACCTCCTCCCCCCCCCTCAAAGATTTGATATTATAGACTTTATAAATAAATGTTTTGACACCTGTATTAAGTAATGAAATATTATTACTACTACATCTTGAATCCCATATTAGATTATCGGCATTAATATCGTCTATAAAAAATATGGTGTGGGACATAGACGTCCTAAAGGTCCATCATAAGCGACAAGCACATATTGATGGATCAAAGAAGTATCAAAGGTTAAGAATTTGACGAAAGCATCAAGGTTGACAAGCTGAATATGCTCAGAATCATAGTTTGTTTGGAAGCAACATTTTTGAATTTTAAACATTTTTATCCAGATTTTAACAACCTTCAAATTTTACTTAATTGTGCTGAAAGACCAAAACAAAATATTTTTGAAGGAGGCAAAATTCACAGAAGAAAAAAACCCTATTTATTGTCCTTACAGTTTTTAAAGTGGCAAGTTATAATGGCCGACGCGGATATTTTCTCGCTCGAAAAGAAAGACTCGTATTATAAGTGTTGCAGTGATAAAGTGTCTAAAAGTGTTACGTGCATTAACTGTGGAAGCACTTTTCATCGGGGATGTGTTAAACGGTTCAATAAACTCCGCTTAATCGATGAAAACAGAGTAATTTGTTGTAACCAAACTAAGGTCAGTAACCACGATCCACTTGAAGTCGAAAATAAATACCTAAAAATGGAAATTGAACTTCTGAAGAAGATTATAGAAGATAAGGAAAACATAAACCAATTACAAAAGGTGAATATTCAACTTTTAACAGAAAAGCTAAACTTTTCAAAACTAAACAACTTCACCCCTATCGCCAACTCCAACGGTAAGCGACATCTATAAAGAATAAGTCAAAACTAAACCAAAGTATAAATTAAGATCACTGTCAGTAAATAATTCCGAGAAACAAACGAATACAGCTAGGCCTCTACAAATCGCAAACAAAACAAGTGATGAGAGAAAAGTTGAATTGATAGCTAACCTCGTGAAAGATATCACAGTCACAGTCCCAACAGTGTTGGTCACTGATAAAAACACTCCGTCTAACCCAGACGTACATTCAGACGAGGCGCAAAAACACATATCTGAAGACAAAATAAACTCCAAAACAAATAATAGGAATAAAATTATAAATAAACACAAAATTCATGGAAACGCATCGGGAAGCGAATTAGAATTAAAGCGAAGAGCAGAATTTCATGTTTGCAAACTGAATCCAAATGCAACAATAGATCAATTAATAACATTTCTAGAAGGAATCGGCATCGATGATGTAAAATGCGATAGGATCAAATCCAAGATGTCAGAAGAATATTCCAGTTTTAAAGTATCAGCCCCTATTGCGTTTCTGGAGACTCTAAGGGATCCAAACAATTGGCCCAAAGGAGCAAGAGTAACGAGATTTTTTTGTCGATACCTGAAGGAAAGAACGCTAACCTAACGAACGAAACTCCCCAAAAAAATGTTAAAATAAATAAACAATTTTTGCGAATTCATCTAAATATAAGATCAATTTACAATAAAGTCCTAAAACTAGAGGAAATGCTTCAACAGCAACCGGATTGTAAATTACTATCCATTACAGAACACTGGCTCAATAAATATAATATACAAAAACTGTAAATAAAAAACTTCAAATTAGCTGCCCACTTCTGCAGACCATCGCATCCCACCCGCGAAGCAGCCTATGGAGGAGCTGCCATATATGCACACGACAGCCTCACTGTTATCTCTAGGAAGGACATTAACAACCTAGCTGTATGTGATAATTTTGAATGCGCGGCAATTGAAGTGAGACAAGTGCGTGTGTGTTGTTAATTACAGAGCGCCAAACACACAATATATCAATTTTTTTACAAAATTAAACAAACTTTTAAATATACTCACAAAACAAAAAAAAAACGTACTTTATAAAGGGGGACTTTAATATAGACATCAGTGAATCATCACAGGAATCAAATAAATTTTTAAATATAAACTCATTTAATGCCACAGTTACAATTGCATCCCCAACGCGAATTTCTAGTGTAAAGTCATCTGTGATAGATAATATTATAACTAATATGGACCGACATCATCTTGCGCAAAAATTATCATTTTCTATGTATGAAACACTCTCCAAAACAACACATACCACAATGAGAGCTTACAGTAGACCAAATATTTCACAATTTGTAAATATCCTTAAATGTGATGGTATATGGGATGAAATTTATGCAACTGATAATGTAGAAAACAGCTGGAAAAAATTCATGCAAATATTAAAGAACTGTTTGAACAAAAGCTGCCCTAAAAAAATATTAAGAAACGGTAAATTAAAAAGACATTTCAATATAGTAAGATCTCCCGAAATATCTGAATGCAAGCGGATGCTTGATTGCTTGCAAGTCATTAAATATTTTAATGAGGCGGCTAAATCTCAGTACAATGTATTAAACAAAAAATATAATATGTTATTACAAAAGGCGGAACGTGACAGAATCGAACATAGTCTCTTGGTAAGTCAAAACAAAATGAAGACTACTTGGTCTATAGTAAATAAACTTACTTGTAAATCCAAACCGATAGATAATATTGTATTGGTAGATCAACTAGAGACATTTAATCAACATTTCATAAATATTCCCATCGAGTTAACGAAGAAAATAGAAAATACCGAACCTAACATTAATATTATTAGAAACCCAAATACTATATTTCTTAGACCAACTACACCTAATGAAATATATAATATTATCCACGCTATGAAAAATAAAAACAATTCAGGCTATGATGAAATAAACTCAATAATATTAAAAAGTGCAAATAATGAACTACTACTACCATTAACATTTTTAGTAAATAAATTTTTAGAAACGGGAATTTTTCCGGATACCTTAAAACTTGCAGTAATAATTCCGGTATATAAAAAAGATGACCCAACAGATCCAACAAATTATAGGCCAATTGCATTATTGAGTGTTTTTGCTAAAATATTAGAAAAAGTAATAGCGAATCGAATCCTAGACTTTTTTAACAACAATAATTTGTACAACGAAGCACAACACGGTTTCTTGAAACAGAGATCTACTATTACTGCAATTTTAGACTACTTAGAATGTGTAGTTAATGCCTTGGAGAGAGCGGAAATTCCTGTAGGAATATTTTTAGACCTCTCCAAGGCATTTAACACAATGAATCATTCCATCTTGTAAATGAAATTAGAATTATATGGAGTAAGAGGCACCTGCCTAAGTTTAATTGAATCTTTTTTACGAGACCGTCATGAACGAACTTCCATAAATAATATACACTCATCCACTATTACGAATATAGGTGTACCGCAAGGAAGTATCCTCGGCCCATTGCTATTCCTCATATATATTAATGACTTTCCAAATTTAATTTTTGAGAACAACGGGGTTATTCATATGTATGCGGATGATGAAAATATTTTAACTATTGGCACAAATGCTGAGGAATTAATAACTAAAGCAAAGAACATTTACTCAATCACCCAAAAATTTATGTTGGAAAATAGGCTAATACTTAATAACGACAAAACCAAAGTACTACAATTTAAAACCAATTTATCTAAATTAAATCTTTCAACAATAAGGTTAGGAAATGCCGACATAGAACTAGAGTCAGAATGTAAAGTATTAGGAATAACCATGGACAGCAAGCTAAATTGTAAATCTCAATGTGAAAGGTTAAACTTAAAATTAAATTCAGTCTGCTTTGCTTTGAGAATTTTAAAACCATTTATTAATCATAACAGATTGATCATGCTATATAAAGCCAACTTTGAATCACTTATGCGATATGGCATTATATTCTATGGGAACAGTACACTGTCTAACAAACTTTTTAGTGCGCAAAAGAGAGCTCTACGAGTAATCTTAAACTTAAACTACAATGAATCATGCAGAGGTCATTTTAAAAACTCGGGTATACTAACATTTTATGGCCTTTATATTTATGAGATCCTGATTTTTAACTTTAAATACAAATCGAAATTTAATTCGTATACTCACAGTCACACGTATAGTACACAAAATAATATTTTCTATGCCTACCTAATACATCGATTGACAATATCAGAAAAGTCAGCTATGTACAATGGTCTAAAACTTTTCAATAAATTGCCACTTAACTTACGGGATATATCGAGTTTAAAATTATTTAAAAGCAAGTTACATGCATACCTGATAGAGAAGGAACCATACAACATTACTGAATTCTTATTGTAAAGTATGGTAATTACTAATAAATTTTACACATAAAGGGGACAATATGTTCGATACTGTCACCAACAGAATTTATTTTATACGATATTTAATTCAGTTAAGTCCAGCGAATATGTACATTAATCGCTATCCTTGTTTTGACGTTATTCTTTATAATGTGTGTGTATACTGCGGTTTGTAGATGCATTATTTTGTGAATAAAGAGATATTATTATTATTATTAATGAACAATTGATCTAATCTCTTCTTCGCAATTCGGACATCTGTGACAGACATTGCACCTGCATCTATAATTCCCCAAATATTAGCCTTTGGTTTTTAAATCATCTACATAAAGCTTCTATAGTTTATTATCACTTAATAATAACCCAAATTATATTCACAATTTTCTCCTTAATAAAAACAAAAATTTTAAATTTTAAAATTAATATATATTTCAAGCTCTGTTTTTGTAAAAGCTTCTCGATACTATTTTCTGCAATTATTTCGAAATATTTTCACTTTTTATACAGATGGCTCTAAGTTAACCACATTTGATTAAATTATAATTAAACCAAATAATTTTCCAGTTATTACCACTAATTCACCATATAATCCAGAACAACAGAATTTGATTGATTTAATTAATCTTCGATTAGACAAATTATCCATAAATTATGACTTTTAAGCCACATACTAAGATTGTCGTTTGAGTTTTGTGGTGAGTTACATCCCCACATAAATATACTTTCATATCCCCGATCGATGACAAGCCAGCGGACGACTGATACACAATAATTAATACCAATTTGAAGGGTGGACACTGCGCACGCGAGCGAATTACAAATTTACGACTTCTTTGAGGCCCTAATACGTATGACGTCATATAATTAAACAGCATTATAAATATGCATGCTGGCAGGGGTTTAGTTTTACCTAGGCCCTTAACACCGCCACAGTCTCCCACGGGCTATGTTATATTGAAATCTATTCCAACTATTGTTAATTTCATTAGGTTCCCGGGGCACAGAAATAATTAAGTGGCGGACTATATTTCGCCCCAGTGTATGGAACTCCGGTCCGTTAATAAATTTTTATAACAGAAATTAATATAATATTATAATTTAATTTAATATTATATATATATATATATATATATATATATATATGCATTTTTTTCTTTTTAACTTTAAGACTTATTTAGTTCCATATTTTATTTATGAGTTTCCTGACATGTTTCAATAATTACTTGTCATTTTCAAAAGTGTGCTAAAACAATTTCAAATAATTGTCAGGAAACTGATAAATTAAATATGGAACAAAACAAGTCTTTAATTTACAAATCCACCCCTGTGATATATATGTTCTATCAAGAATGTAGCAGCGGAAGTATTATTTTTTATCTTTTTAAAATATAAAATATTCTCTTCATTCATTTTTCATGTTAGAATTTATGTAACGTACATCAAGAGACTTACTTTTATTTATCTAGAAAGATAGAGTGAGAACGAGAGGAAGAAAGAGAGAAGAAGAGAAGTAGATAAAGAGTGAAAGAGACACGCAAACACTGAAAGAGAGAAAGAGAAGAGATGAAGAAGTGACATTTTCTTACAATATTTACTTTTTTAGTATCTAAAATTTAATATAATTTTTACTTAATCTGATTTTTGAAATTTCACTGAGTACTACTGCAGTTAAACTTATATAAGCATTTTATGATTAAAATTTATTTAAGAGATAACAAATCTGCCTTCTTTTTAATAAGAAAATTAAAAATAACTATAAAACTAATAGAAGAAAACTAATAAACAAGCATTAATCTTAAAGACACATTTATTAAACGACATGTGAAACAGACTGTTGTAATAATTTTAGTGTTTTTTTTTTTTTGCAAAAACCTATCGGCTCGAGTGGGCTGTTCAAAAATGAAAATCCTCTCATTATTCTCGAGTTAATAGGTTCGTTCTGCTCGCATAATTGCATTTCAACTCGTACAATGAAATTATTCAGGGCATAGTTGAAACACCCTCCACACGGCCTGGAGTCTTGAACTGCACAATGTAGCTCTTACAATGAAGATCTTGAAGTACTGCTAACATCCCTGCTTTGTAACGTGATAATCTAATAGGTTGCGGCTGAACTCGAGTGTACACGTTGGTTAAAAAGCAATTTGTCGCATAAAATTGCGTCGCGCCGTTTAGAGTGTAATCATATTCGTTTATATTTGTAAGCAGATGGAATACAATGCGTTCATAGTTTATGTAATTAATTACTTCTAATCATCAAGGTTAATACACAGATTTCAATTTAAAAATGGAATCATAATAATACAATAATCTTTATTTGCACCCATTTACAATACATAATAACATTTAACATACAAATAAATAAATGGTGTTAGTCCGTCAGGGCTATAGACCTGAGGTCTTTCAGCCCTTGTCTTGAATTTAAGGTGAGAAAAATAAAGGTATCTTTGCTAGCTAGCTTAACTGTCCTGGTGATTCGTACAAATGAATTGGTGAATTGTGAGGGGTGGAAAAATGGAATCATTATCGTGCTCTTTTATCAACTATAAATGGTAAGACGTATTGGTTTCTTATTGATTCTATTGTAAATTACTTACAACTTTAATTTATCATAAATCAAATATATTATAGACGTGTAGAACGAGTTCAATGCTTTAATAAATAGACACGATTACTTTTTAATTATTAAGCATATTTTCTGCCTTTAATAGTTAAAAGTAATAGAACTGTTTGGAAAATTCTTAGAGACTATTCTTCTGCTGATTTTCCTCCGCGTATTGCATTCTGTCAATGGCTTTCACATTCCTTCACTAATAACGTTGATTCCTTTTATCGATGAAGCGAATTTTTCAAGAAATACAATCATATATTTTCAAATTTTGAAGAGCGTTTACAACATCAGTTCTCGTTGAACATTTGGGTTGTAATTATGTATCCCAACTTTTTAGAACAAACGTTACTTCTGTTTCTGGAGGATGTACCAACAAATTGACAACAAAAAATGCAATGTGGTTTATGCACAATGATGCACCAGTGTATTTTAATGTGGTTTCTTCCAAGTTTTTTTTATGTGACCATCTAAAGTAATTAGTTTACACTAGTCCAGTAGAAAATGTGGAAGATTTACAAAATCAAATAATTTCTGGGTGCGTTCAGCAATTAATAAGAAAAAGAGTGTGCTATATATTTATTCACTATAGCGTTAGGAGTTGATAGTCATAGTTCCAAGAATTCTTATACATGGTTTATTTAATTATGTTGAGCATAATATAATTTGCCTTCTTCTTCCAAAATTGCTATTCAACTTCGATATAATAAGTTGATTAATTATGGTGGATCATTATTCTTTCTTAATTTTTGTCTAATAGATTGAATATTTAATTGTGTAAGTTGTATGTATTCATCATCTATGTTTGATTTTGTTGCTCTGATTGTTATAGAAAATTTGATTCCCTCTTTCCATTTTTAACAAAATTGTATCATCTAACTTTTATTCCCATAGGCCAAGTATCGAGTGATATTAATGCGCCGAGATCACTGCAATCAGATCCAAGTATAAAAGATTTATTAGTTCCTTTGCTATCTAATGCACTGATTTTCTTGATAGTTACTTTGGGGTAGAACTTGGTTACTTTGGGGTAGAATATTCTTCAATGACTTTTAATGTTACTGTGCTAATACAGTTGCCTATATAAAGCCACGCATATTTAGGCGGTACCATTGAGGCGGAACTTTTTGCACCTACAATTGTATTTGAAAATTTTTGCAGTTATTTTGGTTTAATTCTCTTTCTTCGAAGGTAGACTGACATTCTGAACACGGTTGTTTGTATCGCTGGCTGGTGAATTGTTGACAGCTGCACGTTTTGGGTTATTGGGACTGTTGATTTCTTGATGTTGCCGGCAGTGGATTCGGTTACAGATCATATTGTAACTTCATTCATATTATTGTTTCTGGTTAATGACGGGAAAATTTTCGCCTCTGAGCAAAGAACTTCATTTTCCTTTTCTAATCGTTCTATTTCTTCCAGTAACAGTGAATTTGTTGCTTTTAATTCACTTACCAATGCTTTTGAAAGTGTGCATCTAGTTTAAAATTTATTTATTCTAAATTTCCATGATTTCCGTTTTTGTTGAATTTAAAATTTATTTATTTAATATGCACTATTGTTGGAACTGACTAATTACCTTATTGACAACCTCTTCTGAGCATTGTTTCCATGAACATTTACAGCTGTGTCGTCAGCCTACATTATAATGTCACCCATTGTAATATATTCTGGTAAATTATTAATAAATATGTTAAAAATCAGGAGACCCAGTATTCCGCCCTGCGGAGTTTTCATATGAATTTCAAATGGTTCAGAGTGATGATCGCCAACTTTAAGAATAATGTTTCTCTTTGACATATAAGACAAGAGCCATGATTTTATTGGTTCATCGGTGCCTAGTGCTGTGAGTTTTTCACCAAGATATCTTACATCTAGGCAATAAAACGCACTAGTGAGGTCAAAGTGTATGCCAATGACTATTTTATTTTTATCTGTATAATTATAAGCGTTTTGAATATAATTTTGACCGTGTTGACTGATTGACAAGGCATTGTTTTTGAATAAATAGTCATTTATTTTATTAGACATTACCCTTTCAAAAATCTTAGAAAACCAAGTTAGGAGTGAAATTGGTCGGTAATTTCCCACGTGATTTGGGTCTCCTTTTTTGAAGACTGGTGTGACTAGTGCTGTTTTAAGCATGTCTGGGAATTCTTCCAATAAAACTAATTTATTGAAGATATCTGCAAGAACAGGGGCAATTAAGTCAAAACATTTTTTTTATAATTTGATTGGCACCTCGTCAATGC
This sequence comes from Ontholestes murinus, assembly GCA_963969525.1. Classification (NCBI taxonomy): domain Eukaryota; kingdom Metazoa; phylum Arthropoda; class Insecta; order Coleoptera; family Staphylinidae; genus Ontholestes; species Ontholestes murinus. The sequence goes on from OZ018389.1 coordinate 68,756,246, forward strand.
CACTTGATTTTTTATTTAGAAGTTGTTTATTAATTTTAGCAATTTTGTCCTTATTTACGGGTTCGAAAAACATAATATTGTTTGTAAATCCACTCAAAAGAGTGCAATTTACAATAGTTTGGTTAAATTTATTTTTAATATTTTGAGATAAATAAGTTCCAAATATGTTAACTACTTCATTTTTCTTGTCTATTAATTTATTCTCGCTATGAAGAACTTTATTTTGTTATTTTAATTTTGATTTGTTTTTATCATGGTTAACCATGTCCCATAAAAATTTTGTTTCATTGCTGGCAGCATTAATTTTTGAAGCATAATATTTTTGTTTCTCGATTGACTGAATGTCTTGACGATTTGTAACTTTTTTTAAGCCAATTTAAATTCAACAGTTTCTGAATTACCTGAAGCAATTCGGCGGATTAAAACCTACCTTTTAAGACTATTAACGGTTTTTATTGTCCTATCCTTTTTAGGACATGCTGCTTCAAAGCACCAATTAAATTGGCTCCAAAAAGATTCTAATATTTGGTTTATATTTTTTGATTCTTGGTCAAACGGTGAATAGTATTTTTTAAATAAAAATCTGAATTCATGAATAGTTTGTTGATTGATTGTTCTACCGATAATTGAATTTAATTGGTTGATTTATTATAAAAGTAATAGCTTGTAAAAAGTGATCCGATACACCAGGATCAAAATTATAGTGTGAAATAATGTTACAAAAATGATTACTGCTGCACCTTCAGGCCAAAGTTGGGATTGTAAACCTCTCCGACGTATATATTATAATAGAAGACTCTGCGATCCAGATTTTGCCACACACACATGTTTCTATTTTTAGTAATATTTTTAAGACTAAAAGATATTGAAAATTATATATCTCGGAATACAAGTAATTACAATCAAAATTATTTTTCTTCTTCTTTTTCTAAGGCATTTGCCTTGTACTCTATTTTTTGCATATATAATTAGTTCATTGACGATGGAGGCTTCTACTTCGTTATACATATTTAATGATAAAAATTAAACACAATAATCACTTTGTTTTGTATAACCGTAACGGTTATACAAAACAAAGTGATTATTGTGTTTAATTTTTATATATAATTAGTCCTAATTAATCATTGAAATATTTGATATAATTACGTAGGTTATCTTTTTTACATTATATCTAATTAATCGAGGCTCGTCAGTAAGTTACAAAAAAATACTGTCAGTAGATGTAACTAGAACGAATATTTTATAGTTAGTTGTATATTTTAGAAATAGAAATCGAGGTGCTACCATCTGACAACAGACGATCCTAACATATAGTTGTACTTTTTGTCAGTAGAATTACTCAAAACGTTTTTATATTCATGAAGTCAGCCAAGAAATGGAATTAAGTGGTGAACATTTCCGTGGGATTATTTTTAAAAACTTTAAACGTGGATTGTGTTGATGAACTTAATTCGACTTTTGGTCATAAAGCACTATCAAAAACCACTATATTTCGATGGTATACGAAATATGGCCATAGTTCGGTTAATGAAAAATTTTATGAAGGTCACACAAAACCGGTTGTTGTTCCAAAAACATTGAAGCTGTACGTGAACTTATATTGCAAAAGAGGAAAGTGACTTATCGCGATATTGAGGTATACTTGGGCATTTGTAGGACCAGAATACATTAAATATTGCATGCATATTTAGCTGTAAAAAATTGTTCGCGTTGGATCCCACATAATAAAGACTAACAAAAAATTTGTTCATTTTTTGAAGTTTTGGTGGCTGAACTAATAGAGAATCAACATTTTTTGTTTCCATCACCCACAATTTGTTTTAAATTACTAGGTGTCTTATTTTTTTTTTAATATTTGCGAATAAAAATTAAATAACATTCTAAAAATCGCTACGCCGCTGAGACTAAATTGTGTACAAATCAATAGAATAGTATAAGGGAACCCGAAAGTAAAATTTAATTGCTGGGATTCTCTGATTTTCAGTCAGACCGTCGGCGAATGAGTTATAAATAGACGTCTTTGTGTAACAAGCGCATTAATTAGTCTGTTTGCGTTCGGTCTAGTCAGTAGTTGTTTAGTGAGTCTTTTGCAGTTAAATTCGTGTTTAAAATGCCAAGACTTTCTTAAAATAAGCGTGTTACTTTTTGCCTTGTATGTGGTTGCTTTGTGGTCAAGAAAATTACAGCACTGTTGAAACACCAATATTACGCGTATTTTAAAGTAATAATTGGTGATGAAGACAAACATTGGGTACCACATGTTGTATGTACAAAATGTGAAGAAGGTTTAAGCCATTGGAGTAATGGAACAAAGAAATCCCAACTCTTTGGAATACCAATGATTTGGCGAGAGCCAACAGATGATGACTGTTAATGTACGTGAATATAACACAAAATATTTTAAAAAACATTCTTTATCCGAAGCTCAAGTCTTCAATTAAGCCAATGGCACATGGTTCAGTCGTACCAATACCTGAGAAACCAACAAATTTAGAAGATGTTACAAGCAGTTCTGAACCTGAAGTTGATGAAAACAACTTTAGCGATGCCAGTGAAATATCAAGTGTTTCTAAGCAACCGCAGTTATTTTCTAATACCGCACTTAACGACTTAGTTAGAGCCTTAGCCCTTCCAAAGGATCTTTTCGCAATTTTGGCATCCAGACTTCAAACTAAAAAATTACTGGCAAAAGACGTTAAAATCTGAGTATTCAGGCTATTTTGAAGGAAATGGCTGTCTAGTTTATTGCAAATCCCGATGATTGGAGGCTTTTTATTGATTCTTCTAAAAGAAGCATTAAAGCTGTTCTCTTGCACAATGGGAAAGCTTTTTCATCGGTAGCGTTTGCCCATTCTGTGCAAATGACGGAAAGCTACTGCTTGAAAAAATCAAATACAATGGTCATAGTTGGAAAATTTGTGGGGATTTGTTTATTGTGGGACTTCTACTAGAACAGCAGTCAGGGTATACGAAGTACCCTTGTTTTTTGTTTAAGTGGTACAGTCGAAGTAGACATCAACATTGTAAGAAAAAGAATAAGAAGAAATAATTTAACTCCCAGATCAAAAACATTTCTGCACGAAAGTCTTGTTAGTCTACAAAAAATCTGGTTGCCTCCACTGCATATTAAACTAGGATTAATGAAACAATACGTTAAAGCTTTAAGTAAAGATGCAGACTGTTTAAAATACCTGCGTGGAAAATTTTCCCCTATCGCAGAGATAAAATTAAAGGAATGAATTTTTGTCAATCCTCAAATAAGGAGATTATCGAAATATCAAGAATTTAATGCTTGCTGCGCTACACTCTTGATGGAAACAGATAATATTATTAGGTGGAGAATAACACTTGTTTTGTTCCATATTGTTTTTATTTTCAGTTGCCTGACACGTGTTTCGGTCTTCGCAGACCATTATCAAAGTTAAAGAATTTGTTAATATTATGACCTAAACTAAGAAAGATTCATATATTCATTTGGTATTGTTATTGAAGGTTTTTTGGGTAACAACAAAGATGTTAACCACATGTAAATTGTGAAAAACATGCTACGGAAATTTATGAGCATAAAAGTTCACTTTTTACACTCACATCTTGGTTACTTCCCCGAAAATTTTGGTGATATGAGTGAGGAGCAAGGTTCCACCAAGACATGAAAGAAATTGAACGCATGTATCAAGATCGGTGGAATAATTCAATGATGGCTGATTACTGCTGGTCAATAAAAAAAGACAATCCGGCCCTGGAATATAGAAGAAAATCGACTGAACGAAGTTTTTCATCCAAGAAGACCAAATTGTTTATTAATTTTATTTGATCAATGATAAAAAACCTTATGTGATATAGCAAAATGACTCGGATTTGAATTCAGCAAATCAAAATTTTACAAATCAGATGTCAGATCGAAATCAACTTTCAAAAAGTCAAAATTTGGCCTGTAGTCTGTTCGTTGGATCTTCCGTCGTACGTCACAAACTATCGCTTCAAAAAACAACGAAAGTTTTACAGTGCGTTCTTTTTCTAACGCATTTGGTTTACTTTATCAGACTGAATGTGTTTGCGTCGTTTCTCGAAGCGATAGTTTGTGACGTACGACGGAAGATCCAACGAACAGACTATATGTAATTTAACAATTGCTAAAAAGGGTCTCGTCGATTAGTCGAAAGAAATGCTTAAGAATTATGATTGCGGTGTTTCAAAATGAATGGTGACGAATCATGAATTTATGAGTCGCAAAAATGCAAAACAATCGACTGTATAGACCCTTCAAGATGAGCCAAATCCAATAAAATCTATTCGAGCACGAAGCACTTCAAAGCAAATGGTCGCCTGTTTTTTGTAATGTGGCAATTGTACCATTAGTGCAATATCGGATAGTTAATTCTGAATGGTACGCAACAATTTTTTTTAATCAGCAACCTTCGGGAAAAAAGAGGTAAACCAACCGCCTAAGACGCAACATTCTCCACCAGGATAACGCGAGCTCTCACACACTGGGTCATATGCCATACAGCTTTTTACTTCCTCAAATTAAAAATAAATTACGAAGCCAACATTTTTTGACGCCTGATGTGGTCAAAATGCATATTTTAGAAGAACCTCAATTGGATTGGGAAAAAGCTTTGAAAATTGGCCAGAGCGCATGCAAAAGTATGTTACTTTTCATAGAAAATATTTTGAAAAGTAGCAAACCCATGTACGATGATTCATTTTTATTTTTTGTAATTAGGGGTAGCGAAAAAAAAATCTAAACTTCTTTAAGACAGCTCATTCGCATTCACCTTATAAAATTTCGTACGGAATATCATATTTCTAACACAGGTAATATGTTTATATTTCAGAATCTGAAGCTCGGAAGGAATCAACAAAACTCTGCTCATCGTAGATGAGCCTGTCTGCTTTCAATGTAATTATCAATGAGGACAAGGATATTATCTTTACCTTGTATTTATTTTCCTTGCTGTTGTTTCTAATATTTAGATAACTAATTTGTCGTTCTTTTCGATGAGATTGCAGAAGAGGGCAAAATTGAGAAAAACAGAACTCTGATTAGATTTCCAGGAATATAAGTACTACTGGGTGCAACCAGCCTGACTTAAGTCACGAGTTATTAAGAGGTTTAAAAAGATATTTTCTATTAATAGTCTAGCCATTTTAGTCAGGGCTTTTAAAATTTAAGTTTCGACTAACGTTAGCACATTTTTAATAAATGTAAAATTAACTATCAATTTAAGGGAAGATTGGTAAATCTACACAATCTTCATCATACCGATTCGATATTGGCAATGGGAGAGTGGTTCTCGGTAAAAAAGTCTTTGAAAGGCAGCTGGAAGTAATCAAAGTACACATATAAAACTTTGCAATTGTAATTTTATTTAGAAATTCTTTTTGAATGTTTTTCTTTGCCCTTGCTTGTGTGTCAGATATTTAGCAAGTGCCAATTTTCATTCGAGAAGTAGATAAAGGGTATTCAATGTATGAAAAATATTAATAGTATTTTTGGAATGACTACTATAAAAAATATTTTTAGAGGAGATAAAAATGGCATTAGTAAACAGAACCTATGGTGAAAAAAATTATAATCTATTGCTGCTTCTTTTTCTTACGGTTCCGTCTCCTAGCGAAGGTTGTATATCATCATTACTATTTTTATCTTATAAACAACTGCGCAAAAAAAATCTATGGAACTGCGTTCAAATTCCGCAACCACAAAATTCTCCTTTTAAGAATGTTTCTTTTTCCCTTTATTTTACTCTCCATGATCATTCTGAGCTTTTTACACCTCTGTCATATATATTGTAGCAATTTTCTCTTTATGCTGTTAATTACTTCATATTCTTTGCCACGTTTGTTTACCTCTATGACTAGAATATGAGAAGGATCCTTCTGTAGCTATTACTAGAAGGCAAAAAGATGTGTAGAAAAATAGAGAAGTGGTTGCTCTTGTGTCAAAGTTTGTAGAAAACCCTTTAGTCTTAGTCTCCTCTTTGAGTCAATTTATGAGAGCTGGCATTGTCTTGATGGAGAATGGTGCTTCTTCCTTCTCTTCAGAAAATTTATAACAAACAAGTGGTTCTATAACATTCAAAATTGACCATCCAATATTACACTAATAGTACAGCTGCCACATTTTTTATTTTTGGAGAAATGAATCGATTATTTGCTTCGAAGTGCATCGCATCTTGGAAGTCGCATATATTACGACACCAACACCTGTCAAGATTGTTGTGGCAAGCCGGAGAAGAAAACATAGGACATACAGAAGTGACTAGACTTATTCACGCTTGCAGCGAAAGGATGGACAGATTAGTCCCCTATTCGAATCTGCTATACATTTGTGTGGCTACGTTCTTCTACCTTTCGGTCTAAAGCAATTCTTCGAAATTTCACCCCCTATCATGGTGACACTAACTGCCGTAAGAATACCATCTTAACACCACACTCCAACTAGCGTTGTCCAATTCTCCTGCATGCGCCTCCGTTAGTATTCGACACCTGTGGGACCCCAGAGGACACGCACTTAACTGCTCGATAAAATGCTTCAAAGCATTCACTAGACTGCTTGACAAGACGATTCACAGCCCATTAAGCTTATAAGCAAGTAACTGATGGTCTCCGCTTAGTAAGGTAGCGATGGCAAGCCAATATGCAATTTTTCTAGTTCTAGTAATGTCCAAGAATCCCTCTATCTCATTTTGTGACTTATATTGATCTTGCAATATCAGTTCAAGTGTTTTCTGAAACAACAACCGATTTTGGACGGCCTGCCAAATTTCATCAATCTAATCAAACTACAATGACGATTGAATTCGGTACACCATCCATATATGGTGGCTTTTGATAATGCTTAATCGCCAAGAGTCAACATAAGTTAAATGATGAGAATCTCTTATGATGAATATGTCTACAACTACAAGCCATCACCAGTGGAAAATTACTATTATTTAATTTGCATTAGTATTGTTATATTATTTACAAATATTAAATTACGATTTTTTGTCGTAATGAAAACTAATTATTCATAAACGATCTGCATCATCATATTGCTAAATAAAATTTCTTATGCTTTAACATACTATATATGATATAATGGCATTTGTACACCTCTCTCAAATTCTTTTTTTAGGTAAATTTATAAGCCTATTTGGACGGATATTTTCGGTGTGGTCTTATATATTGTTGGAATATAAATTTAATAATTCCAACATGAATAACACATAAAGAAATAATGCAAATGTGCGGTCCTCTATGGAAAGATTTGAATAAATTCGCAAGTAGTATATCGTGTAGGTCGGTTCGATCCACTTATTTTTAGTGAATTAGAGTATTCCGATCACGATTTAGACGAAACTGCAGAGTAGTCAGTCGCTCGTAGCTATTATAGGGCCGCTTTAGGGTTTCCCGTCCATTATAGTTATTGATTCCTGTCGATTAAACGTCACCTCACTATCTTTCTTATCGGAAACGTTATTATCCTATTATTACCGCATAATGACAAGCAATATAATAGGCAGGCAATTTCAAAATCTAACGAAAACATTACTCTTATGGGTATTTAACTAATTTTACCTGTAAACAATAATGTATAGTTAATTTATGTATTTAATAGACGCATTGAATTGGTTTACGTATATACATATAAGTTTTCGAATTGATTATCTCTATGTGAAAAGAAAAAGCTGTGGTTTGGCATAAAAAATAATACATATTTTTTCGGCTTTATTTATCTGACGCACAAAAATTTACACTGAATTCGATTATAGCGAAGTTCCTATAGGGTCCCACAGTTTCAATCTCCAATAAGAATAGCATACGAAAGGAAACGGGAAAATCTCGCAGAGAGATTCTAGCCGGATAGCCCAACAGGAATAAGAACTACGCAACGAAATTGAAAGAGATTTAAATATAAATATGGAAATATGCTAGTTTCACATGCATATGATAAACTATTTTTATTTCTTTGTAAATTTATAATGTTCACATACATAAAATACACGCTCAGTCTTTTATTTAGACTAAGGTTTGCATTTTTAGACTGATAAAAAAATTGTTTCCAATTATTGTTCAATTTTTATAAGTAAAAAACTGTTTTCATTAATTCTAACTGACACTATTAATGGATCCAGATTACATTAAGTGATTTGAAAATGAAAAGGAAAACAAGTGAAGTAAGGAATAAACTGAGTATTAAATTTTAACTGAACTGTTTGAACATCGTTGAGTTTTAAGCTGCACCTAAAGCTTAATTAGTGTTTAAAGCAAAATAAAAATTAAAACATATAAGTACATCATATATAATACATAGTCATGTAATTATAACTTATATAACAAATAATAATCAATGAAGAGCACGACCCACTAAATTTGTCACATTAATTAGAAAGTTCGAGCATCAGTAGATAGTTTCTCTCCATACGCTGAAGTAATAATTAAACCAACAAAAACGGTATGCTGATTTAATATTCTCGTTTGACTGAGTAAATAATTGAAATGGTTTGATTGTATCTTGAGTGCGAAATCGATGTGGGTGTATATATAGACCTCCCCCCCGCATACCTCAGCATAGCCTATTAAAATGACGGATGTATAATTATTATCGACAAAGGCATCGTGATTAAACCTTCGCAAAGACAGGTTACAAAGCACTGTAATAACAATGTCTAGGAGCACACACTTGTACTACGGTGTATTTATTATGTGTGAAGTTTTAGCGATTAAATAGGAACGTCTACTAGTTTATGTTTGATAATCATCTGTAAATAATTAAACACACACGTAACAAATGCGAACGTTTGGCTTCGTAAGCCAAACCGCATTTACACAAATTTAATTATATTGGCAATGCTAATGCTAACATGTTACGCTCTTGCTAATACTGATAATCGGATTCTACGATATCCCATGTATTTATTTCAAGTCGCAGCTTATTCCAATAAAGAAATAAACATCATTATAATCATACTAAATTAAGTTATATAAATAAACATATATACAATTTAAAATCATAAACTTATCGTTTGCATTTTTTATTTGACTCATTGATAATACAAGGTCCATCCAGAAAGTAGTACACATCAATTCCCCAGAGCTCCACACGGTATAAACGTGTATTACTTTCCTACTCTTATAATTAAGAATACATATTATATCCATTCCTAATATACTCATTTCTAATTTAAATGCAAGTAATATTTAAAACAATATGAAATTTTTCTTGAATAACTTTCGCACTTATTCTTGTTAAAACATTATGAAAAATTAGGTAAGTGTTAATTAAATCTTTACCCAATTTAAAATTGTATTAAAAGCAATAAAAATTGTAAATAATTTATGATTAATTAAATTTTAATTCAATTCCACAAACCGAATGGAGATACATAAAAATCGAGGCAATAAAATATGAACGTCCTGATTATACAATTAACAAAAGTGTACAAAAGGGAAAACTCGATAATTCGGTTAAGCTAATAATCCTCCGATGACAGATATCAGAGTTAATAGCTAATAATTAAATTTCCTCAGAGTTTAGCTGCGATGGGCAACACCCAACCCCTTTAACAAAAAGGGCGCAAACCGGATTGAATTGCAAACACGTAGTGTATTTAATTAGAGCGGCACCTTGCACAAAAATTTTTCCCAATTACGCGCAGTTATAATTAATGGATGAATTATTGATAAGCAATTAGAATGAAAAGGGGATGGGGCGGAACGACGGTCCAACTTTCCCTTCCGCGGTAGTAAAAATTGGGAAATTCGGTGAATGTTGCGAAGTTTGTTTAATTTTACAGGTTACCTTAAATATAGGATTAGGGAGAGAATTAAAACTTTTGCTTTAGACATCAAACTTGCATTGCCATTATTTACGTTTAATAACTTTTGCTCTGCGAAAAAAAAAGTTGCTCGGGAATTAATTACTTTCGTACAGATCTGCATTAACTTGGTTCACATTTATTTTTAAGTTATTATATTTCTTTAAAATTATTTTATCTTATAAATCAAGTAACACTAACTCATGCTTTAAAAGATAATCAATATAAATTGCCAACAAGAAACAAGAAAGTATGATTTCACTTAGTATAATTTATTGCTCTAACTATTCTATTCAAAATTCATTCAAGGCTTAAAATTATAATTTGTGATTCGATACTTTTTCTGCTACTTTCTTGATGGAACCAAATTTTTATATTGGGAGAAGTAATACATTTGTTATAATGGTACTTATTATCAGGTAACTGACACGTGTTTCGGTCCTTACGGATCATTCCCAATGTTAAGGACCGAAACACGTGTGAGTCACCCAATATTATAATTTGTGTGTCAAATTTTCTGTTTTTCTAGCTTCTCTTTCAAATCAGGCCCCACGTTGGGCGCCAAAATTATGCCGCGGCTAACGGCAACTCTTTATTACTAGGCAGAGACGTAGTTCAAAAAGATGAAGATTCAAAATAAACAAAAACAAAAAATATTGATAGAGCGCCACTTGATTTATGAAGTAGATCTCATTAATGAATAGAGTTATGTGTTATGTTATGTTAAATGTACTTACCCTCTTTAAAAAATCAAGAATATATAGGTAGTTCAAAATAAAGCTTGTAAAAAAAATTAAATAAAAAATGCATTTAAAAAAATGATAATATTAACAATAAAGTAAAATAAATAACTACTTTTTATGTAAAAAACTACAAATAATGCTTTGAGAAACTTAAGAATAGAGAATATATTTACCACAAACCATCAGTAACTAACTATGTTTTTCTATTTTGTTTAAAATATGTTATGTTTATGTAAGGTGGTGGTGGGTGACCTCTATATTATTTTTGAACAATTTTGAATATTGTTTTATTTAAAATGTCCATTTTTATTACTAAAAATTAATTACTAAACACAGCAACCGATCTTGGCGTGTGTGACAAATTTTATTTTTTATCTTTAATATGGGTCGATTGCGTAACTATGTTCCTTTTTTTTTCTACTAAAATTTAAATATCATTCCTCATTACACTAACAAAATCAACTTATCTTGATTTCCCCCTCCCTTCACGTCTTCTTCGCGATAACTAGCACAGAAATGGAATCCAAATGCAATAAAGATGGAATTAATTATTGGTGTAACTCAAACTTCGAGCCCTAAAAAAGAATCTGAATATCAACAAATGAAAAATATATGTATAATTACCTGTAGATGAAAATCAGCCTCAAAAAGTTCAATTATTAATTAATTTATTGTTGAAGAGATCACACACATGCTATTGGATTTTTGTGAATTTTTAACACCGTAGAATGTGTAATGATAGGTAATGAGAAAAATTGTGTTTTTCCTATACAATTATAATATAACTGCTTCATTTTGTATTCTGCTGAATAATATCTTAACGTCGAGGCTTATCAATCAATAAATATACTTTTGGTCAATCACCACCAGAAAGTAGACCCAAAATTTTTCATTTTTTCGATTAAACTTTTGCATTATTAATCAATTAATAGATTATATTATTTGTCTCGAATAAGGTGTTAATATTTAAAGATTTTAATTCTTTACCAATTAAATAATGCCTTTACATAATAAAGCAAAGATTTTTAAACAATGGCCTTTTACTAATTTAAGTGCATAGTGGAATTTTGTAAGGTAACAGCCTCATCAATTAAATATTGACAAGTAGTTTTTAAATAGGTATTAAATTTTACTATCATTTTTCTTCCATATTTACCGACTGCTTATAGACATTAGTAAATTACATAATCCTTACAAATAATTATTAACGTCAAGGATTATTAATTTAAATACAAATTATCTACCTTGTTTCACCTGTAATTCAATAAAATAAGGAGTGTTAGTAAAACTAAGTATAATATAATAACATGTACATGACATAGATCGCTGAAAAAGAAGTATTGCCCTTTAAGGGAGAATTTATAGTATAGCTTTCAGCAGCTTATGCAATTTATCCAACGTAAAAGTACTCCTCGCCTATTCCTACAAGCATAGTAAAACACATTTTACTGTTTTATAGGAAACAATACACAGAAAATATGTCTTAACGATATGAAATCCTTCGTCATTACTTAGTTAACTACCTTCAATAAAAAATCAATTTCGTTCTTAGATCGTTACTAGTTTGAAAAAATAAAGCCTTCTAAAGGATTACAACGAAGCATATATTCTCACTCTAGTTAAGATATTACTGTCCTAAGATGGATGAAATGAGTTATTAAAATGTATTGTTTTCCTAACTAAGGAAGTGAATCAACAAGATATAAGTATATTTTAATTTATTAATCAGTTTACATTTCCATTTTTACTTATCTCTCTATTATAGACACTTATATCATAAATCCAAATCCACAAAGTTAAATAAATTTCTCATACTTCTCATAACTTTAAGCCAAGACTAGATTTTAGTAAATTTTGAAAAAGAGACTGTCGATTTTATTATTATATAAGGAATAATTATAAAGTGGACAAACTCTAAGAGTATTGTATTAAGACTACAGTCTTAATAAGACTCATTTATTGTAGATTTACGAAATGTATTCGTTTTTTTTTTTCTAGTTATTAGTTAATTCTCTACAACGTAAAAGACTTTATACATTTTTATTTCTAAGAGTATAGTTTTTGAGTAATACAAAAATATTAATTCATATTCACAACTTCCATTAATAATACTTTATTGTGGTTTTAAAAAATATTTGATAGAAAAAAATTACAAATTGTTGACATATTTTAAGAAATTATTCATTATCCGAGCATACTCCTGAAATTTTAATAAATGTTCCAATAATTTCTCTATTGACCTAGGGTATTCTTTACTTATTCCAGTGTATTCTATTTCATTATACTGAAAGAGTCTTTACCTATCGCGGAAACATCAGTTTGCAATTAGAAGCTAATTTTAGAGAGAGGCAAATAATGGCTTATAACGAAGTTGAAAAACGTTTAGTTGATCAAGATTGTTTGGAGGAATTTTAGAGACATTTCAAAAAACGATATCACCACAGATAAAAAGCCCGCTCTTGGCATGTAAGTGTGAATTAGATATTAATTTACAGCTGCAGTATTATGAAAATAAAAGTAATAATTAGAATTAATTATTTTGAGCGTTTCTGCACTATAGTTTTACATTATTACAATGTAAAAACTACAAATACCAACTAACAGTTAAAACAACTCATCATACTAAAGAAAAAGGTCCGTCAGGTATTGAATTACATAACAGTTAATTATGAACATGTCTTGAAACATCAAAGTTGTGCACTGATGAGTTGTAATACAGCGAAACACATGTCTGCGGATAATCATAACAATTCCATGACGTGGTTAGGAAACGGTGACACCACAAAAATTGTTACATAATGATGAGTAATTTCAGACATGTAACGACAACCAACAGCTATTTATCGTACATTGTAATAATGTAAAACTACGGTGCAGAATAGCTCAAAAAAATTAAATCTAATTATTACTTTTATTTTAATTAAGTTTTGCGATGTTTAAATTTGAAGCAAAAATTACTTATGAATTACGCTTTATATAATTTATGTAGATCACAATACTTTAGGCAATAAATAACACTAGATACTCTGACCTCCCCATTTATTTTATCTAAACAATGACAAATTGAGATTTCGAAAACTACATAAGATTAATATAATAAGGTATACTTTTTGAAATAGGATAATAAATTATTTATTAACCTAGCGCACTCCTAACCTATCCCAATAAGAACTTCATTGTCCTAGCGTGATTTTGATATAGAATAATACATTTTTTATTACTCCGACGTATCCCAATTAATTATTTCTTACCCTAGCATACTCTTAACCTGGGACAATATTATTGTTAAATATAAAATGGAACAAAAATTCACATAATTGAATTCGAATTTTTTACAGTAAAAACTTTTTATTTTTCATCAAAGTATGCACCCATATCTGGATCTGGATTGAGTTTGCCAAGGGTGATCAAATCATTGACCAGAGCACTTAGGCCTCACTAGGCCCATTGTGCCCCCCTGACTGGGAGTATGCACCCATATTATCGATACACTTTTTCCATTTTAGAAGTAACTCATTTATCTCTTTGCTGTAGAAGCCTGGATCATGGGAGTCGATGAACTCTTGAAACGCTATTCTGACAGACTGTGTGTAATTGATTTTTTTCCAGATAAAAGGTTGTTTAAATTTAAAAAGTAAAGTTAGTCAGTGGGGGCAATGTTTGGCGAGTACGGTGTGTGTGTGATGAAGAGTTTCCAACTCCAACTCCTGTAGCTTTGACACGGTCATTCGTACGGCATGTGGTCGAGCGTGGTCGTGCAGGTGGATTGGAGTCATCCGATTAACTAATTTTGGCTGTTTAATCACAAGATTTGTCGTCATTTCGTCTACTTGATAACAGTAGACATCCACCGTGATCAAATGGCCAGGTTCTATAAAGCTGAGGTGGATGACATCTGAGCCAGACCACCAAACAGTGATCATCAGCTTCTTCTGGTCGATGTCTCGTTTCGGACAGTGTTTTGGTAATTCATATTTGTCATGAACTTTGTAATGAACGCTTACGCTTATCGTACATAATCCATTTTTCATCACACGTAACAATTCCATTAAGAAATGGTTCGCCTTTGTTGCGATAAAGACATGCCTCGAGTTTTCGTTGTAGTTGTGTGCGATTGAAATAAATAATATGAAGTTTGCTCCATTTCATACTTGACAACCTGATAATTGATGTATTAGTTTTGCGTACTCTTGACCTATCTAAATAAATTATTCATACCCCTAGCCTAATGCGTAATATCGACCTAGCCAATACATTATTCTTGCCCTAGCGTACTCTTCATCTATCCCAATGAATTGCCCTAGTGTTCTATTAACCTTTCTTTTTTAATGGACTTAAATCCACTTATGAGCGTACGACCTCTAGATGTTTAATGATGTTCTGCTGCGCCGCTCTCGTCATGGAACCATCGTGCTCATGCTGGTCGACAGATCGTCTGATTGAGTTTCATACTTTTCACCCTCCTTCATCCTCAGAGTATTTCCCCTCTTCTTTGCTTGCGATCTCCGCCCCAGGTGTTCTGCCAGCTTCCCCAATTGCTCTAGCTAGCGCAAAGAGAAAAGCTCAATTCCTTTCAGAATTTCCCTGGCCGCCCGGCCTGCCCATTTCACTTCACTCTTGAAAATGTGCAGAACGAGGCTTCTGATTCGAGAAGCTCTCTCAGTTTCCTGTTTAGTTGTTCTTGTTCCCGTTCCCACCTTGGACGTCTGTCTCCCGTCCTCCACAACGTCGTTTCACCAAGGCCACTCCTCCCTGGGGGCTTTCCGGATTTTGTAAAGGTACTTACCGAAGCACCCGTGTCTTGACATGATTTGGGCCAGCTAGTCGTACGAACATATCTTCTCTCGCCACGATCTTCAAGTCCGGAGGAACTGACGAGGTCAGTACTTCAGTGGTCTCGATGAAAATCGTGCGGTACCATCTGGCCACTCCGATGCCGCCAGCTCTCAAGGCTTTGCGTAGCCTGTCCCTCCGAAGGGCCGCCCATATCTGTCAGTAGGCCCGAGATGACTCTGTTTGTCGGAGTCTTGCGGGACACCTCCCTTCACCTCCTATTTCTTGGTCACTCCGTTGTCCCCTTCGAAGTGAATTGAACCCTCATGCTAGTAGGTACCTTTGTACTCCTTTCTCATAAAATAATACAAAATTTATATTATGATAAATGAAAATATTCACACAATTGTAGTCGAAAGTCCACCAGAGAATTGAGTTGGAGGAGTTCTTCATGTCCACGGTAATTGCCAGGCAGTACAGCCTCCCTCTTAGCGGGGCCGTGTTCTCGATAGTCTGCCCGTTTTTTCTTCATGGCCAATGTGATGGTTATGGAATGGCCGAGGGCGAACTTCCTGAGCGCCTTCCAGGAAAGAGGGCGCGTACCACCGCCTCAGCTCCACCTGGCACAAGCATGTTGGGATTATGACAAGGTTGTCCCAATTTTCTTGCCACGTTGTCGTTTACCCCCGCCACGAGTTTCTACTAGGCCGTTTATTGACCTAGAATAAAAAATTAATTATTACACTAGCACAATATTGACCTAGGTAAAAAAGTATTCATTGCCTTCAAAAATCTTGACCGAAATTATTACATTGTGCATTTGGCTATGACCTTTCTTAATATATTACTGATTGTTCATAATAATGGAGGGCAATATTTTTTTAATTTGAAAACTCTTAAATGGCAAAACATACAATTTTATAATATGAAGCAAAACAGATAATATTTCAAGAAAAACATAGAACTACTAAAATAGTTGTTGACGATATACAAGATGTGGCTGAAATAAAAACCACATTTCCCTTTACCACTATGAAGCCCTCAAAGCAAACAAGAGGGAGTAGTACGTCTTGTTAGATAGTGTTCATAATTAGTTTTCATTCGTCACTATTGAGTTTTTGTATTGGAGATTTTTTAAAAACGACGATTCTGTAACTGCGATGCAAATGTCATTTCGTACTCCAGACCAGAAAATGTGGATTCAACGAGTAAGGAAAACAGGATCGACACTTAAAATAAGGCCACCTGAACATCCCTAAAGTGTAAGCACGAGCGAAAACATCACTTCGACGAGAGCCTCTTCCGCTTTTGCGCGGAAACAGCTCTTCGATTTTTACATAGGACAGTGAGACGAGATTAACACTCCGATATTAATTTACACCCATAGAAGATTATATTTGATCAGAAATAACGTCCAATAGTCTATGGTTGAGTATGGAGTGTTGTAATTCGATCCTCGCAGCCGTCCCTTCCACTGGTATTATATACAGTAGTAATGAAGCACATGTTCATCTTCCATAGGCATCACTGGGCCGTACCTTTTTGAAGAAGATGCAACTACAGTTACACTGAAAAGACAAAAATCAGCAAGAAGCGCTATAAAACTGGAGAAAAAATATGGATAAGAGAACTAAAAACTCTCTTTACTTTTGACATCCGTACTACACCCAGTGAAGTTCGATCTCTAAGAATACGGAAGGAAGTATGCAATGCAAGAAAACTGTGTATACTTGTATCAGAGAAAGACAAAATAAAAAATAGTACATGCAATAGGAGTGAAATAGTCATTATAAATTATATCTATTAAGCATTGGATAATTGTGTATGATATAGAACTATTCGAATTATTAAAGGCCGAATTATTAATGACCACGACAGCTTTATTAAATGTTTCCCAACAATTCCATTTTCTGATACTTATAATTTTCTTTCAATTTTCTATTGTTTTACATCAATATCTGTCCCAGATTTTAGAATATTTTCATAAATTTTCCTCTAATATTGCGAGAACTTTAATTTTACATTAGCTTTCAATGATTTTTTCAAGTTTTTATATTTTTTTTTACAAATTTCTATTATAATTGGCAAAATTATCACACTGCACTCTGAACTCCTCCTTCAAGTCTTGCGATTTAAATTTTAAAGTTATTGTGAGTGTATTTTATTTTCTAACATTTTATTAGTAAGATTTGTAATGAAAATAAACTAAACTTTTCAAAAGATTTTTTCATGGAATTTAGAATTTTCCAATATTTTTTTTCATATTCCTTTAATTGTTATTCAAGATTCTTAAATTTTCTAGAAATTTCTTATTCACAATTTCTTTGAAGGTATTAGAATTTTAAAGTGAATGGTTAAGATCGTTACTTTAAGGTAATCCATACTTACATTGAATTGAAAAATCAAATGATACTTGATAATAACGATAAAAGTCGAAACTTGAGTCATGCTGTGTTTAGAATTTTATTAATAATATCTCTTTCAGAATTTAAGATTTCTACAGAAACTTTTTTTAACATTAAAGTAAATAAAATACATTTTATACCATTATTTCCATAGTGGTATAAAACAATGAAAATATTTAATTTACTACATAGTAATGGTTTTTTTAGTTGTATAGAATTGTTTAGCAAATTTGTAACTAATGTTACAATCTAGAATGCCTTCGCCAATCCAAAATACGAATGTTTTTTTTTTCTTTTAGAGAGAGGAGAAATGCTTTACGCATTTCTATTCGACCATAGGTGTGTGGAACTCCTCCTATTCCTTCTAAATAGGCCACACCCACCAAATCTGCTCACTATAATCTAGGAGTACTGATAGTATCACAGAGCATTCTTCTCGCAGTATACCACCGCTGTTTCCATAAGGAGATTCTCGTGCCTGATTAAAATTTTCCTGATGGCATTCGCCACAGCATTTCAAGGTTCGCATGAGCCAGTTTCGTTGCCAAAAACTTGTTGCCACCAATCGCCAAGATGTCGTGGGACTTAATAAGCAAGTTCGGGGATGGCATCGAAGCCGCTGCTTTATAGTCCATCCAGTACCTCCTTATACTCTAACGACCGCCGCTCTGAGATCGCTCCCTAGTCGGCCTATGTTCCTAGCAGAGTTTAACATCCCGCCCAGGCCGGCGCGGCGTATACCATAGTATGGCTACCGCCATCCATCAACAGACGTCTGGACCTCTCCGAAGGGTCGCCTATGTTAGCCAGTATCCTAGCCACTGCCCTGACTTACACATGGCGCTCCTGTAGCTACCTCAGCAACCTGAGAGCTGCAGCATAGATAAGCTTCTAGCATGACCCCGAGGTACTTCATGGTTTTGGTACTTTGGTTCTTTGATGTCTCTTCCCAGAAGGTCTCGCCCTCCTGACGCCCGACTCCTCTCCTGACCAGCCACGCGGCGGCTGAGTCCGGCTGAACGTTGACCGCAATCCGAGCAGCTTCTCTGATTTCTGATATGTCCCTCCTGGACACGATAATCAGGAGGTTATCCGCGAATCCAATGATATTAGTACCCACCGGAAGAGAAATTCAGAGGACCTAATAACACTTATATGTTTATGAACAGCCGGGGATCATTCTCCACGATCAGCTTGAGCGCTTCCAAAGGTATCTCTCCCGCACCGGTCAATAGGTAGTTCGGCTGCCACTGCGATTACCTTCTGTGAAGAAATAACTCTCAACTAGCCCATCCCAATTCTACGATCGCAGGGTATCAGTGGGAACAGTTTCCTAATTACTTTCCTGGTGCCACCAGGAACAAGGAAACCCACATCCGGGGGGAGCCACCACCTTATTTGGTCTGCCCCAGACGTCCTCATCCACTTCTTCACTTCACTTTGCTCGGCGTCCTCCAGCATAGTAGCACCACGTTTGAACTATTCGATGAGTTGCGCTCTTAGAAATTCTGCCAATCGTGTCCTGAAAACTCCGATCCATCTCGGTCTCACCCAAGCACGGTGCCTTGGCGTTAAAGTCACCTGTATTAATGTTGAACCACCTGCTGACTTAATTGTGGCAATCAGATCCCCTAGCCAGTTCTCGAAGTCTTCAAGAACCACATGTGGGTGGGCGTAGCAGGAGTAAAACGTAGCCCCCGCAACCTTCATCCACAGGATGCCCTTTCTTGGGCTGCCCAACGCCTTGGCCTGATGTTTCAGGTCTCCCGTTATCTGGATGGCTACATCACCTCCCACGGAGTCCCTGTACCAGTCGCAGCCAACTGTTCCTTTATTGGGTGATAGGGACGATGTGGAGGATCTTCTACCTCACCGTCATCTCAAGAAGATTATGGGTTGCGTGATATCTGTTAAGGTTTGCTTGCAGGGCCTTGACGACCAAGCCCGGGACCGTGTTTTTGACTCTCCTCGGGGTCCTTGTAGTTAGTCATGCCATTTAGTTTCCTTGAATCACGGAGATACATCTTCATTCGATTTGTTCGCCGAGGAGTACGCTGCCTTATAGGCATCACACACTTTCCTGCCGAAGTAGTGACCAGACTCTAGACCATGCTTCGTAAAGGCCCACCGTGAACTCCGTCTACAGACATCCCATCATTACCTGAACACTTGTTGGCAATTTGATGATTGTGTTGCTGGTGTTATCGGCGATCTACACCAGATCCAGAATCTAGTGTGTATTAATATGAACATTTCATTAAATGAAATGGTGAGAGTGAGTAAGGCTTATACTAAGATGCCCAAAATTAAATTACGCATCGATTGATACCACACTCCCCTTATATTTAATTAGCCCAAAGTCAAGTAAGTCTTCTCGACAAATTCGAAAAACTTTACCATCAGTTTTCTTCAAAAAACATACGGTAAAGTAAATGCACACATTGCCACCAACTTACAAAAAAATCTTGTGATGGGAACATTAAAAAAGGCATGGGAAAACTCATAACATACCAACTCTTGCGTGAGCTAGTCGAAGGGTAATGAGAGACGCAAGAAGGGGATAAGTGGAAATAGAAAAGTCTTGGTGGTCAGTTGACAACGGTTGGTTTTCGTTAGGGGTTGAAAACAAATAGCCTCCATCGCAAGGTGAAATAGAACGGTCTTGGTGGACAGTTGACAAGGGTCAGTCTTCGTAGTGAATTAAAACCGTACAGTCTTCGCGGTCACTATTTTGAATCAGTCATCAGTGTTAGATGTCAACAGCAAACAGTAAGCCCGAAAACGGCAGTTGCAAATAATAATATATAGCACTCAATATCAGTCAGAGCAAGTAAAAGTACACATCTACAGTTATAGTCAGCTTCATAGTTTTTCTTTTTTGGTGATAGCGACTTGTGCTAATTTAATTCGTTTCTTAAATACAATTGTATTTTTTTCTCTTATTAATAATTTTATTAGTTCGTTGTTATTTTGTTTTCTATTTCACGCTATACGGCACGGAATATTGTGGCCAAAATACGTGGCTTTCAAAAAGTTTCACTTTGGGGATATATGGGGGTCTATTAGAGCTACTTTTTAAAATTATTTTCATAATATACAGGGTGTCCCAAAAACCCTAAAAGTATCAAAGTTGTGTTTTTTTAAATGAAACACCCTGTATTTTATTGCATTTTTGGATCCGTCTATAAAAATAAGTATGTGTTTTAATAAGGTTTTCATTACATAAACCTTAAGGTTTTTGAATTTTTTTGAATTTTGTAAAAATGTAACCTAATTTTCATGTTTCAAATACTTAAAAAATAATTAAGTTATGCATACCAAATTTACACTGAAGTGTAACAATAGATCATATTTTATTTTCCAAGTATAATAAACTTGACATCTTATGCCGGGTGTAAAAAAATTGGAATTAAACAAATGAGAACTTTAAATGACTATAACTTCATTTATTTAAATGGAACGCTATATTTATTAATTTATCAGCAAATGCACGTTTTAATTACCTATCGAATGGTATTTAAATATTAAGTGTTAAGCCTTCTCGTTTTTACAGAAAACGCCAAAATATTGTTTATTGCACCGTTTTAGTACTTTCAAAGTAAAAATTTTAATGTATCTAGTTTTCTATCGTATTTAAAAACGTCAGATAATTAATTTAGTCTGTTACTTTAGTTTAAAAAGGATATCTTTTGTTATAGTTGTGTTATTTTGCGTTTTTGTGTTAGATCGTTAGTAATCGTTATTGTTTGAACATGGTTGTTGTATGTCATAGTAAAAAATGAAAATTTACACAGATTTTCTTATACTGAAGTTTTTATAACTGACACTTCCAATTTCTTTAAACTGGTTTAATAGTCTATCAAAAATGGCTGGCTTAGGGTGATTTCTTTCGGGAAACCTTTAAGTATAAACTCGACAAGCCAATAAACAATTTTGATGACATTCTCCAAGCATAAAGATAATGCCAATACCCCCTTCTTTTGAGTAAATATTCATTTTTTACCAAAAAATACAACAGCGATGTTCAAACAATAACGATTACTAACGATCTAACACAAAAATGCAAAATAAGACAACTATAACAAAAGACAGGCTTTTTAAACTAAAATGACAGACTAAATTAATTATCTGACGTTTGTAAATACCATAGAAAACTAGATACATAAAAAATTTTACTTAAAAAGTACTAAAACGGTGCAATAAACAATATTTTGGCGTTTTCTGCAAAAACGAGAAGACTTGACACTTAAGATTTAAATACCATTCGAAAGGTAATTAAAACGTGCATTTGCTGATAAGTTAATAAATATAGCGTTCCATTTAAATAAATGAAGTTATAGCCATTTAAAGTTCTCATTTGTTTAATTCCAATTTTTTTACACCCGGCATAAGATGTCAAGTTTATTATACTTGGAAAATAAAATATGATCTATTGTTACACTTCAGTGTAAATTTGGTATGCATAACTTAATTATTTTTTAAGTATTTGAAACATGAAAATTAGGTTACATTTTTACAAAATTCAAATTATTTCAAAAACCTTAAGGTTTATGTAATAAAAACCTTATTAAAACACACACTTATTTTTATCGAAGGATCCAAAAATGCAATAAAATACAGGGTGTTTCATTAAAAAAAACACAACTTTGATACTTTTAGGATTTTTGGGACACCCTGTATATTATGAAAGTAATTTTAAAAAGTAGCCCTAATAGACCCCCATATATCCCCAAAGTGAAACTTTTTGAAAGTCACGTATTTTGGCCACAATATTCCGTGCCGTATAGCGTGAATAACCCTGTATATATATATATATATATTTGTTTTCTACTTGTTCGTCTTTTTGTTATTCACAACTAATGTCATATTAAACCTCAAAGTAGAGACAGTGTAAGTGTACATTAAAAACCTACACTAGAAGGCAGGAGATAGGTTGCATATACGCACCGAGATCAACGCACTCAAAACAAAGGTAAGTGTTCTGCTCTCTTTAGAATATTATTGTTTGTTTTTATTTTATTTTTGAATAAGGCATTAAAAAATAAATGAGCTAGTCGGAGATTACGCGTATCAATCAGCGATACCAACCAACCAACTCCATTCCATAATACTGGCGCCCTTAACCAAGGCAATACGCAGGTTTGTGGTGTACTACTTCACCTAGAAAACTCTGGTGGCATTCTCCGCGTCAGCTCCTAGGGATCCTATTGACCTCAGCTTTGACCGGCTCGTGATTTATGCCCGGCCTAATCTCGAGAAGCAGATCGTTGCTAGAATTCCATCTCGCTCCGCCGCTGGAGTAAGCATACTCCCCCTCAAGATCTCATGTTTTAATTTGGTGTGTCTCTACGTAGGAGAGCCTGCTAGTCTTTACAGGATTGTCGCTGGTATGTTTGTTGGTATAGTCTTCGCCGTCGTGTGGTGTTTGGCAATTTGTGGCTTCGCCGGATCTACGGGGTCTGTAGCTGATTTTCCAACTTGGTTATCGTTGCCTTATCTTCTCCGTTTTTCCTGGCTACTTTGGACCACTTGTTTTCCGTATAGGTCACCTCCCGTTGCTCTTTACGCCTCTTGTCGGAATTAGAGGGGAATCCCTTGGTCTCTATTATCATCTCAGTGTCTGGTTTTTGGGCCGGTGTACTGTTAACACTGGTCTCGTATTTGCTGAGCCTTGGTCACCAGGGCCTGGATGCTTTCGATAGCGCGCCTCATTTCTGTAATGCCCTCAGTACGTTGCCCGGATTGCGTGGCTTTAGTGTGGGTCTGCGTGCCCTGACTAATGAAGTTCGGACTCCTCGTATTAAACGCTTTATGTCTGCGTAAACAGTTAGCTTGCTAGGCTCCTCACCGCTTGAAAATTGTCTTTAATCTGTATCTCTGTGTTCAGGTTAGTTTAGCCACTGAGACAAACTTTTTGGCAACCTTGTTAATCTGGGCGTGTACACAAATAAGCTTGTCACTAAGATTTTTTTTAGTCTCGGCCACGACTTCCCTCAGAGGGGAAACGGAGTTAATTTTTCTACATTTCGAATGATCCAGGTGTTCGTCGTAAACCATGTCTTCATAGCCTATGTTGGATTCCACCGAAGCTCCTAACTGCTCTTGCAGCAGCGATGTTCAGACTAAGCCTTTTGGGACCTTTGAACCATCCAGACTTTACCTATACTACTCCCATATGGGGTCACATTGTTCTGAGTCACGTAATGAATGCTTTGCAGACACGAGAACTCTGAGTGTCCTGGAATACATCTAATTGATACCCAATTAGCTCCCTAAAACCTTGAGCCAACGTAATCTGCTCGTTGTCGCTGCTTCTTTTGAGGAGAGCGGAACAGAGGACAACCGGATCCCCCAAACTCATAGCGATCATTTCGCCAAAGTCAAACTAGTCTTTTTTAGGAAAGATCTTTTGATTCTAGACTAGTCACAACAGCGATGGAGAAGGAGTGGTTTTAGTCGGTGGGAGAGACCGACACTACCAGGCTATATGGGTGTCCATGATGGTCTTCAACTGCGCTAAATTATATCGAAACCGGTCCGTGGTTGCTTTTGACAGGATACAATAACCAATGTCTAATTTAAATAGTGGCTTTCTACAAATAATGCATTTGCATTACAATCTTAAACCAACGACATTCGCAAAATGCCAATTGACAAATTAATTAATAG
This sequence comes from Ontholestes murinus, assembly GCA_963969525.1. Lineage (NCBI taxonomy): Eukaryota > Metazoa > Arthropoda > Insecta > Coleoptera > Staphylinidae > Ontholestes > Ontholestes murinus. The sequence continues at coordinate 68,780,642 of OZ018389.1, forward strand.
TATTTATATTAAGTTTAACGACGCTATTACTATAGTAGAAGATATCCTAAGATTATCCATAAAATCTATAAATTTAATAATGTGGCATTTCATTTCCATTCATTTCCCCGTCCAAGCAAATATCGCCACGCTCGTTATAAATAAATCCACCACCATTGTTTACCAACCGCCCTGTCATAAAAATAAATCCCTGTTGCGGTTGAATCGTATTCTCGTGTTTACTGTGGGGCATAAATTATTTATGTGATCAAGTAGTGACTTGCGGAAATGAATATTTAATTTCCAGATCTTGATTTCTGTAAATTCGGAACACGCGAAAATTTAATGGTGATTTACGTCAATTTCAGTACTCGTACGTACGTATAAAAAAAATATACGAGTAATAGCACTGTGCTGCCGTATGTAAATTACTGTAATACAACGGAATTGTTTTATCCAATGAGCTGTGTACTTGCGTCGGGATTTTTAGGTAGAACATAATTTCAGAGGGCATTACCATTCTTAAGAACAGATATAAATTCTCAATTTCGTTTTTACTCCGGCACTGAATAGGATAATCATTTATACTTGTTTCCCGCTGTTTCAAGTTTATCCAGATCCACGGCTGTATATTTAGCCAGAAAAAAAAGGAGAAATTACAAGTAGATACCACATTCATATCAATTACTTTATATTCATTTTCTAGATAAGTTACGTGAGTTTAATTTATTAATGATAGATACGGAAAAATAAACGTGTTTTTATTAGTACTTAAACCCTCAAAAAATAGTATATATACTATAAAATTATTTTAAACCGTTGTGCCAGAAATATAAAATATAAATGTTTTATTTTAAGATTATTGATGAACACACAAAAGGTCGTATATTCAGCGCGATGCAAACATTTAGATCATATTTATATTAGAACACTGCAAGCACATTACGCTAGGTAATTATATTTGTGTTGTTGCATAGAATATCTAATATGCAAACTCTCTCTATCCCGGAGACGCGAGCTTCCTTACAATGTGCTCAGGATTCATTGCTGTTAGGTTAAGATTATACAGTAATTAGTAATTCTAATTCCGTAAAGATTAATGGCAGCAGTGCCATTATATAAGATGCATAATAAGATTAATGCAGATTCGTTCGGGCGTATATGATATAGTTACATATTTAGTAATTCCTGTACATACGAAATTAATCTGCATAAAATGGAAATGGCTGCCTATTTGTAAACTGGAAAACCATAAAATTGCACAAGTTAATTCATTAAATTAGAAAGCATAACGTGGATGTGTGTACAGAGGCTAGGCACATATGCACGCCGTGTTTGCATACAAACATTTATTTGCACTACATATATAACAATATTACTTGCGAGATATGCAATTCTAAGTCTTTGATTAAATACTGCTGCGCTTAGCTGCAATTACACTAATTTATTTAAACTATTATGATGATATAGAGCATATTTAGATGTATAATTTCCGAGTAATTATTTTAATCCTACAAATGCTACATTATTTATTAAGGATAATATTAAATTAAACAATTATTGGTTGATTATGGGTTTTGCAAAACCATAATCAACTAGGAGTGAAGAATCACTCACTTCTTTACTCCAAGTTTTAAACATAAATGCTGCCTAAGTAGCCAAACATAGCGATAGACCATCTTGAGATAAGCATCCCTGGTCTTAAATATGGATGCGAGTAAAAGACTACAAGAAGTCAACTCTAAACACTTTTTTAAATATTTTCGTTATAATTTTGGTACCACCTTGGTACGTTGATCACCAAATCACACATTGAGACGACAGCCTGCCATGAATCGAGCAATCATGAGGAATATTTATTAAATTAAAGAAACTGCCCAGAATCTCTCCTTGAATCTGAGAACAAGAATGGTACGTTGTTACGTTTTCCCAGTATATTTGTATGGACTAGAAGGGTGGACCCTGAATAAGGAAATATCAAAGAGAAAAGCCTTTGAGATGTGGGTCTGCAGACGGATGTTCCAGATGGTTCCAGAAAGAATAGACAAAGAACTGGAAGTCCTATTCAGCATATCAAAGAGGATATTGGAATTTCTTGGGCACACAGCTCGTAATTTAAAACATGAAATTCTGCAGCTCATTGTACAAAGCAAAATCGTGGGACGTAGAAGCAAAGACCGTCGAATAATATCATGGTTGTGCAACCTACGGGATGGGTTCAAAGTATCATCTACTGAATTATTCTGCGCAGCTATTTCTAATGTAAGGATTGTCATGTTGGTCAGTAACCTCCGAGGGAGACATTGAATAGAAGACGAAGAAGAAGAATTCTGCCTCCACCACTAAAGTCTCCTTTTGATTTTTAGGCACAATATGTGGGCAATAATTAGAGCCTAGTTTAAGAAAATGAATTTTCTTTTTATTGAATAATAAGTCACTATAATTTATTAGAGTCTGTTGGATGATTTTTAGTTACGCCAATGAAAATGAGGCATGTGATATTTTTTAGCCAATCACGTCAATTTATAAGTGAATAAACACCAAGTTGCTGTTTATTCACCTGAATAACCTGAAGTTAGCTATTTCCCGACAAATGAATTGAATTAGCCTTGATAAAAAAGCGAAAAACGTTGTTTCTACGTATGTCAGTTGCAAGTAGGTTATAAAATCAAAAGGTTTGGTAACACTTCATCATCCATAATAAATGCGACGGTGAGAAGTTCTGCACCAAAATATCAAACTTAAACATGATCGTGTGTTTGGAAACGATTTGAAGAAATCTGTGCCGATAAAAACTACCAGTTGTTAGCAAAACTTTAATGGACCTCTTGCAGCGATTATGATGACTGGGCGTATAATATAAAGAAGGTAAATGCAAATGATTATAAGGGAGGTGTTATTTAATCAATGTCGAATTTTTCGACCAAAATACTGCAGGAGATATATCATAAAAATTTTAATATAAACATTGAACCATTCACCGATATTCGTTTCAAGTCGTGGAATAGTCTTTCCAAATACCATTCGTGATGACAATTAAATCGGAATAAATTTTGTTTTTAGCGCATTCAAGTTTGTTGCTTAATCGCGATTTTTATTCGAGCAACTGATAGAAAAAATCACTCGCCTGGCGGCTCGTGATTTTTTCGTGACAGTTGCTCTCATTAAAATCGCTAAGCAACAAACTTTCATGCAAAAACAAAATTTATTCGAGTAAATTGCCATCACTTATGGTATTACTTGTGAATATCTCATTATCAAGGTGCACAGTATATCATCCAATCAAATGAGAATGTTTCTTTTCTAATTCCAATAAAATTGTAACACTGTAAGTATCACACAAAAACATTTATTCTCGTTATTGCAGTTTCGAGAATTTCAGCTTGTCATTGTTAAACCGTGGAAAAATATATAACTTTTTCAGTTTAGCACCTGATGTTTAACTTAATAAAACACAATTTATACTCTCGTAATATTGATGTCACAGTAATTCCGGATTGACACATTCTATTTCCCAATCAGCAAACTCATGCATTCCATTACATACTATTTCCTAATATAAATTGCACATTATTACAAAGTCAACAATTGCATAATTTGTTCCATCATAGAGCAATACGACTTGCAAATTGAAAAGATTTAAGCCTAAATTAAAGATTAATTAAACACACAATTTTTATATTTCTTCGACTAGATTTGACAACTTTGACAATTAGAACAATTTCTACATTTACTTACCTTTTAAAAAACTCAAATAAGTTATAACAAACATTGTAGTAGTGCGAAAATAATTAATAATTTACGTTTCGCTATCGACAAGAGACAGGGAACTACTTCTGCACGGTGAGTTATCTAAACACACCGCGCTGAAAATGAATCCTGAATAAATGCCCATCAATTCAAACAGTATTCCCAAAGGGAATGCTTTAGGTCATGAAGGCCCCCACAGTCCCTACATATCATTAAATATTTGTCAAACCCTTTTAAAAAGCAAGTTGGCGCATTACATAAAACGGCGAGTATGCTGCCGTGAATGCTAATTATTTATTCATGCCGCCGGATTAATTCAAAAGAAAACTGTGATGGAACTATTTCCCGTGAAGCTGAAAGGTGCGGCCGTACACCTAACTCAAAACGGGACCACTCATGGGCCGAGAAGATGATTGTATGCATAATTAATACGGCAAAAATGGACTGGAATTATTGCGACGACGATGGACCCTAATTTACGCAGGTGTTTCAATTTAACAACTAGAAGTAATATTGATGTCGATTAAAATCAGCAAAATAAATTGGAAAATAAATTATTGTTTATTATGTCAAATGAAATTGATTTTCATAGAAAGGTAAGTTTAAAGGAATTAAATTCTACATTTTATACACTAAAAAAGTTATCTATGATTGAAGTTTTATTAATTAGTGTAGCGATTTCTTTTAACATAACGAATTATGAAAATTTTATTTTCTTTTTTAAAATTTTATAATAAAAACAAAAATACGTTAATAAACCCACAATCTTCCATCCACACACTGATAGCTTACCCTATATAGTGGTATTAAAAATGTTTGAATAAAAATAAATCAAATCCACTAAACCGCTTTTTAGCTTAATAATTCCTAATAGAATAATAGAGCCGTATTGATTTTATATTACGCATTTGTACAATCTAATGTGGAATATGTTTGTGCATTTCGAATCCGTATTACACGAAATATACTTTAATGGTAAAATCGATGCAGAAGAATATCTATATTTAAAGCAATTCGGTTTCCGCTCAGGTGCAGATTGTGAAAGTTAAGATTTATTACGTTTATTTAATAAATACTTTTTATACAGATGACGTAGATCCTATTTAGTAATTAAGTCCTAAACTAATGCTTATATACGTTATAATACATAAAAATATTATAAAATTTTTTAAATAAATTTGATGTTTGTGGCAGATATGATAAAATGATAAGTTTATTCATATATAACAATTACTTATTTCTAAAAATGAATTAATAACAATTCCATTAATTAATAGTTAACAAAATTAACTATTTTAATGTAATCTCAAAGAAACGATAGACAATATATATTTATGTCTCTAATTGTAGTTTACAGCATCATTTATTTTTTTAATCTAATATAATTTTATCTCATTTTTGACAGTCATAAGCCCATCTCCAAATAGATGAAAAGTTTCGTGCCAGAAACAAGGGTTAGAGTGGAAGATCATCGCAGCTGCATGAACTTTGCTCAGCTCCACCCATCCAAAATTTTTGTATGTTTTGTTTTACCTAGACAAAAATTTAAACGCATTGTCGTTATTCCTAGACTTAATCTTCTTCTTATTCTTCCACTTTAACTGGAGTTGATAAACTCAATTACATTTTAATTAAATTTAACAAAACCTTAATATGTTTAGTAATTATGTTTTATATTCACTCCTAATACTAATATTTAAATTTGCTTACTATATTGAGACTCCCATGAATGTAACACATTCTTTCTGGAGATAAAAACTTACATTACATTATATTACATTATAATTATTTTCTTTTTAGAGATTTTCACTTGTTTTTGTAATAAAATAATGAAAATTTTTGCTAAGAAATTTAGTTATTTTTTAATTGTTTATTTTTACTGTATGAACTGCTGCACTTTTAATTTTTTAAACTGTTTTCGGTTATGTTTTTAGAATTTTAAGTTTAAGAATGTTAAAATATGTTCCTGACTTGTTCTAGTTTTATTTTTTAATGAAATAAAAATTGATTTGGTAAATTTTTAATTTAATTTACTGTTTTTTGTAACCGTTTTCCATCTATTCAAAAGTATTCTTTTGGTTATAATTTTAACAGTTTTTTGCAAATGATTTTTAATTTTTATGTATGAATTTATTTTTAAGTTAAAATTTTTAATTTTAAAACGTTTCGTAAGAAAGCTTCTAACTATTTTTTTAGAAAATTGTTAATCGTTTCTTCTTAGAATTACTGTTTTAAGACGTTTCTGAAGATATTTTAAAATAATTTTCAATTTTTTTTTGTAATATATCAAAACTGTTTTTATAATTTTTTGATATTGATAAATACAGATTTTTTTCTCGGAGAATTTTTGTAGATGCTAAGACTTTTCTAGAATATTTCTTTTTTCAACAATTTCTCTTCTTAATTTCGAGAGTTTCCATCAGATAACCCCAATATCAATAAGTAATCTTTCAGTGTGTTATTCTTCACAACTTCTTGCCATATCTTATTTTATTAATTTATTCTCCAAATTTTGTCTGATATCTATCAAGCTACGAGAATTATTTCTAAAACTTTCTAGTTACTTTTCTTTCAGATTTCTAAAACTTCTAAAAATGTCTCATCAATTTTCATCGAAGATTCTTAATTTATTTTACAATTTTTTTTTAAGGTTTTACAATTTTTTTTGTATTTTTGTAATTTTCTTTCGTTTTTCAAATTTGTTTTCTGCAGATTTTATAATTTCCTGTCTCTTATTCTCATTTCCCATTTTCAGCAAGTGTTATAGAATGTTCTGTAATTTTTTATTTCATCTTACTATTTTCTGTTTAGAATTTTAGCTCACATTTTTGAGACTAATAAAACAGATTTTATCTTTTAAATCGAGATAATTTTTCAATAATTTTCAATCAGGTATTTAGAACTTCCAAACATAATTATAATAATTTATTTTTAATAGTAATTTTGAGGGTTCTAGAACTTTCTAGGAATCTCATACAATTTTTGCTAATTTTACTATATCAGAATTCTTTTTAATTCTCCTCTAAATATCTAAATTTGTCTTTTAGGCATCTAGAATTTTCTAGTATTTTTCCTTTCATTTTCCACAATTTCTTGCTTCGTTTTATTACTTTTTTTGTTTATAATTTTATGATTTTCTCTATCAAGTTTTTGGAAAGTTTTTTTTTACAGATTTCTAGTTTAAAAAAATTTCATTATTTCTTATTTATCAAATCATTTATTCTTACGGCTATGTTTTTGATAGCATCTGTTTCCAATGTCAATTTGTTATATTTTTCTGTTAAATTAAAGTTTACATTTTTAATTTCCCAGTGGGAAGTACGGAGAAGTACTGTAATCTTGAATATATTTTGAAATTTTATTTTACCATTTTGAGGTCCCTAATAAAATTTTATTTTCGGTGTATCTTTATAAATCTTTAAGCTTAAGCTATTATTCTTCGTCGGAAGACCTGATAAACTTGAGCATTAATAGAAGACTAATCAATTGCTCAAGCATGAGATATGGAAAATACATCTTTAACATGTTAGATATTCTAGAAATAATTTAAAAGGTTTAGAAAAGTATACCCAAAATGCATGAATAGTTCTTCTTAACTTAATACATGTTTACAAAAGAAATTACTTAATTGTTCTAAATTGTAATGAGAGTTATAATTGTTATTTCATAGTTATTCGTTGAATTATTTATCTTTTATCAAATTAAAAACTGCTAATTCATAAGATTTGTCAAAATACACCTTGTAGTAAAATTCCTGGAACTTTAAAGAATCACCAGAATTTGCGGATTCATACGGAGAAAAATCCCTTTTTCTGGAATTTATTAAGTTAGTCTTAAGTCGATGTTCGAGGCATCAATGTACGAGATAAGTGAATAAAACGTAGTTAGAAGAAACAGTGCCTCCATGACGAGCCCTCTTCCATAAAGTTACAAGGCATTTAACAACACATTACTTTACAGCTCTTCTTCAGGCGCCGCGCCGGTCGTTTGAAAATTGCGATGGATTTTGAAGTGAAAGGTAGTCGTTGGGCGTCGCCGCTTTTATTGAGATTATCGCTAATAATCCTCTCAGTAAAATGGTCAACTACTGTAAAGAAAGTTATGTTGTCGACGTTTATCTTGGGTCCCGTAGACTTTGATTGTTCGGCCAGAGATGAAGTAGATAGATCTTCTCTAATATGTTTGTCTTGTCGTACATGCATGCGTCTGCTCGTTTGTCCGATATGAACAAGGATTATGTATCCTCCACAAGGAATTATGTATCCTCTTTGTTTTTTAGGGTAATAATAAATAAAGATGTTTGTCTATTTATTTATTATTGAATACATTCGTTATGTACAATATAATCGTAATTGATTTTTATTACGGCTATCGACCCATGGTCTTTCTGCCAGGGAAATAATGATTTTTTGGGAATTAAGGAATTGTCCGATTTTGCGCGAAGTAGTAAAATTGTTTTGACGTTATGTCATTTTAGCATTTTAGAGATTCTATCAGTTGTATCTTTTATGTACGGAAGAAATATTATGTTTAAATGTTCGAAAATTCAATGTTTTTGGTGCTAGATTTTTGTTTAAGTATGTTATTGTATCTAGAAAAAAACCGTTTTGGGGCAAGAGCTGTCTCGAAGGTTTCAAGTTCGTCATTCAGGTTGGATTTGTCTGTTAGTCGAAGAGTTTTTCCACATAACAAAGATGGGCAAAAGTTTTTATTGATTAGTATGTTGAGGAATGGCAATCGCTGTTCTGTTCTATTTTTATTGTGAATTTAAATTTAGGATTGAAGTACTCGAGGAAATTATTATGTTTGTCTTTATCATTTAATCATGGGGCCGAATTACAAAAGTGTCTATAACATAACGTAGTAATGGGGATGAAGCATAAGGAGCTGATTCTAGTACGATAGTGTCAAAATGTTCCATAAACAAATTGGCTACCACAGGTATATAGAGTTTCCATTTAACATGAAGTATGTGTTTGTCAAGCAGTTTTTATTTTTGACTTGGGCTTTAGTGTTTAATAAGTTCTACAGTTTTAATAGGCTGTTGATATTTAGTTTTATATTAAGATTGATTCCTTCGCTAACTTGGTAAAAAGGTATTAGCAATTTTATCGATTTAATGATGTCTACGAAGTGTGATGAATTTTTGACATACGATTTGGCTTATTAGGCAGTGAGTTGAAGTTATCTGGCTAAAAATTTAGCTAAATTTTGTGTTGGGTTCATAGACAATTAATTCGAAATTCGCACGAAGCGAGTAAATGTACTTTCCGAGGCGTAATTTGTATCATCAAATGGTGTTCTAAATAGAGGTATATATCAAACTTAAGAGTTATTCAGATTAACATAAAAAATTATTTGAGGCTGTGACAACATCCCTGTAATTCATCTTAAAAGCAATTATCTGAATATTAAACAAAGGTATTTTCAATCATATATGTAAATAATTATCACAAAGTAGAGGCCTTCACAATTACCTTTCTATTGAATTCATATAAATCACTTGAGTTAGAGCTTGAAAACAGACGCATGACCAAAAATTCCAAACGATAGCGTACATATAAAATAGCCGAATTTAAATGATGAACATAACATTCTATGAAAATATGGTAACATTTTAAATGCACAGCTTCAAATAAAATAACTCATTTGATAATAGAGTTTGTTAAATTACTCCTAAATCCTTAATTTCATCAACTTTTTCTAAAATATTGTTATTAATAAAGTAATTAAAATATATAGACTGTTTATTGTGAGAAAAAAATATAGTATAGAGATGTTATTACAGCACCAATTATATAAAATGTTTCACCATGGGTTAAGTGAGAAATTAAATCATCGTATACATATGTTAGTTCATCCTGTAGAGACTGGCAGTATTCAATAGTTGACATCATAACTATTGAAATCTTTAGAAATCTTTAAAGCAAATAACAAAAATAAATAATTCCTTACAGCTCGAGAGATATCACTTATAAAAAGTAATAATAATGGACTGGAATACGAGCCCTATATCACAACTGAAGGGATAAAATTATGATCTGATAAAAAGTTTTTTTTTTATTTTGATGCTCTGCGCCCGATTAACAAGAAAACGTTTATCCACCCACAGAATCATGAAACCCCAACGCAATTAATTTTGCAATTAAAATGTCATAGTTAACTCGATCAAAAACTTTAAATAATAGATATAAATTGGATGAACAGAGTATTTATTATTATTTATTCAAAGTTATTGATGATATAATAATATCTTATAATATTATTTTGACCAAAAACCATGCTGCTTATCGATACGTTTTTTTAACACATCCAGTTTAGTTTCACAGAAACTACTAAATCATTCAGCAATTTTGGAATAACGGATTGTACTGAAATATCGCAATTTCAAACGTTTTCAAATTTCCTGATTTGTGTAGTGATGTGAAAAAGTTTTTTTCCAAAATTCAGAGATAATCTTATTGCGTTACTAATGACCAAAGTAAAGTAAACAATGCCATCAGGTCCTGTACTATTACAGGATTTCAGATTATTAATAACACCAAATATTTCACTTTGTGTGAAATGAAATGACATATGTATATTTAATTTAGATATATATTTATAATGATCAAGATATTATAGTTTTTCTGCAATTAGAGCCTTTTTAAATCCTTAGATTCTTTAATGTTTCTTTAATATATATTTTTATCAAATATATATTCAAATTATATTTTCATAGTTGCACTGATTTTTTTTAAAACTATTTATTTCCGGATTTACGATATATTAGCGATTTTTGATTAGACTTGTTATACACAATTATTTAACATTTAACTTAACGAATGATTAGTACTACTGACTGAATGAATTAACAATCTAATTGAAGCGCGGTCTTAATACTAAGCCTATTTATGCAATGCTAACTCTGTTAAAAAACTTCTAGCCAAGATAACATCCCGCACTGCATACTTAAAAAGATACCTAACACTGTCCATAATCTACACAACCATAAAATCCCTCCCGAATGAAAGGTAGGAATAGAAACAATTCTCCTTAACTAATCCTTAAAATAATTAATTGTCAAACAAATACGCTACTCCCAGTCGTAGCTAAGCTTTTAGATTCCCTGCTAAAACAGGAAATTGTTATATGTAAAATTTATTTCATAACTACTAATTTGAATTCTTACTCAAAAAATCAACCACTCTCTTTAACTATCCTAACCTACAACATACAAACAAAGCATCTCAAAAACCAATCGTTCGTCGTAGCCTTCTTAAATATTAAAATAGCGTTTGACTTGGTTTGTCATCGAGAATTGCTTTAGAAATGTCTACGATAAAATATGTCCCGCTACATCATTATTTTAATCCACGAACTTCCAACAAATCACTCAGTCTTACTCCCATTCATTTGAAATCCACATCTTATACTCTTCAGACATTTTCAATCTCGATCTTGATTTCTTTAATCCAAACTTATATCCACTCCTATTCGCCGACGTCACTGCCTTAGTATCTCATGCTTCCACCATACAATATGCACTCTCCTCCCTTCAATTATCTCTCAATTCCATCGAAACATGGTTCCCCAAGTGCCGTATTATAATAAACACTTCATAATTTATAATAAACACTTCAAAATCCAAGCTTCTCAATTACTTCCACAGAATAACTCCTGTATCGCCTAAAATCAAATTCCGTACATCAGAAGAACAATATTCTATTTAAAATTAACATTTAAATCTGATGCCCTTTCCATTAAATCTAAACTTAAAACAAGGGCATGGTATTTCCGATATCTGACGTATAAAAACCAAGACATTTCAAAGCAAGCAGTCATCAGTATACAACTTCTGACAATAAAATTCGGTGAATAGTCTTGTATTCATAACAAAAGTAATAATAATGAAAAACATGAAAAATTAAATACATTTGCCACTACCACCGTATCTTTGAAATGTTAAATACACACACAACAGAATTCATGGAAAAAACTAGAAACATTGAATCTAGTCCAGCGAAAATAATAACCAAGAGAGTATAATCATCAATAATAATCTGTAGCAATTCTGACGAAAAAATGGCTATAGAGGCACACTCTATATGGGAAATCTTTAACTTAATACTACAGAAGAGGAAGTTGCGAATTACATTGCAACAGAATGCATATCCACAAATGAAAACTTGTAATGAGAACCGTGCTAAGTGCCAAAAAAGTCAAAATTAGTTTTATACCTAAAAAGTATGTTATGTGTCAAGGCTAACAACCTGTAAAAAGCGCTAAGCGCTACGATCGTTGGAAATTGTTTCAATGTATTTTAATACATGGCGGATGTTTCAAATTCACCGGTTCGAGTAAAGAAATCCGCGCTAAGTGATTATTTTTTCCCGTTTAACGTGCGTTGCTGAATGCATGAAGGCTGACAACGATGAACCATCTAGTTCATCCTCTAAGAGGAAAAGAAAAGATGGAGAATAAGACAATAAACTGAGAAGAAGCCAAGGCAAAGAATATGTGAGAAACAAAAACAAAGTAGTGCCATCTAAAGACGAACCAGCAGCAACAGTAAGTAAACTTATAATGAATATTAGATAAAAGTAATGAAAGTTAATAATTCATAAAATAAAGTATAACGATTTTTTTAGTCGATTTGCAAGTGTAAATATCAATGCAAAAACATTACACATGGCCAAAAACTGCAGCTCTTTCACCAATTTTATAAGTTGCAAGACAATGTAAAACAGCATTCATATCTAATGGGACTTTTAAATGTGTGCCCGGTAAAAATACGACGCCATTGTAGTTATGAGAATACAGACGCAAGCAGAAGGCAAGCGACTGTTTATTTAACCGTACCTGATGGAGCTGAGAAAGTCGTGCAAGTCTGTAAAGACACTTTTTTACAAATTTTTGGAATCAGCCGAAGACGTGTTAAAATTCTCGTAAAAGCAAAAAATGCGGGATAAGTTACTTATGTCGAAAGAATAGGCAACAAACTCAACATAAGAAATACTTAATCCAAGATAAAAATTTAGTGGTAGCACATATTTCCCGGTTTCCCGGAGAGGAAAGTCATTGGAAGGATGAAGAGTAGCAAAGAATATTTGAGCCAAGATTTAAACATTAATCGATTCAAATATCCGAATTTTGATATTTTTAATAAACAAATTCCAAAGTTAAAATTTCACAATCCACGCACTGATACGTGCCAAACGTGTGATCTATTGAACATGCAACACAAATCTAATCCCAATGACAAAGATGCAAAAAAAAACTTGAACCTTATCATAGAAAAGCTGAGAAAGCGATGAAAGTAATGAAGGAAGATCATGCCCAATCATGCAGCTTCCCCTAAGTGACATATCTACCATTTCTATGGACTTTCAAAAAGTACTTTCCCTACCAGCCCTTACACATAGCCAAATGTATTATTTACGCCAAATTTCTTGCTATAATTTTGTTGTCCACGTTGTTGATACCATGACATGAGGGAATATCTGGGATAGGAAGTAACGAAATTGCGTTATGCATTTGGAAAGCAGTTAGAAGTGGAATAACATGAAAGGAAAAATTAAACATATGGAGTGATAACTGTGCTGGACAGAACAAAAATAAAATGATGCTATTTTTATGTATATTCATGGTAACAATAGGATATGTTCAAGAAGTTAACCAGAAGTTCTTGGTCTCTGGTCATTCGTTTATAAGTTGCGATCGAGATTTCGCCCAAATTGAATAACGAAAACGATTAGAAAAATGCGAAGTCCCTCTAGATTTAGTCCACCTAATTACATCTCCTCTGCAAGGAGCTGCTGATTCAACAGTGAATACCATCAAGCTTAAGATTTTAAAAAGCACATCCTGGATCAGTAAAAATCAAACAAACTTTAAACGAGATGGAGCCTTGGAAATCTTTTAATGTTTTCAAGAAAAACATCAATTCGCAAAAGATTAAAAACATGAATTTACCACAGCTTGACGGTGCAGCTCTTATCAAGGCCGAGAAGAAAGAAAACATTCAAGCAATAATACCATTCATGAAAGAGGAGAATCGAAAATTCGGTTGAAACTTATTAGCCTAGTCTGCTAAATTTTGGTATTTGCTAGTATTATGTTATTAGTTATTATGCTATTATGTTATAAAATGTAAATATACTTATGTATTTTTCAATAACAGTAGTATACTCGTAGTTGTTGCATATAGCGCCTCTGAAACTATTTTGGAACGTAACTCATTTTTCATGAAACATTATTGGCACTTAACACGTTTTTCTAAATGTCAACATAATATGTTTTATACAATTCGCAGTACATTAACCAAAAATGTGTTGCTACGGGCAGAAATAATATATTGCGTCAGTAATTGTACAAAATTTTGCAGTCTATTTGGTTGAAAAAGTGAAAAATTTTATAAGTACCTTTCATTCATATGCTATGAAACAAATATAATAATTATTACTTTTTTTCTGTTATTAAAATAATCATTTTTATTATATTTTTGTATATTGAAAGTAACTTGCATTATTTAGATTTTCACATTCATAGGTTTCGTCTGTAGCATAACATAATTTATATATTTAAAATATTTATACAAATGGCATAGACAAAAATAATTACTTATTTTACTCCAAAATTCACAATGTACTTTTAAAAAAGTCTGAAATAAACTAATTAATTTTGAACACCTACAGCACATAGGTAAAAAAAATAATCGCACGTCGAGATAAAAAAACCACACACAATCTTCAATCACCTTGCGTCACAGGTAAATACTCTTCAAGGTCAAAAAGTGAAATACGTACAATTCAATTTCTTATCACTGAATTCCGATATCTGTCGATTTCTACTTTAAATCAGTGCTGAGTAAGTCGGGAGTTAGTGCGGTATTTATTTCCAAATTTTATAAATTAAAGCCGTAAAATTGTAATTTTTGGTGTTCGTTTCTCGTTCGTGTTCTAGAAAGTTAATAGGATTAAACATATCAATCATGAAGAGGTAAATATAACAATTTTACTAGTGTGTAAACTATACAGAGTGTTTATTAAACATATAACAAATATTCAGTGTTATTCGAAAGACTATTCTAAAAATTTTAGTTTGGTTTTTGTGAGTTACGTGAAGATGAATTTGATTAAATTAATAAGCACTAAAAACCGAAATATATATCTGTGAATTTAAATAAAATTTGTGAAGAAAGGTTTTTAGTGCTTATTCATTTATTCTAAGAATATTTTGTCCTTGATGTTTTTTTTAAATCGCTTTGTTACAAGGCGAATAATATTTTCGAAAATAACATTTTATTACCAAAAATTGTATGTAAAGTTTCTTAGTCTACAAGAACTGTTGGAAATGACTACCTTCAGCTAAGATGCAATAATCCAATCTTCTCTTCGTTCACTGCCAAATTCTTTCAAAAACACCAGGGTCTTTCCTTATTGTGTTACATAACAGCAATTATCTAATTTCAAAAATTCATGCTTACTATTCTTTTACAATTTCAATATACCATGCCCACTTTGACCAATCCAGCGATCTATGCATGTTCCTGTTAAAAACTCACAGGCAATTACACTAAAATGTGCTGATGCATCATCGTACATAAACCACATTGCATTTCTTGTTGTCAATAGTACATTCTCCAGAGTTTCAGGTAGTGTCACTTCTAAAAAGTTGCGATACGCCTCGCCGCAAAGTCTTCCCGGTAGAAATACCGATCCAATTAACCAGTCATCCACAATTCCAACCCAAACGATAATAAGGAATTAGGAACTGGAATTTGTAAGGATTGGTTTTAATGCGCCATTTTGAAAATCAAACTCTTCCGGGAATTGAAGAGCTTTAGCTAATGTGTAATTACGGCTTTGTAATCCATTTAATGGTTTTAATTTAAGTCTTTTGCTTGGATATATATATCGGCTTTATTTTTAGTATTTAGTGGTGGAGCATTTATATTCTCTTAGCTGTTAATTAAAAATTCCTTTTTCCCTTAAGGAAAATACCTAGTTGTTTTCTAGTCATTAATGAAATTTACTACAAAACTAAGGTCGTGGATATCTCATATATTTTTAGTCATTAAGATTCCATATATAATCTTTTTTCTGACAAATTGCAATTATCACAAAACACAGAGCTACCTATTTCAGTACTTTCGAACCGGAAACGTTTTAATATTTCCTGTGTCTATTAAACCCGCCTCGAGACGATATGTTGTGTAAGCCATTAAAACTTTTATTAAATCAATTGAATCGTAGCATTTATTACACTGCCGATGGATCGATGATAAGAGCAAACATTTTAAAAATGTTCGCGGAAACCGTAAAAGTTGGGACAATAAAGACCTACACTATGTCCGTAATAAAAGTTGATGTCTCAGTTTTTAACTAAAACATACGTTTAGTGCCCATAAAACAAAATATGTATTTGCGACATTTAGCCCTTACATTCAGCAACATGATTTTTTTTTTCTTTTATACACACACAAATAGTAAGTCAACGCGCACAAGATTCTCCACGTTTTAATTAAGGCCGTGCCGAAAATAATTTGTTATAATTATAGTTGCTAATCGGATTTACTTGCTGTTGCAGAATTATGCAAAATTGCGAACTCGTCCTCTCTTTTTTTTTATTTGCAATTCAGAAGACGGGGCGAAATTGTTTCGCTTTTTGCTTTTTTATTGTGACACATAATTTAGTTAATTATAAAGTCAAATAACGAAGCAGGGGCCTTTTTTTATCTCGCATTAAATGAACATTTTTCCACCTAAAAGGAATTTGCATATTCACCGGATGAGTTTAACTGGAAAACTAATAATTAGATTATGTCGCCCAGATTTTACATAAAGATTTATATGACCGGTATTAACTCGATTAAAACATAGTTAAGTTTTTTTAATCAGTTAAAAATTTAATTTCAAGTTCAAGCTATTAAATTTAAGTAATGCAATTACACAAAAGCAGAAATACATGTATTAATAAAAATTGCACACCAATTTCTGGAATAAAAGATACTCGAAAGTTTTACAAAAAAAAATTGAAGAAAATTATAGAAATCTATAAAAATATATCTGAGATATTAAATTAAACTTACGGTATATACTTTCTTCACTGCACTCTTGATGAAACAAAATTATAATATTAGGTAATTTCAAATTAAAACACTTGTTTAGTTTCATATTGTAATATTCAGTTTCCTAATAGAATTAGTTATTTTTGTAATTCCTTTGAGAATAGTCGTCATTGACCGAAACACGTGTCAGGCATCTGAATATTACAATATGAAACTAAACAAGTGTTTTAATTTGAAATTACCTAATATGAATCAAACTTTTTAAAAATTCTAGCAATTATTAGAAAATTATACATTTGCTTGACATTTCAGTTTTTTTTTTTTAATTCTTCGTAGAATATCAACATCATAAGATAATAAAGCCATCATAAACACTTTTTAAATAAGATTCTTGGGAATTTTTCGAGGTCGCTATTGAGACTAGTTCGAGATCATAGATCTTTTCTAAACAGAATTTCTGCAAAACTTTGGGATCTAATTGTTTCTGGCAACAAGTATTTAATATTATTCATTACCCACACAGCTTAATTGTGAGGGCATAAAATTTTAAGATATAAAAGAAGTTGTGGCAAAATTGATTTGACCTTGTACCAACTTATCAAACCTTTCAACGATGTTAGAAAAGCCTTTAGTTATTTTGATTTACTTATTACTACTATTTTATATTAAAGTTATATACTTTTATATGTTTTATACTGCTCAAAGATCAGATCCGCTCTTCGATGGCCAAAGATTATGAGCGATAAATATAAAATCCAGCATCGGGAACATTTCAGTGAAAAATTCGAAATTATTCAAGTGTTTTGACATAATATTGACAATCAACTCATTTATTTTAAAATCTAAATCAAGCGCAAGACAAACAAGAGGAATAAAAGGTAATTTTCGTGTGTAATTATGGTGGCCTACTTCAAAATAGAGATTCGGGCAACTAAAGCTTTGGTCATTACCAAGAGGACATAAAATAAGACCTAAAAACTAATACCATACACGAACTTGTAAATAGCGTTGATAACAATATATCAACAAATTCATACGTAAATATTCGTGCGATCTACAGCATTATCCAATCCTCTTCATACACGAGAGATTCTGATTCAAACATTGCCTCAATAATCGTCACGTAGGCTTGGTAATGATTTCCTTAAGTATACCGCTCCTATGGACTTCATCTGTCCCTTTGATTTATCTGTTAATTCCCAACTTTCTTTACGTGTCTGGGAGTTCACACTGAATGTGTTGTCAGAGTTACTCATGGATTTCAGAGGTATGAAACTTTTTAACATTTTGCAAATGCTGGGTCATCCGAAAAAAAAGTAATTTTTTATTTGAGTAAAGCTTCGATAATTGCAGTAGCTTCTAGATCGAACAAATTAAAAATATATGTACTTCACCTCGAACAAGAAATAAGCACCCGCAGCAATCAAAGGTCTTTGATCCACCAGTGAAGATTTGCTGTAATCGACAACTTCCACAGATGATAGAAATGTTGCTGAAAAAAGGTGGACATATAGGTATTTACTTGTGGATGTGCAACTCTTCACATAGAAACCATTTATATTGAGGAATTTAAAACGAGTTTCTTCTAAAATGTTTCGTTGCAAAAATTCACAAGCATTATTATGACGGTCTCATTTGGTATGCAGTTTTGAAGCGTAACGAAATATACGCTAGCTCAAAATTGTTTTACCCGATTTAGTATATAGGATCATAACTTGACTGTTTCTAAATGTACCTATGGCTAAAAATTGACTACAATGTGAAATTTATAATGAACGGACAAGTTTATATTTCAAGACGACATCTCCGTACATGCGCGACGGTGCTTGAGGCTACGGATTCGCTATCTCAATGAACTGAATCACTTCGGACACCCTTATAATGGAAGGTTGCCTAAAAAATCTTAGAAAAATGTGTAAGCATGTTTATCATGCTAACAATGCTAAGCCTGTTTGGATCCACTAACCATCTCAGTGAAGGGGTGAAGGGGGTTTTACATATTAGACTTGCTCGTTATCAGTGGTCATGTCTCGCGAGTGATAAGCCTAGAAGATATTGGTTTCACCGCTCGGATCACTGTGGAAAGGCAATTCCTCAATACAAGGTGGAACAACATATTTATTTATTTATTTATTAACATCTTAGTACTTCCTTTAAACAAAATAACACAAAATCTGCACATGTGTATTTTTATTTTAACAAATTTATATTATAAAATATGAAATCATACTTAAAATTTTTGTCAAAAGGAGGGTAGGCGGAGTTTTCTTCATCGAAGGATCTCTCACTCAAACTCATGATTAAATACGAACTATACTGCTCCAGAATATAGACTGTAGTATAGTTTTGCATTTTTAATTCTTGGATACAGCATATTTCAGTATTATATTACTCTTATTTTAATGACATGTGTTGTCATTGTCAAAATTACTGATGGGTGCATGGCTAAGGCGAAGCTTAGTCTGACCTATGCGGACTCTGGGTACCAGATGGCCCCAGTTTTAGTAGCATAATTGTGGCATGTGGATCTCTACTATAATTCACCTTTTTATTTGGATTGTAGAAATCCGAGGAACACAGATAGAAACATCTATAAAGAGTGCTTAAGTACGGAAACTGGCGATATCTACCTCAACATCCAAACCATAGAAAAGCTAGAGCTTTACAGCGGCTTTTCTCAGAAAGCATTCTAAAGGCGTATAAATCCAGTTGTCCGCTATAAAGGAGATAACCCACTAGAGACGTGTCCTGGTGGGAAGAGGCTCCAAGATGCAAGCCAGAAAAACTTTCAACAGTACAAAGTAAACAGGCAACTAGGATGCCTATAGACAGACACTGTGGGAATATAAGAATATAGTATATAAGTTGAGAAAATCGAAAGAGAAAACATGAAGATCGTCCTGTGAGGGAATTACTAATATAATCCCAACAGCTAGGTTTCTCAGAGGCCTGTCCAAAGATCACTCCAACGACATAAGCTAATAAATTGAAGGAAAGTCGCAGTGTGCCGTTAAAAACGCACATCTGTGGTCTCCCAAGAAAACACACCTCTGTGGAAAGAAGCATATTCCTACCTACTAGAGAAAACATAGCAAGGCTTGTAAACTAATTACCAGAGAAACAATTGAATTAATAAGTTGATAGCTTTAAACTTTTTGGCATTTTCCCTACACTGTTGCAGCAGAGGTTAAATATAATAGCCACCTACAGGTTTTACGCTAAGCTATATTCCAATGGATAAAAAGAGGCTAAGGTGATATTTATTCCCAAAGCGGGCCTATAAGCAGATCTTGACGATAAACCTGACAAAACTACAGTAGATGGGCACAACGGGCCTAGTGAGGCCTAAGTGCTCTGGTCAATGATTTGATCAACTACAGTAGATGCACTTCATAGCATCACAGGCATAGAAGCTTCACTGCAACCCATGGAGATTTCATTATGTATTTTCGTGGATGTTTAAAATGCGCTTGACAACACAATCTTCAAAACAGTAGAAAAAGGGGCCCGACATACCCACTACAAGACAAGGCCTTACTTAGAAACTATAATATCACCGCAAGTATAAGAGGTGAATCAGAAATGGTAACCACAGCAAAGGGGTGACCGCAAGGCAGAGTTCTATCGCCTCTGCTATGGTGTGGCCTGTTTGATGACCTCCTATTGATCTTGGCCAACAAATTAGTATACGCAAGGTTTTGCCGACGTCCCAACAATTGTCATAAGAGGTAAATATGACATCATTTCGACCCTAGCCCAAGAAGCTCTCAATTATTTAAAATGGTATCTGAGGGAAGGCTTCAAAATCCATCCTGACAAAACCGTAGTGGTACCTTACACTAATCGTAGGAAGCTGAATGTCAACGCTCCCAAAATTAAAGGACTAGAAATGTTTCTGTCCAATCAACTTAATTGAAACCCACAATTAAAAAAAAACAAACTTTAAAGGATATAGCTCTTTGGTAGATCTTAGGGACTGAAACTGGAAATGATGTATTGGCTTTACATTATGGTAGTAATACTCATTATTACATATAACTTAACAGAAGGGTGAGTCAAGACTAAACAAGCAATAGCACAAAAGAAACTTCAAATCCTGCAGAGAATGGCCTACATCACAAGGGATATGCACACAACTCGTTCTGTAGCAATGGAAACTTTACTAGACCTACTTCCCCTGCACGAACAAATCAGAAAAGGGGATGTAATGAGCGTGATGAGACTGTACTGGCATGTTACCTAATATACGAGAGAAATTCAGTAATTAGGTCACAAAAGGGTCACAAAGTCTCTACCAACATTTATACACTTATCTTATCGCTTTATTAATGCCCCAATACCTGCTGAATGAAATTCTGTAGACTCCCATCTGAACCACATGCATACCTCTTGTTGTAGATTGTGATGACCCTCAAACAAAACTATACAGTACGATTCAGCATGAACGTTCTCACCTCTATTATGGAAATGCGCTAGAGGCACGCCTTGATAATCCCCTAACAGAGTAAGCATAATCTTACCAGCTGAGGGCACAACCTTGAATTTCTTTTTAGGCGGTAAGGAAGGATGTTTCCATTGCATTGAATCACGCTTCATTTCGGGTTAGTAGTGGATGCACCCATGATTCATCACGAGTAATATTCATGTTAAGCATGCCCTCCCCATCATCGACGTACTGAGGGATGTATTGCAAGGATCATCCCACTCGATTCCTTTTGTGTTCCTGAGTTGTCTAGGTACCCACAGTGCGCAAACTTTCCGAAAATTCAAACGATCGTGCAAAATTTCATAGACCAAACCACGATAGCACTTTATTGCAATTGCTATGCTGCGTATTGTTACCCGCCTGTTAGTTCGAACCATCTCGCCCACCCGTCGAATTGTTGTATCTGTCGCAATCTAAACGGAGTGGCCAGTTCGATGTTCGTCAACAATTTTTAAGCGCTCTTATGAGAATTTCTCGGCCCAGTTGTATACTGCTTTAAGCGACAAACAAGTCGTCTTGCCCAGAATAACCGCACAACATCACGCTGCTCTTCCACAGTACACTCTTCAAGCACGGTCACTTATTTACACATAGGGAAATAACTAACTGCTATTTTCAACTTTCTGGCATCATTGTGTGACCTAATTACTGAATTTCCCTCGTAGTTTCGGGCACTCAGAATTTCTGAACTGATTATTGATAGTCCCCAAGATAGTCAGAATCGAATATACAGATGAATCAAATAAGGAAGCGGGCTCTGCCATAGGCTCAGGATTGTACTAAAAAGGGTTACAAAGGGGCACACATCTGTCTGATTTCAGTCAGGCTCAAAACCTCATAGCATACCACTTCGGACTCCCTTATAATAGAAGGTTGCCTAAAAAATCTTAAGAAAATATGTTCGCATGTTTATCACGCTAATGCTAAGCTAAGGATGTTGGGTTTCAATAACCATCTCAGTAAAGGGTGAAAGGGGTTTTACCTGAACCACTTCGGACTCTGATCTTACATATTAGACTTGCTCGTTGTCAGTGGTCATGCCTCGCGAGTGATAAGTCTAGAAGATCTTGGTTTCACCGCCCGGATCACTGTGGAAAGGCAATTCCTCAATACAAGGTGGAACAACATATTTATTTATTTATTTATTAACACCTCAGTACTCCCTTTAAATAAAATAACACAAAATTTGCATTTTCATTTTGGTAAATTGATATTATAAAATATGAAATTATACTTAAAATTTTAGTCAAAGGAGGACGGAGTTTTCTTCATCTAGTTCTATCGCCGCTGCTATGATATGTTGTGGTTAATGACCTCCTGACGACCTCGGCCGACAAGGGTTAGTTAGGCGCAAGATTTCGCCGACGTCATAGCTATTGTTATAAGTTGTCATATTTATCGACAACATAATTTCATCTCTAGGTATCAATATCATGTCCGAGGGAAGGCTTCAATGTCAATCCTGGTAAAACTGTGGTGTTACCTTTCACTAATCATTGAAAGCTAAATATTAAAGCTTCCAAAGTAGAAGGACAAAAAATTGCGCCATCCGATCATTTCACTTTATCTTTCTATTCTAGATAGGAAAATTAATTGAAACGTGCACCTAGCATAATCTGCAAAGTTATAGAGACATAATGGATATGCCGCAAGCTCTTTGGTAGATCATAAAGACTGAAACCCAAAATGATACATTATGTACAGCATTATGGTAGTAAGACCCATTATTACATATGGCTCACTAGTATGGTGTGTCAAAACTCAACAAGCAATGGCACAAAAGAACCTTCAAATCCTTCAGAAAATAACCGGTCTTGGCATCACGGGGGCATATCAAACCCTCTGTAGCAATGAAAGCTTTACTAGGCCTACTTCCCCTGCACGAACAAATCAGAAAAGAAAGTCAAATGAGTGTGATGAGACTTTACTGATATGATACAGAATATAGATTCGGGCACTCAGAAATACAGTGTATATAGTTCCTATATACACTGTCGGACGTAATTTTGACCAAATTTGATATCGCGCTTTGAAGTGACTATTGACAGTCGCCAAGACAGTCTGAATCATCTATCCGTCCTACAGGCTGAAATATCTTGGAAAAATGTGCTCATGATTGTACCAAAAAGGGCTACAAAGGGTTATACATCTGTCTGATTTCAGTCAGGTTGCCCTTAAGCAACAGCTTAAATTCCAAAATTACTTGGAACTGTTGGCTATGAACCAAGTGGTTAAATGCAATACGGCCACGCAAGCTATAATAGTCAACGAACATACCGATATACTTGCCAGGGAAGAAGCTGCGATTGTCATGATCGGACCAAAGCGTACATGTAGACTATCATCATAGGCATGGTGTGGTTAAACAGTAAGAAAAAAGTGCAAAACAGGGCACTGGATAACGTCACTAGGTTAATCCAAAATGTTTATTGCCCTAACGCGAAGAAAATCTAAGCAGCTCTTGCACTTCACTAAAAGCGAGATAAAATTGATCACGGTTTCCTTAAAGGACATTAAAGTACCATCTTCACAAGATAGGTAAAGTTAACAACACCACTTGTAGACTATATGGATTGGAAGATGAAATGGCGGAGCACATTCTATACGGCGTAAAGAAAAAAATCGCAAGGCTTAAGATTAGGCGATTGTGGGGGGCACTCGATAAACCCTCGTAGCGAAATAATTTAGTTTCAGTTTCGATACAACCATCATCTTATGTGACCGATCACTCATCTTCAGTTGCACTGCTGATGGACGTGGACTTGCTTCCGCAGCTGCCCTAACCCGAGCCACATTTCCATGGGTACAGAAACTTCTTTTTTCACCTCGAGATACTCTAGGCTTTAACAATCCTCTAATATGGATATTCTGCACCCACTTCAGGATAGTGTTTCGCGAAGGAACACGGCCTTCCAACATTGAATTATGTTCGAAATCTGCGTTGTGTAGCAACTAAGTAACCTTAAAACTTTACAGTTTGAAGACAAGCCAATTTTATGACCGAGTATAACAAATTATATACACACCATAATTTCGTTCTTCTAATGCACCTCATATACAGAATTAAAATTATACTGCAACTCTTATATCAAAGTTAGTCACTACATGCTGCTGAATCTCAGATGCAATTGGGAGTCCTCTCTTACCACTACTTTGTGGTGCATACCTTCTACTAACATTTTAATGTAAGAGTGGGAATTTATTGTAAATTTGACACACCTCACATGTTGATCGAAGTGGATAATTTTTGATAGCAGACTCAAAGAAGATAAGTCTTTCCCAATTATAATCAACACACTATTTGGAGGAGAGGCGGAGGCTCGAATGAAATAAATATTTCAATCTCAGTAAATTTTGGAAATTAAAACAAGTTACTTTCAAATTAGACATCTCCTCATAGGAATTTCTAACAATTTTTTTACAAAGAAGTATTTTCCAGACCTTTATGCAGGTTTTTTCTTCCCTTTCCAATTAGAAGTAAGAATTGATCGTTCACTAGACTATGTGATAAAGCAAGGCGTGGTTGTTCATCCCTGGATTGCTGCTTGCATCGTCATGACTTTATATAGAATTTATTCATAACTAATTGATCTTCGGGTACATGGACATATTAATAGGGCCAAATCACTCACCTATTTATAAAATCTCACCAAAACCAAAATTCAGAAATCTAATCTCCCAGATGACGTTAAAAAAGCTACAATACAAAAGGGCAGAAACATATAGGAGTATATAGACCATACTTTAACAAGAGAGGGAAAAAATACAAAAATAAGAAGTATAGCAAAGGTAGAACTTAATAAAGGGAATAAAGTCAGAATTATATATCAGGAGATGACAATTAGTGAGCAAGAATATAAAAGGAATAAGAAGGAGGATTGATGGCGACATTATAGAGAATTAAATGTTTCAAGCGAAAAGAAGAATAGATGGTGGACTAGAAAATGTGCAAGAAAACCTCTCAGAATATGTAAATCCGGAAAGGCGACAAAACATGAGTACCTGAACGTCTTAAAAACAAATAAAACAAAACACAGGATCAAAAAAGAGCAGGAAATAAAAAAAATCCGATGGAAATATATTAACAAAGAAAGGAAAACCAGAGAAAAAGAAATAATACAATCACTATGGACGTGTAGAGAAACTATATATTTTATGGAACTATTTGGAGGAAATGACATTAGTGCACAGAATCAAGAAGAAATAATAAATGATTACGATTAAAAAGTAGTAGTTATAAGCGAGGAAGAAAGATTAAAGCAAATAAAAAAACCTAAAAAAGAAAAAGTATGCTCGTAAGCATATGCTGATGACATGGTGTTTGTGGCGAAACAAGCAAACGAAATGATAGAAATGATAAGAGGCTTAGAGAAATATTTCAGAAAGAAAGGGCTAGAAGTAAATGTAGACTTAACAAAAATTATGAAGTGTTGAATGGCGGGAGGAAGGAATAGAGTAGGAAATTGGAAATGGGAAGGAAAAAATATAGAAGAAGTAAGAACCTTTAAATAGCTTGGATATGTGTTCAACAGATAGGACGAACATATTAAAAGCTTAGCGCAAAAGGCAAACAAGTCTGTAGGATGGGGAATTAGTAAAAGAAAGTTTGGCAGTACTATAATTAAAGGAATGCGGTTCGGTAGCTTAGTGAGAAGTATGATGTTGTATGGAGCAGAAATATGGGGATGGAAAGAACAAGAAAAAATAGAGGCTATTCATACAAAGTATTGAAGATGACTGGATAAAGAAACTCCAGCATGCAGTGTGCTCGAGGAAGTAACAAGTAAACTAAGTAAAGCCCAGAAAATGAGTGGTGAGATGCGAGAAAATATTGAGAGAAATAAGTGAATGTAAAATTCTACAGGAATGTTGGAAAGAAAAGATAAAGGAAAGGTTAGGACAACCAAGAGACAACAAAGAAATATATTACAACAGAAACAGTTTCGCTGTTCAAGAAGTGGAAATAATAAGAGCGACTAGAAGACATTTGTACATCGAAATAGTACAGAAAGACAGGGGTATACAAGAAATGAGGACACGGATGCATGAGTCTAGATACAGTGCGAGATACAAAAAATTATATCCTTGTATTTTGCACTATAAACACAAGCCAAAGATATTTAGAATACCCAAACTTAAGTAAGACTGACAAAAAGGTGATTGAAAGATTCAGGTGCGGAAATGAAGAAAACCAAAATAATTAAGTTCTGGATGGATAAAGAGAGAAAATTGTGCAGAATATACAGAGAGAATAGAGAAACTGTAGAACATTTATTAAGAGAATGTAATGAGATTAAAGAGGAGCAAATGCTACGCAAGGAGGTATTGAATGGAGATGGAATTAGATGAAATAAGTAATTTAAACCAATAAGGAAGAAGTAAATCTTATTACAATAATCTACAATGTATTGTGATGAAATAAATTGTTTTTTTAATAAAATACTGACAAGTTTCAACAAGTAACAGCGTTATTAATCCAATTATGTTATGTAAATTCCAAGCCGCAAGGCAAGAAATAAATAAGCATTCACAATACTAAGAGAAAAATCATCTAGTTGCCCCAAATTATACGGCCTGCCAAAAATTCATAAAGATGAAAACCCTAGTTTAGTTTATTCACTTTACAAGATCTATTAAAAAATTAATACAAAAATTGCGATTGTCAGCGCAATAGAATCACCAACACATAAAATAACGTAATATATATCTAAATAATGACAACCACTAGCAGAGAAAATGGAATCATTTGTAAAAAAAAAAACTGGAAATGACATCATTAAAAACATCACTATTCTAAAGGGTGGGCCATCTCTTGGAATCTTTTTGAACTACCGCTTTATTTTTACTATCATGATATTTGACATCTGATGTATGACAGTTCTTCAGTATACAACACCTGATTAACGAAATGGCACGCTATACGCTTGATGAATGTTGGGAAATGTTAAAAATTTACTTTGAATGTAATTCGTGTATTGCAGAATTCAGTCGCGAATATGCACTAAATGCAAGTGTTCTGAAGAAATTTGTGCACAAAGTTCGTGAAACTGGTATGCTGGTGGACCGTACTAAAGCACCACACGCTCGCCCGGTTCGTACACCCGAGAATATTGCTGCTGTAGCCCGTAGTGTTCAGGCCAAAGAACATCGGCTCGTCATCGCTCTCAGCAATTGAACATTAGTCGCACTACCCTGAGGCGTATTTTGTATAAATACATCGATTGTTTCGCCTATAAGGTCCAAATAACACAGCAGTTGAAGAGAGTTGCCCATCCTCTTCGATACAACTTCGCTAATTGGGTCTCAGAGCAGCTGGAAGCCGATGGTGAATTTTGGCGAAAAACCTGGGGGGCTATGTAAACCAGCAAAACTGCAGAATTTGGGCATCGCAAAACCCACACGTGATCGCACAAATTCTTTGAATCTGGCGAAACGGTGAAGGGAAACCGCTATAGGACCATGATAGCAATCTTTTTTTGGGGACGCAAATTGCTGGTTTGGATGTGAGCAGCATCTGGTTCCAACAAGATGGAGTGACATGCCACACTAGCAACGAAACTATCGACTTATTGCGGTAAAAGTTCGAAAATCGTGTAATCAGCCGTCGTGGAGATGTGAATTGGCCAGCAAAGAACTGCGATTT
This sequence comes from Ontholestes murinus, assembly GCA_963969525.1. Taxonomy (NCBI): domain Eukaryota; kingdom Metazoa; phylum Arthropoda; class Insecta; order Coleoptera; family Staphylinidae; genus Ontholestes; species Ontholestes murinus. Next base: position 68,808,551 of record OZ018389.1, read on the forward strand.
GACGCCCATGGTTTTATCTCTAGAGTACCGTTGAAGAACGTTGTTGTGCCAACGATTCAGCAACGATTGACGATCTTAAAGTCAATATCCAAAATACCATTGCTGAGATAGAGCCGCAGACGTTGTAAAATGTTCTGAAAAAAAATAGGTCGAATATGACTGATGTCATATTCCATGTATAACCGGATACTCTTGACTAGAAAATAAATGCAAGATCACGAAATTCCATCTAGCCGTTTGTGTTTTATTAAGATTTTGAAAAGATTTAATTAGTTTCGATGTCAAATTACTATTCACACAAATATTAATAAAAGAGGCACTTAAAATCCTCATCAGCATGCATAATCCATCAGTTGACATAATGGAACTAGCAAAACAGTGCCTATCGACAACATATTCTACATATAATGTCAAGAAATACAATCAAACAGACGGAGCTGTAATGCGCTCACCATTATCTCCAGTCTTTTAGGGAAGATTTCGAAATGAAGGCGCTAACAACTCATCATCTAAAATCGAAACTGTGGCTTCGGTATATGGACAACACCTTCGTGATATATCCTCATGGGAGAGAAACAGTAGACGATTTCCCTAACCACCTCAACAACACACATCCTAAGATCCAATTCATAGTGGAGATGGGGAAGGAGGGAAAGCTATCATTTTTTGACATACAACTAATTAGAAAGTAGAGCGACCAGCTTGGACACGTCATCTACAGAAAGGAGACGCATACAAATCTATACCTGAATGCACAATCACATCACCACTCAGCACAAATTCACTCCGTAGCTAAAACATTGATTTCAAGGTCAACCAGACTCACTGATACGGACAACATAAGCAACGAAATAAAAACCCTCTGATCCGCTCTTAAATAAAACAATTTTAAAGCAACGACTATCAAAAAAATAATTCACAACACGAAACACCCAAACAGCACGCATAAAGAAGAAAAACAATACGAATCACATGCAACATTACCATACATAAAAGAACAACAGATATATTCAGAAAATAAAAATCATGTCAGTTTATAATACCGAAACAAATATAAAAAAATTACTTAGTAATCCCTCCTTTACAGAAGCAAGGGGTTTTTAATATTCCATGTGCAGATTGCAACAAAATGTACCGAGAGGAAAAGAACACAAATTTCTCAATATTTCAATGTATAGCAGCCACATATTAGATTATAAGAAGCCGAGCAAGAAAAAAAACCACATAAATACCACACACAACGACCATATTACCCCTGAAGATGAGGAAGAGGAAGTCAACGAAACGTCGAGAATTAGAAAATTCAACAACGCGAGAAGAAACATGACTTCTAAACATTTTATTTATAGAATTTCATCGACGAATAAGAAAGCCATCATAAATACTTTCTAAGTAAAACACCTACGAATTTTTCAAGATTGCTATTGGAACTAGTCCAAAACCCTAGGTGTTTTCGAAACAGAACTTCTGCACACAGCTTAACTAACGCAGCTTTTTTCAGGATATGATGTACTAAATTTTTGGCTAGCCAAGATGCTATTCAAAAATTATTCCGATATATTTTTTATACGTTTATTAAAGTAGTTTGATATTTGAGGAATACAAATGTAATCTTTTTGTAAATAAGGTCACCACTATATTAGACCATAATCGATGCTTTTAATGTATTGAGGAAAACCTAAATCACAACTAAGATTATCATAGTAATACTTTAAAAGCCACAAAAATGATGGATAGGCCAACATGGAAACCGACTTGAGAGTCCAGAATGATTTTTTGTTTCCCATAAATACGACGCAGTATAATCCTCTTAATAAGATTGTTTAAAACGTTGAATAGTCTGAAAGGAGATTGTATGATGTGACTAGCTTCAAAGAATGTAATATGAGGAAGAGAGCATCTAGCATTTGCAAGAGATGATTTTTTGCCATATTGATAGTAAATACCTAAGGCTTTGCGTATTTTGAGTTACTTAATTAGCTCAATCAGCTTTCTGAGAAAGTGTGTTTCGATTGTAGTTAGAAAAATATATCTAAACGATATTTTTCTGGAGTTCAAGATGAATTGGCATGATAAAAAATTCACAAACACCTCAGCCATCATCGTCCTCTCACTCGAAACAGTCCAAAATCGTGTTTGACTATAATGGGTAAGGTTATCTACGGCAGGCGATATTTTTGTTTTTAATCACAACCTGAAGGTCAGGAGAAATGGTCAGATGATCTCCCTGAAAAGTAATTTTACTGATCATAGACTTATTGAGAACCACGAACATAAATGTAGATAGATCTAATTATCGATAGAGTTGAGATTTATTTGATTTGACATGTCTGGATAATCTATTAGAGCCGAACGCGATTTATAGTAATAAATTTAGTAATTTATAGTAATAAATTTAGTAATTAGGTTATCGTATCAAGACCAAATCTTGTGGTCCGATTTTTGAACCTCATTTAAACAATAGACCCGTCTCTTGCAATATTTAAATGAGAACGAGACTTGTATGAATATCTTTCTTTTTGTATTTCAACCTTCGTTGAAGTAATTATATTTCTGATGTGAATTATACATTCGTATTATCTGCAAAATAGAAATAATAATAAGCGGAAACTTGCATTACTGCAGGCCACACGCTCTGGCTCTAACAGAATGTAATCACGAGATGCTGAATGTGAAAAACACAAAAACGGAATAAAGGAGGAAATTGTGGAGAAATATGTAATTATGATTAATTCTTTTGTTATCCTTATAATTTCAAAGTTCTTTTACGTATGTATTTTGTAGTTATATGTATATTTGTGCAAAAATACATTTCGTATGTTTTCGTTGTGTAAAGATTTAACTTGAAACAATAGTAGTAACTTTTCGTTGCAATGATGAACGTCCTACATTGTATTTCTCCTAGTAAATTTGTGTAGAAGGGCACTACTCGACTAGCCAGTGTAAGAGGTCCGGAAAGAAAGTGTAATTTTATATGGTGTATAAAAATAGAACAGCTGTAATAAAAGAAGCACATTTCCTGAAACTTAATGGCTCGGATAAGAAAGTCCAAGTTTCAGTCTACTAATGTATATGCAATGAGTAAAGTTGCCACGGCATGCTTCGAATAGCCTCGAGTTATACGTGGCTTGCTAACACTTCTCATCCGACGTGTATGTCTCCCCTCTCGCATTTTACATACTTGTCATATGTTGCATTCTATTTACATTTTAGTGCCACAACTTTGTTCCCGTTCCGTGGAGCTTTAACATTTTTTTCGTGGACTTTTATTTGTTTCGCCCGGGAATTATGATAATTTCAATTAAATGCATTCGCGCGGACACCTAACAGATTTTTTTTGTAAGTAGTGCAAATTTTTATGCATATTTTTACTTTCCCTATATACGAAGTATATATTTACTTTCCCTATATACGAAGTATATATAGGGGAAGTATTGTTTTCGTGCGAGAAAATGTCTGTGGGTGCTGTATCTCAAAAACGAATAATCCGATTGAGATGAAACTTTAAACTTAAAATTTTATCGTTAAAAACTGGAACTGAAAAGCTTTTGGTAAACATTCATAAACCGGAAGTGGATGTTTACTCGAGGCGTTTTTTTTGGTTTTTCTCAATATTTTTCCAAATTTGAAAAATATTACATAACTTTTCAAACAAAGGTTAAAGGGAATGAGAAACTGAAGTTTTATTAAGACATGTTTTTCGTAAAATTCTTAACTTGTGAGAAAAAAATGTAACATTACAATTTTTCAGAAAAATTTTTCTTTAACGATTCTTGAAATTTCAGTAATTTCTCCTCCACACTTTCAGTTTTTATTGCAACTTCCCTTCCAAAGAATTTTCATCGAGAATTCTACAAATTTTTACAAAGCAAAGATTTTATTCAGGAGTTTCAAAATTTTTCAGAAAGTCATTTTTTATATTTATTTATAGAAATTTCTTCGTGCTTTTTGTACAATATTTTGTTTAACTTTTTCTATAATTTTCTCAGATGATCCATAGATTTCATTTTAGATTTATAAAACTTGTTTGAGAATTCTAGAAGTCTACAGTAATTTCGTTTTCTTATCCAATAAATAAATAAATAGATATTTCCAGATTTTTAGCAAATATTTTATTCGAGAATTCTAGATTTTTCAGAAACTACTTTCAAGATTTTGTTTAATTTTATAATTTATTAGGGATATTTTTTCTAAATTTACTTAGAGGCTTCTAGAAGTTTCAGGAATTTCTTCTCCATATTAAAAGTTTTTTGCATCTTCATTTCCAAAGAATTTTGATCGAGGATTCTATAATTTTTCACAAGGTTTCCTTATAGGTTTATAGAACGTTTTTGGAGGATTCTGAAAGTTTACAGTCATTTCTTCTTCATATTTCCAGAATTTTTAGCAAAGGTCTTATTCGGGAGTTTTTTAGAAAGTTCGCTTTAATATTTATAGAATTTTCTTTGAATTTCCAGTTATTTCTCTTCCAGATTTTAATATTGTCGTATAAATTGCAATGATTTTTTCCAGAACTTTAGACATTTTTCGAGTGTTCAGAAATTTCCAGTAACTTTTATTCTGATTGGAGGCTATAGATTTTTCTAGAAAATCTAGACTCTTTTCATTCATTTCTCTTCCAGATATCAAGATTTTTTTCAAGCAGTCGTTTAAATTGCGGTGTTTTTAGAATTAAAAAAAAAATTGTTTATAAATTCAGAAAATTTCTAGTAAATTGCGAAGATTTAAATGAAGGCTTTTTTAGAAAATTTGTTTTTAAAAACTAGACTATTTTTGAGAGAGAAATTTTTAGTAATTTCTTCTCTACATTTCAAGATTTTTTCAACTTGTCTTCTAAATCGTAAAGATTTTCTTTGAAGCTCTAGAATTTTTACAATTTTCTTCTAGAAATCTAGATTATTTTCTCCAGGGTTCAGGAAATATTTAGCAATTTATTCTCTAGAGTTCGAGATTTTTTTGAAGTCGTCTTTTAAATTGCAAAGATTTTCTTTGAATGCCTAATATTTTCTAGAATTTTTTTCTAAAAGTTTATAGTTTAGAAAATGGCCAATAACTTCTTAACAAAAATTATTTATTTTAACTATTCTTATAAATTGCGAAGATTTTTTTCAGGCTCTAAATGTTTTTTAATGCGTCTGCTTTTCGAAAATTCAGGTAAATTTCAGTAATTGCTTCTCTAGAATTCAACATTTTGTTTCAACTAGAGGCTATAAACTTATTTAGAAAGTTCTAAATTGCAGACTTTTTCTTAGAGGGTCTAGATTTTCCCCTTGAAATCTTTTCTTATTTTAGAGAAAGTTTAAAGAATTTTCAGTAATTTCTCTTATATTTATTCAACTGGTCTTCTAAATTTCTAGGAGGCTGTAGAATTTTTAGAAAATTTTAATTTAGAAATCTAGACTTTTTTTTCAAGGGTTCAAGAAATTTCCAGATTTCTCCTCCAGATTTCTAGGTTATCTTCTTATCTTCTAAATTACAAAAATTTTCTTGGAGGCTATAGAAAATTTGTTTGTAGAAATCTAGGTTTTTCTTGAGGGTTGAGGAATTTTTCAGTAATTTCTCTTATTTGAGGCCTTAGATTTTTGAGAATGTTCGTTCTAAAATCTAGATTCACTTTTTCAAGAATTCAAGAAATTTCCACTAATTCCTTCTATAGGTTTCAAGATTTTTTAATTCAACCCGCTTTCTAAATTGTGAAGATTTTATTGGAAAGTGTAAAATTTTAAAAAAAGATACGTTTAGAAATTTAAAAAAATTCTAACCCACCCTAAAATCAGTAAATAAACATAATATTATTGCAAAATTTAATAGATTTATTCAAACAAATTTTGAAATTTAAGAAAAAGAAAGATATTACTTTTCAATCAAACAAAAAGTTAAAGTAAAGTTAAAGTTTTATTGAAACATTTTTTTGTTCTTAATTTAATAATTTTGAATTTTTTTCTTATTGTAAAAAATATAAAATCAAACTTTAAATTTCTTAAGCAGAAACTTTCTACATGTATTCTTTCATTTGACCTAAAATTATTTAAAAATCAAAAATCAACTTTTGATTTTTCCAAGCAGCAACATTTGAATGTACTTAGAAAGTTTCAAGTCGGTAGCAATTGTTTTTATACTTTTTCAGGCCGTGAAAATTACGATTGCAATTTTTCACCGTCTCTTTCATTTGACCTAAAATTATTTAAAAATCTAAAATCAACTTTTGATTTTTCCAAGCAGCAACATTTTTTCTGAATATATTTATATTTTTTCAGACCATCAAAATTATGATTGTAATTTTCTTAACGTCTCTTTGATTTGACGTAAAAATAATGAAAAAACTAAAAAGAAACCTTTGATTTTTTAGGCAGCAACTTTTGTACATGTATTTTGTATATATTTAGATAGACCGTCAAAATTATAATTGAAATTTTGTTAACTGCTCTTTCATTTGACGTAAAATTATTAAAAAATCTAAAATCAAACTTTTGATTCTTTTAAGCAGCAACATTCCCAAATGTATTATGAATATATTCAGAAAGTTTCAAGTCGATGGCAATTTTTCTTATATTTTTTTAACACTGTCAAATATATGATTGCAATTTTCTTAACGTCTTCTTAATTTGACGTAAAATGATTAAAAGATCTAAAAGCAAACTTTTGATTTTTTTAAGCAGCAACATTCCCACATATATTCTGAATATATTTAGAAAGTTTCACGCCGATAGCAATTGTTTTTATAATTTTTTCAGACCGCCCAAATGATGATTGAATTGAATTTCCACTTAAACTTGTTGATATTTTTAATAAAAATAACTTTGAAGAGTTTTTCTTTTAATTATTTAAAAAATAATAATAAAGTATAGGAGCTAATAGAAATTTATATAAGAAGTGAATATAAATAATTTAAAATTCAGCAAATAATTAAGAATAACCTCATAGTTTTCGAGAAAAATATAGGGAAAGTATTATGATGGCCACATCACCATTTTAGAATAGTATTGTTTTCGTGCATGAAAATGTGTTTTTTATCAATATTTTTCTAAATATGAAAAATATTACAAAACTTTTCAAACAATAGTTAGAGAGAATGAGAAAATAAACGACTTTTATTAAAACATTTTTTTCATAAAATTCTTAACTTTTGAGATTTTTTTTTTTAATTTTGACATTTTTTGTCAATTGCTAATAAACTATTAAAGTTACATGAAACTTTTATTACAGATAATTGTAAAGAATTCAAAACTGAACAAATTATTAGGAATAGCTTTTTTTGCGTAAACCCCATAGTTTTTGAGTAAAATATAGGGAAAGTACTATGATGGCCACATCACCATTTTTCTTTAATAAATTAACAATTATTAAACTTCAAGTTTTTAAAATGCCCTTTTCTTCACTGTTTGAATAATAACTCTTCACGTATTCAGCATCGCAAAAGAAATTATTAATCTGTTAAAATATTATGTTGGATGCTTGAAGCCACAACTTTGTGATACATCTTGAATCAGGAACTTCAATCAAATGATAAATTCCGTGTGTGATTTTAACAAAGTTTTATTTATCGTTTGATAAAGTTCCTGTTAAAATATTGTTATTAAATAATATGTCTCATTGCCTAACAGATATCAATATTGAATTGACTTGGTGAAATTCCATAATACATAATGTATATCAATGTTTCTACAGTAAAAAAAGAATAATAAGAACAGAATAAACAATTATTTTAATTGTTATTAAAGCCTGTATCTACAATCCTATCATCTAGCTAACGTTAAAGTATATTCATTCGAAAAGCAACAAAATAATAATTTTCATGATAAGCAATAGAAAAATCTGGATGCTGCTTTTATTAATTCACTACACTTTTTTAAGGCCTTAACCTTGAAAAAATAATTCTTATAACTTCCCAAACTTCGTTTGCTACGCAGTGTGTCTAATAATAATCAGTGCTTGAAACAAACCCCATTATTCTTTTCGACTCTTGTAACAATGTAGTTAAGTAGTTAGTTCCTCAAATGTGTCATCTTCTCATTCGAGCAAACAACTCTTGTTTATCTTGTGGCTGGGTGCTTTCTACAGTTTGGTAAGATCTTTGACGTTTCCAACTTTGGGGAGGATCCTCGATATCACATCACACTTTCAGGGAATAAAGATATTACAATGTATTTAAATCGATTTAATCAATTTAATAAATTAACTATAATCTCTTACAATGAGTAATATTTCCGTACAGAATATAATCAAAATAATAATGAAAACCGGGAATAATTAATCATAGGTTTCAGAACGTATAAGCATCCGCACCTAATTAATTTAAATGATGCAACATGCAGACTCCATGCACACTGTATCTCATAGGAAGTTGCAACGAAAATAAATGTAATTTATCTTTAAATGCCCTATTTTCTAGCTACTTTGAACGTAGCAGCCTTTACTGGCTGGGTACTTGATTATTGAGAAAGTGCAATTACTGAAACCTCTTGAAGTCGGGTTTGCCAATCTATAATCAACAAATTAACGTTTTAGCATTTATAAATAATTATTTTCAGTTTAGCTGGAATAAAACATATTTCTAATTAAATTCTGAAAGAAATTATTTCTAAGAATATTTACAGGAATCGACATAAAAATATGAATAAACAGACATTAAAAAATTATATATGTATTAAAAAAAACTATGTGTAATTGTATTTTCATTAATGTAGGTAATTACATAACACAGCATAATTAAATATTTTATAACGTTAAAATGCCATCATAAAAAAGCAATTTAAAATTTATTTAAATATTTACGTCCAATCTACTAAAGAAATCTTACTAATTTCAACTTCTTATTACAATCTACGTATTATAACAAGGCATCTGGGAATCCTAACATAACTAGGGTAATAAATTCTCCCAAAATTTAGTAGGCTCACGAGTACGATATTATAAAATTAATTCAGGCGAACGTTTTATCTAGAAATAAGAATTAGTTACCCAAGTTCAACTTAAACTAAATTAAATTTTATATAAAAATTTGTCTCAATTTTCTATCCACCCCTCACAATAACATTTATGCATTCATATTTACCAAATAATATGTATTACATTATAACATTTAGGGCGGTTATTGAATGGTACTAAATTAAACTTTTATTTATAAAGAAATTATAAAGGATGATTAATTAATGTTATCAGTAAAGTATTAATGCGCCTCGCTTGTTAACCTACAGTTGTCTAAATTCTAATTAATGGTGTTGTATTGTGAAAGGTACGGCATATTGATTTTGTTGATTGCGTGACGCTACTGCGGATGTACACATTAAGTTGATCCTTCAATTAATTATTACCGTTATGTGCAAATTTTATTTCGAATGTTCCCGTGTCAATTAACAAGTCGTGAACAATTGTACCAGTTTAATAATTCGCGCACTAATTGCAACCGATTGATATACAAGAACTCGAATTGGTCATAATGACATGAATTTGTCTTACTTGCCTCCTATAAGACAATTTTCTTTATGCTTAAATCGCATTTAACTATATTCACATGTATGAAAGTTTTACCTTATCTTTTGAAAAAACTGAAATATTAGTGTAAATTAAATTGTAATAATGTAAAACTGCCGTGCAGAAACGCTCAAAGTAATTAATTCTCATTTTAAAATATTATTATTTAACTTCACTAACCGTGCTCCTATTATATCTTGAAAGAAAGCAATAACATCTTCTGACATTTCATCCCTATTTCACTACATAAAAGCACTCTACAATAATTCATCACAATTAATTTGCAATGTTTTCCGATGCATTTTTTAGTCAAGTAAAAATAAGTGCCTTAAAATTGTGAATATTATTTGTTTTAATATCATCTTCTGTCAGGGAAACTACAAATGGGGAAAGCACCAGGACGAGTTCAAATCACTGCAGAAATGCTGTAGTTTATGGGGTCTAAAGGGAAAGACGTGTATTTATTGTTTGGGGATATTCATATAAACAATAAGATGTATCATTTGACAAAAGAAAAACATAAACAGATTAATTAGAAAAACGGTTTGCATTTTAAAAAGAATATCTAAATTATCCACTAAAGAAGGACTTATCATATTTTATAACTAATTATAACATTTAGAAAACTATTTTTACATAATAAAATAATTATATAAAATCAGTGTCATTTTATTTAATCAATCAAATCATTTCACGTAACCTCAAACCATCAAGAGTGACAATAATGAAGAAGGAGACACGATGACTTTAAATTTTAGAAAAAGAAAACATCTTTATTATTAGAAGTCATTATAAAGTATGTCTGTATGTATGTACAATGAAGTGATGGACTTCTAATCAGTAGGTTTCTTTCAGTCCTTTAAATTTTATTTAAAGTGTTAAAACAAAGTCATCATGTCTCCTTCTTCATTATATTCAAGATGTACCAAAAAATAAACGCCTCCACAATTAAACATTTATTAATGAATATTTTTTCATATTTAAAATTACATATCTATATTGAAAACATGCTTAGAATAGTAATAATTAAATTAAGACATTTTTAGACTAATAGCAATTTTATTTAGAACTACTAGTGTCATCTAACCCATTGTTTTAAATGTTCTTCCTAAAATACAGATTCCTTACACTAAGAAAAATTTAGTGTTGGAGCACACTGATAGATGTCACGGCAATGGCCTCGCCTCATTTATTGATTTTCTTATAGTCCTATATCTTTTAAAATTGTATGTATAAAATAATATAGGAATGCAATTTTTGCCTAAATAAATTGAACTGAAATATAATAATAATAATAATAATTCATTGGTAAACATTGTAATGTTATTGTAGCTTTATAAATAGGTTTTATTATAAGATGAGAGGTGCAGTACTATGATAATTAAAATCTTAGAATCTGACACTGGTAATTGAATTAAGGATAGAAATATTATGAATATAATTGTTTAAACTAAAACATTATTCGTATTAACTTATTATTTTGCACTTTTTAAAAGACACTTTACTTACTTTGTAGGTAGCTGGATAATAATAATAAATAAGTAGCAAATGGAGTCTCGTAAAAAATCCAGAATTGGAATGACTAATTATTAATACAAAGAGAAAATCAACCAAGATGCTTGTAATAAAAAATAATAAAGAAGAAATGATATAATTGTAAGAAAAACTATGCATGCGAATAATTAAATAAGTAAACATTAATTACGCTGCTGAAAACAGACAGTCACGGACCGGTTTCGATCTATTTGAGATCATCAGCGTAGCACAGTTGCAGACAGAAAAACGTTTTTATTTTTTTATGAGATGAGAGGAAATCCATCATAGGGTAGTGTCGAATTTTTACCGTCCAAAACCACTGTGACTAGTCCAAGACCAATAGGTCTTTTCTAGTCTAGAATCTCAAGCGAAAAGATTGCTAAGATTTGGAAGATCCGGTCATCCTATGTAACGCACTCCTTTAAAAGATTAGAATCACCCATCAGTTACGAATTCTCTAGGCTCTGGGGGGCTAATTGTGTACCAAATAGAATCATACGTGGCCTTCAAAGTTTGCTGTCAGCGGTAACATCGTATTTCGGAAATGTTTTTTCCAGATAGGGAATTATCATTTATTTTGCTGCAGGGGCGGTTCCAAGGGGGGGATAATTGGGTAATTACCCCCCCCCCCCCCTAAGAATTATTCGTTCGTTTATTTTTTTTAATTCTTAAAAATTACTAATATTTCAAACAAACAAGTTAAGTGTTGGTGAATCTAGTCAGCGATCTATGACGATGCATTTTTCCAAAACAGGCAGGCAATGTACACAAATTAAAGTTAACGCAAGCACCGTTGGAGAAGTGATGACTTTCTTCCTTTGCACAGGGGGTTCCCTTTTCTAATTTATAATATTTCTTGTCTTGGTTTAAATGTAAGAGATATAAACTGAAAATTTATTATAATTCAATCAATTATACATACAGTATTTTTTTGATTTTAGGAATAATATATGCATTCTTTTAAATGAACTTATTCCTGATTTTTGTACAATATATGAGCCGTTTATTTTGAAAGTGGCCCAAGTCCATTTATCTTTAATTTGAAATATTTAAGGTTTTGCGTTTTTACAAAATTAAAAATATACGTAAGGTATATGGTTGACTCGCAATGCTAAATCGTATTTATGGGAGTTAATTTCCTATTAAAAAATGTGTATAATATACCCTTGCTTACCTTGGAAGGACTTAGGTCACTTTCAAAATAATAATTTGTTTTGTTATAAAATGTGAAAGTTTGTTAGATATAACTTAGAAAAATTAAAAATCCATTTTCTTTACTTTATATTTTGAGAAAAAAAAAATTAAATTTAATAACAAGTTTGTGAGTGACTATACTATGGTAATTTGGAACAAGAAATGAATTTAGGTTGATGTGATTAAAAATGATTTCTTTTTAAAGACATTTCTATAACTCCAAAATCTCTGTCATTAGATAAAAATTAATAAAAATTTGTGGTCTATGATTTCCACATAATTTTCCATCAATTGAACAATTTTTAACCACATTAAAGATACTTTTATGTTTCTATTTTGTCCTCCATACATGTCACTATATGCAATGATATGTTTTTCACTTTTTAGACTTTTAAGGTGTCTGAAGAAGCATGAAGCCACTTGTTAGGAACATCTAGAAGCTTTTGTTTCATCCCAAGCGTACATGTTTAACATTATCGTTGTGAAAATTGTTTATGCCTAAATTTAAAATTTACATGTTGTATTTATAATAAGCTATTGAAGTAGTTAGCTTTGGGAATGGTAAGACTTTCTGCAAATCGATAAATAAGCTAAAATAATCAGAAGAATTACTTGATACTAGCTCTTGATCTTGTTTTAACGCATTTCTAGCTGATTCTAGTAGTTTTAAATTCTCTTCTTCATGATTTTCTGATGCTTTAACTTTAATGTTTAATAGATCACATTTTTGGAATATGTCTTTGCATGGTGGGTGGAATTGTGAATTAAAATCTTTTTTGAATATTTTTCTATAAATCCATTCATTAACTGCTTTTAAATTATTTTCTTTACAGTGAAGCCCATACAAATCAAACATTTTTTTATAGTCAGTTCAGGATGTAGATATATTCTGTTGAGGTTATGATCCCTCGTATAATGGGATTCAAATTTCGGGAAACTCTTAATATGATTTGAACAACTATATTTGCTTGCTCGACAAGCCAGGCAAACGCCCACGTAAACCGTTTCCTACATTTTTAGATTTTAACACACGTTTTAATCGTCCTTCGCTTATTTGAAAAGTGTGTAAACAGATTTTTTTACAAACAGAAACTTTGCCTGTTTTAGAATTTAATCAGTGCGTAAAACTCTCATTTCTATATTAACCTTTTCAGTTTCTAGGACGTCTCGTTTTTAAAGTAAAGCGTTCGGTGGTTTCCTACAGCAATATATTTATTATTAAAGTCTCCTAAGTTCCAAAACATTTCAAAAATACGTTTTCTTTCTGTTTTATTTAAATTTTTTCGGCAATCTTTATTTTGAAAAACTTTGGCAGGTATAATTTTTCCCGTTTATGTATCGTATCTTTTCCCCGAATTTCGTTTAATTTTACGAAGTATCTGAATATAAGTATCACTTCTGTTTTCTCTGAATCCTTCTCTGAAGCTGTTGTTTTGTAAATTTTCATTCTCAATTAATTCCTTTTCCTCTCTTGAAAAATAAAGTTCTAAAATTCTCTTTCTTTTTCTATATTTAATTCTTCTTCACTTTCAGAATCAAAGAATCTTGTGATTCTATCCTTTCCTAAGGGTTTAATAATTTCTTTATTTAAATATCATTCTTTGAAATTTAATTCAATATTATAATGTAATTTAAATTACCTTCATCACTGCTTTCGAGATTTTGGGCCGAACTTTTTGACATTATCAATAAAAAGTGGACTTAGGTCACTTTCAAAATTATGATTTTTAGTATTTATATTATTATGAAAATGTACGTGTTACAAAATTTCCAAATGTATTAAGTATATTTCAATTCCGATTTATTTTTTTGACAGTTCAGCATAAATTATAAATGTCACCTCAGTTAACTTGAAAAAAGATAAAGATGGACTTGGGCCACTTTCAAAATAAACGGCTCATATAATCTAATAAAGTTCAAATTTACATTGATATAATATTTGGAAAAATTAGTATCTTAGCCAGTATCTCAATATTCTAAATTATCAGGTAAAGATGATGTTTCGATAAGTCATAAAAATACTAAGTACCATCAAAATTCAATTGTTTATGCGAAACATTTTATAAAATCATTCAATACACCATCACGAGATTTACGAAATAAATTAAATATGGACAAACTGAAGAAAATAGAAATAGATTAAAACTAATAATCAAAAGAAAATTTTTGGAGGGAAACCTTACGATATCATCGTGATGCTGGTTCTCTCTTAAATATAAAATCTATTACAAACGAGGGCAATTTTCGTAAAATTCTACGTTTCGAATTGCAGCTTGTGACATAACTTTAAAAAATCATTTGGAAAACATATTTCACAAATGTCTCTTGAAATATGATAATTATAATAATGTTACTCATGAGCCTATACTTCAATTGGAATTGAAGGGTGCTGTATCTATATTGCAGTCAACCTTGTCCAATTTAAGTTAATGGATAAATCTTACGCTAATAAATTTATCTTTATCCATTATCTTTATCCAATTTATAATGATGCAGTTAATATTTTAAACGAATTACAAATTGAAATGACAAAACCTCGAATTACTAAACACCAGAGAAATAAACCAAATGTGGATCAACCTATTATAGAGGATTATTTTTATTTATCTTTTTCCCTTTTATACATTACGTGTGTCAGACTTATTCTCTACAATATGTCTTATTTATTTTCCTTTACACTTCTTTACCACTGTTGCCTACTTTGTGCCATTTTTCTTAATTATTTCTATTCTATTCCTCTTCTTTCCGCTCCGTGATGTACTTGCTCGTTCTAACCCTTCCTTGGTCTTCCTGATTAATTTATAATCTAACCATCCTAATTATTTCTCTTTTAATAAAATCAGTAATATTTTATTGGTTTAATATTGAGCTGTTGAGATGTTTTCTTACTTCTATATTTCGTACTTTGTCTCTTCTTGTAATTCCCTCTATCTTTCTTAGGTTTCACATTTCCATTGCATTGGTTTTCATAATTCACTACTATATAGAGGTGAATGTCTTACAATTCTTTTATATTCTCCTGCTTTTATTGTTTTTGTAATCTCTCTTTTCTCCAATCTCTTTTTGAATCGATCTTCCCTGTTTCGTCTATTGTTGATCCCAGGTATTTGAACTGCTTAACCTCCTCTATCTGTTTTCCGTTTAACTCTATTTTATGATTGCTCCCTTTTGATGATATCATAGTTTTGGTTTTGTTTATATTTATCTTTTTCAGCTCCTGTTTGAAAGCTTAGCCAACGAAGCTCTGCCCTTTTGTATTTGATAAGCGTTCGTCTTTCGCCATCAAAGGTGCTAGTCTTTATGATTTTATAGAAATTAGTTTCCCTCCGAAGGAGAGTTAGCGGATTGATCTTTCGTTTTTTGAGATGCGGTACCCTGAAATGTACGCAAGTCGCCATTATGTAGCTCACTTCTCGTAAGTATCGAGAACAGCTTGGAGAGTACACCTGCACAGATCTTACGCTTGTTTGATAGCGTGATCTTTATTTTCCAACGGAACTTTTTGTCACGAAGAAAATCATGCATGACTTTGGTTAAATAGTCGGGGAAATTAAAATGGATCGTTTTATAAATAAGTCCATTGTGCCAAACCCTGTCGAACGCTTTCGAGATATCGAGGAAAACTATGGCATTATCGTGTTTTATTGAGAAGCCTTCCAAGATGAATTTGGTCACACTGGATAGTTGGTGAATGGTGGATAAGCCTGTCTGGATATCGGCTTGCGAAACGGGAATGATTTTGTTGTCTTCAAGGAAAACCTAAATAGCTGAGCAAGCAAATTAGACGATAGTTCAATGGGAAGAGAATATATTTACCTATTTGAGACATTCAATTATTTTTGTACTTTGTCAATTTCAACTGTATAATTCAAATCGATTTCTTTGTTGGTGCCTTTTACATATTTTCTGAAAAAATATTCAGCCTTATAAACTCTTGAACATTATTTTCTAACGTATTCTTAATCTACCATACTAATTTACTACGCATTAACCTAAGTCATGAGTAAGCTAGTTCAAACGTGCAATTTATTAATGTTGCAAAATGCTGAAGTTTTGTTTGTTTTTAGTAATAATATATTTCAACAGATTTTTAAATTATTTTTAATTGTTAGTTTACCATATATAGACAAACATTTATTTTTTATAGTTTTTAATTATTTCCATTCAATATTTAACCAAATTTGAAATTTACAAGAATTTTTCTTAATTATTCCTGCTATAGTTTTTTTTAATTTCTAATAATTTTAGTTTTTTTTTTATTAACTTTAAACTGTTCAGTATAAATCTTTTTATAAATAATTGTCTTTTCACCCGTCATTATTGTATCTAATCCAATAATTTTAATTGATTTCTAATGTGATATTTACTTGTTTTGGCGCTTTTTACATTTCCAAATATTATCTGAAGTAAGATCCAATTATTTTAACAGTTTTGGCAATTTGATTTTAAATTGTCAACTTTTACAAATATCCACTAATTCTAATTGATATCTAGACTAAAATTCACTAATTAATTGTTATTGTTGCTCACATTTTTTCTTCAACTACATTTGCTAATTGTCAATTGCTTTCTTCTTACAATTTTATTTGTTTTGTTTTTCTGGAATGGCATTTAATTGTTTAACGCTTTTTATCTTGTAGTGGCATTTAATTATTATTTAATTGTCAATTGTAATTTCTTTACAAATTTTTAAAATTTACTTATTTCTATAACTGTTTTTAAAATGATTTTCAATTGTTTTCATTTTTATTTTCTTTTAATGAAAACTTAAGTTTTTTATAATATACAATAATTTCACTATTTTTCCAATTCAAATATTTTCTGAAGTGAGATTTAATTATTTTAGTATTTTTAACAATTTGTTTAAATAGTTTTCAATTATTGTATGGATTAATAATAAAAGTTTAAAATATCTCTTTCTTCACTGCAATGAAGGGAATATTTTTAAATTTTAATATTAATTATGCTTTTCACGTACTCAAACATTCTCACAGAAATATTGTATGGATTATCAGTTTTTAATTCAAGTGATTTTCTGTTGGCATTCGATTTTTTTCGCACTTTTAAACGCTACTTTAAACTACAATATACCACATAAACTTAAAATGCTCTTGATCATTATTCATTCCAGCGTACTCTTGACCTACCACAATAATTAATGCAAGGACCTATCATACTCCAGACTCACTTCTGAAGTGAAATTAAATTATTTTGCCATTTTTAATCATTTGATTCAATAATTATTTTCATTTATCATGCTTGTATCGATTATATGTTTTTAATTCAAGTAATTTTAATTATTTTCTGTTGAGATATTCAATTGTTTTGGCGCTTTGTCAATTTCATGTCCTTTTCCGTTACTTTAGATATTGTGTAAATGACTACTTTAAACAGTTTTATCAATTTTAACTGTTAATATTTATATATATGCAATTGTTTAATTATGCTTTTATCGATTGTCTATTTTTTTCTAATAATGGTAATTGTTTTGTGGAAGGACATTTAATTGTTTGTCAGTTTCAAATCTTTTATATAATTTTTAATTCCTTTCATTCGTTAGGTTTTATTATTCGCATGTATCTATTTGTCAATTTCTTTTTAGTAATATCCAATATTTTCAATTGATTTCTATACTGATAATCACTTAAATAATAATAACAATAATAAACATCTCTATTTACAGAAAAAAAAAGATTTACATGTACTCAACAATATGACAATGATATGTTATATAAAATAATTTATTTTCCTGTCAAACGGCTATCGACCCGCGGTCTTTCAGCCTGGCTTTATATGTTTTACAAACGTCATGATTGCTAATGTCTAACGGAATTAACTGTCGGTTGTTCTTCAAACGCCACGATCACTAAAGTCATTGTGAAATGCAGTGATGTATTGATGAATGGTGATTTTTGAATATTTGTTGGAAAGAATGCAACCAAAATCACGGACGAACCCCGTACTGGATATGTCCACATTCGCGGTACATGGGATAGTGACCGAAGATTTGCAAATGCGCAAGGTCTGCGCGAAGCTTGTGCTAAAAGTTTTGATGGAAGACCAGATAGAAGAAGTGTTGTATTTGATTCAAAATAAGCTGGACTTTCTTAACTCTGTCCTAACCGGAGACAAATCCTGGATATTCTAGTACTGGCCAGAATCGTTATTGCAGAGCAGCGAGGGGCACACAAAATTTACCACCCGTCCCAAGAAAGCGCAATTGAGCGAGTCTCGCATCAAGACCGATGCTTATTGTCTTTTTTGATGTCCGCGGAGTCGTCCATTCTTAGTTTGTACCGCAGGGAGAAACTGTCAACTCAGCCATCTACAGGGGCTCAAGAGATTAAAATAGGATTGCGTGCGATTGCTGATATCAAAGATACGGTCAAGCTCCACAATGATAATGCCTCCAGACTCACGGATTCAATCGTTATCAATTTCTTAGCCCGGAGCAACCCCAGGACCCTTGCAGTTCCGACCTGGCTCCGTGCGACTGTGTTGTTTCCCCGACTAAAAGAGAGCTGAAAGAAAAGTATTGGGAGTCCTGTAAAAATATCCAAACGCATGTTACAACGTTCGTAAGAGACATTGAACTTCAGGGTTTCCGCTAGTGTATTTTAAGCATTTGTTTGTACCGGTATGATCAATAAATATATTTTTCCTAGAAAATGCGTATTACTTTTATAATGGACCCTGTATTTCAACTGATTTGAAAATTATTTTCAATTATTTTCGTTGATATAAACACACAATTACTTTTTTATTTTTAATTGTTTTCGTGTGACAAGTATTTTTCAATATTTAACTAATTTTACCTTCAGCTGATTTTTTGTAATTTTCCAGAATTTCAATTATTTGCTGAAATGACACGTGTTTAGAGGTATGAATTGTTTCCTATTATATTTTTTTTCAGTTATTTTTAAATAGCTTTTACACTTTTTTTTATATGAATTGCCTTTTTAAATAGTTTTTAATTCTTTTCATTAATATATTTTATGTAACTTAGCAACAGCATTTGATTACAAATTATTAGAACCTACTTTTTGATTTGTTTTTCAAGAATTTTTAATTATAAAAATATATAAGTCATTTACGTTGTAGAAAATTAACTAATAATTAGAAAAAACACGAAAATATTTCGTAAAATCTACAACAAATGTGTCTTATTAAGACTACAAGAACAAACCACTTTTGAAACAACTACTTCTCTAGCCAATACTTCGACAGACATTGAATAGCTAGAGAAGTAGTTGTTTCAAAAGTGGTTTGTTCTTGTAGTCTTAATAAGACACATTTGTTGTAGATTTTACGAAATATTTTCGTGTTTTTTCTAATTATTACAATTTTTAATTGTTTTCTATATTAAAAATAATTAACTTTTTTCAATTATTGTTTATTAGAGTTTTAACAGTTTTGTCAATTTTTGTCTTGTCTATAATCTATACTTTTGTCAGATCCGACTCATATAAAAATAATTTTCAATTCATTTTATATCTACAATATTTGTCCTTTTCTAAGTTTTAATAAATATGTAATAATTTAAAATAATTTCACTTGTTTTAGCGAATACTACAATTTCAAATATTTTCTGAACTGAGATTGAATTATTTTAGCATTTTTAACAATTTGTTAAAATAATTTTCTATTATTTCAGCGATTATCAATTTTTAAATTAAGTGATTTCAATAATTTTCTGTTGAGACAATCAATTGTTTTGGCGCTTTGTTAATATCAACTGCTTTAGATATTGCATTAAAGAGTTTTATTAATTTTAACTGCCTATTCTTATTAATGTTCAATTGTTTTAATTAGTAACTACTTACTAACTACTTTAGTCCATTGTCTATTGTTTTTTTTTTTATTTTATAATAATTTTAATGGTTTTCAGGAATGACATTTAACAGTTCTGGCACTTTCATCAGTTTCAACACTTTTTTTCAATTTTAATCATTCGTCGCGTTATTTTATTCGCATTTATCTATTTGTGAGTTTCTTTTACAATTATCCAATAGTATCAATTGATTTTTATATTTATATTCATATTTTCTGCAGTGAATTTTAATTATTTTAGGATTTTGAACCATTAGTTTAAATAGGTTTCAAATTTTCGTCAAGCTTGTATTGATTATCAATAATTATCAAATATTTTCAACCTACCACAATAAATAATACAATGACCTATTCCGAGTCCCGACCTACCCTAATAAACTATACATTAACCTAGGTCATGAGTAAGCTATAAAGGCTACAAAATTCCAAATAGAAATAGGTTACAGACAAAATATAAAATACTAATTATGATTTATATTAATTGTTTAAAAACATGTTAGTATTATCTGAAGTGATAAATACTTTTACAATGATTAATTTTAACATTATTGTCTCTAATGCAAATGAATTATTAATTTTAAAATTATTCTCTAAAAATCAGGGTAAGAAAGTAAGCAAGATGATGGATAATTTAAAAATCATAAATGATTATTTGTAAACATCTAAAGTACTCTGCAGCATTTAATACAACCCCTATTGCAGTACAATTGAAGGTCAACAGATGTCATTGCGCACGCTGAAGCGGTCGTATCGATTTTCCGGAAGGGGGAAAGTTTTGTTGTGTTAGTCTCCGTTATCAAATCGAGAGATGGCAGTGAAGTTAGTCTATATTAGCAGTTTTTTCTTCGAATAATCGTACTTCGAAAAATGTACAAAGTGTAAAAAAAGTAGTAATAATTTTTATTTATTTAAGTAGTACAAATTTCTATGTAAAAATTACTAAATCTACATATTAACATTAATCTATATCAAATTACATTAAATGAATACTTACCTGTGTAATATATTTTTTAATTTGGAAAATACAGCTAATTATAGGAAAATACGCCTTGTAAAGTATTTAAATTAACATAAATTTCTAATTCAATGCGTAATTGTTCCTGTATAGTAAAGAAATCTAAATTTCAATAAGACAATTAAGATAATAACAAATGTTTTTAAAATCCCTTACTTAAAACTTCAACTAATTTATCTTTACTAGTAATTATTAATTTTTGAAATATTGTCTACTATACGAAAAACAAAACCAAATGTTTAATTAACCTTTTAATTATTGTTTACTATTATTATATAAATAATGTTTATTAGTAATCTTTAAAATTATTAGTTTATATTATGTATTAGATATTATTTTGATTTTAATAAATGTACTGACAATTTCTTCAAATTTAATCGATGTTAACTCATTCGACGTTGGATAGAGGGTGTGCAGAAAACTCGATATCGCAGCAGTATAATAGCAACCGCGACTGCTGCCGTATGTGTGTATCCCAATCAATCGAATAATTTCCATAGAAACAAGCAATTTCAGGCATGGAAGTACAGTGCGTCCGTAAAATGACACCAAGTATTGTCACCAGAGATGGGATTTAGCACCTGTCTTTGCATATGGGCAACGTAATCTACGCATTTTAAGCAGACAACCCCGACATGGGAGGGCATTAGGTACGTGCAAATATCTCTCTATATCTGTCATGCACACAAACATCACTTCACGTCGCATATGTACGCAAATCTGATTGATGTGATTGCGAAATAATGATAAGCCAAATGAATCAAAAGGTGATCGTTGTAACTACACAAGTTTCTTTGTTGCTTGTTACATTACCGGCTATAACCTTCAGTTGATAATTCCCTGGGATTCAATGAAAATAACTTTTTTTGTATTCGTAATTATTTATAATTATCTTATATTATTAAAAGCCTTAAAAATCATTTTCGAATATCAACTGATGTAAGGAGGGAACTATTATACTGAAGGGTTAGTTATAATAAGCTAAAATTATAATTACACTATTTACACAATTTATACAATACAATTCAATCAGGTTTTGTTTTTAATATTAGTTTTAATAATAGTTAAAATATTTTCATATATTTATACACTATAAATAAAATTAATGTAAACAATTATGCGTATAAAGTATGCATTATTCACAAGAAAAACAAATAGTAATTAATACGATATTAATACATATTTATATTTATATTTAATTACATCCTTTAACCTTTAAATACAATAAACATAAATAAAATGAATATAAATCCACAAAAATTATATCACAAGATAGTAAACTCCTGCTTCTCTTCATTTCAAAAATTGGAGATCTTACAAAACAGATCAAATGTATTGAGTGAGTGTATAAAACTATAACAGCAAACTAAATTTAATTACAAGGAGTAAATAATGACAATTAAAGAAGTCATTTATGTGTATATATACAGTCTATAATTACTAATGATTTGTGTAAACATATGGATTTACATCTATATAAAATAACTCTGCCTGCGTTAAAGAAAATGGTCATTGTCATACTGAATTGAAAATTGTCACCTGCTGTTTTTATGAAATGTGAAAATCATTTTCAAATGTATTATAAAATTTTGATAGCAGGTGTTAGCAATTTTGTCTTACATGGCAACAAACCTAAGTCTGTAAGACCAAAAAGCCTCAAGCAAAACGATAGTTTGGACAAATTTTTGATACAACATATTGCAATCAAGATGATTCTACTTCGTTATAAATTTTAAAATATAATTTAAAACACTTAGTTGTATAACACTTTTTATTTACTATTGACTCACAACTCAATTTTATTGTATCAAACAATAGAACATCGCCAATGACTGTGGATGATTGCAGGTGCTGATCCCAAGCATATTCACAATGATATTGTATTGTTTATTTATACAAAATTCTTATATAATATCCATTTAGACATATGATTTTTTTATATTAAAATTTAGTGATCTTCCACTCATATCTTCAACTATTCTCGAGTGTAGGTCCTTTGAAGAACTTCTTAATGGCAGTACATATTCCAAGTGTCCAAGTTTGGTTTATTTTGATCCCTAAAAGGAAAATGTAAATATACGATTTTTGAAATATTTCGATTCGATGTTGACACTGATTTTATTATTTAATCATTATTACCAACTTATCTTGGCAATGTACGCGTCCAAATGATAAAACGTTATTATCAAAATGTGTTTTCGTTGGTGCAAAGGTTGCCCCCATTTTACAGCAAACGCGAATGACTCCTCAGCGTTTGATAGTCAAATTCGACTAGTTGGATAAATAATCAGCCAACACCTTCAAAAATCGGAGAAGATCATATGCGGGTTTATATATCTGAGCTTCGAAAGAAGACCTCAATTTTAGGCAAAAAGTCGTCTTTACCAGTACCTCGAAAGCACGACCAAGAACATACCCTGGTTTATATATTCAGTTGAACCTGAGACAGTCGGTTTCTCACCTGAACAAGAAATTGATTTTTTTATAAACTTTTTGCTACGAATATTACGAAACTTAGACTTGCACCGGTACAAGATCCAACTGATGACCCAAGTGCTTATAGGTTAATGACCAATAAACTTGGTCGATTGTTCACTAAATGAGCTTCGAAAGAAGACCCTCACTTTAGGCACAAAGTCTTCTTTACCTTGGTCTATTATCAAATATTACCAAGTAAAACAGACCATATAGGGTGATTTTGGGATAGGTAGTACTAAACCGGAAGGGGTTGGAGGGGGGATCTGAGATCCTAGGCACCCTGTCCTAACCTTGCAGTTTGTGAATTGTTTAATGTTTAGTTTCAATTATGCTGCTGTGAATTGTGAACGTCGGTCGTCGGCATTCTGCAGCACTACAAATGTCAGACATTTCAGTACGACAAATTCTCCACCAAGATTTATTTTTTACCCTTCTTAAATGGCAGTTGTACACCAATAAAAAAAGTGCAGCTTTTGTTGAAGTGATATCCCAACTTTTGGATGCGATTTTGATAATAAGCGATGAGGCTCATTTTCATCTTAGTGTTGTTGTGAATCATCAAATCTTCCAGTACTGGGCCTCTGAAAATCCATAAACTCCTCATTAATTACCACTTCACAGCCCCAAAGTTACGGTGTGGTACGGCATCGGGATGTTTGGTGTAATAGAGCCCTACTTTTTGAGGAACACGGGAACACTATGACCGTGATTGCTTATAGAACTTCTCAAGAATCTATCTGAAAGAACGACGAATCAATCTGTGAAATGTTGGGTTCCAACAGGATGGCGCATACTGCTCGAGTATCGTTAGACAAACGTTCCCTAATCACATTATCTCCAGATTCGGTGATTTGCATTGAACCCCTCGCTCTCTAGACCTTAACTGTGGAGGTGTCAAAAGTCTTGTGTATATTATTAAGTTTTTATTTTCCTCAATAAAACATAACAATACATTACAATAAGAATATAACATACAAATTCAAGTATAAATATATTACATAAAAACATGTCGCATACAATTGCTCTGTACTTTTTAAATACAATTTACATCAATTCCTCGTAAGAATGGAGAAAATACCTCACCGGCAAAATTAAATTGTGAAAATACCATTTCTAGTTGAAATGAAACTACGTAGATTATAATCTTTTGATTACAGAATACCTTCTGCCTCATTCTCTCCACATGTGCAGTAAAGTGTAATTTATCACCAATAATAACATCAAGATGTCTGTCGGATTTCACTGCTTCGATTTTATTACCATCAATATTGATATTAATGCTACTATTGTTTTTACAAGGTGGTAATTAAAAAACATAATTTTACATGTATTGGGACTTAAAAGGAAGCTGTGGCTCTTTGCAGCATCGCAGAAATTCTGAAGATCTCTGTTAATATTATTACATGCACCAATGTGGTCAGAAGGGGGAAATGATTGATGTCGTCTGCATATTGAATTAGCTTGCAGGTGGCAATATATTTTTTTATAAATGCCGAGTACAGATTAAAGAACAGCGGTCTAAAAATTGAACTTTGAGGGATGTCGCTGTCCACAGTTAAGATGTCTGAAAAATAACCTTCGATTTTAATTTTTTTTTCTATCCAAAACGTAACTTGAAAACAACTTCAAACTATTTTCTGACACTCCAATATATCTCAAGAGAGCAAGTACTAGACGATGTGATATAGTATCGAATGCCTTGGAAAAGTCTAATAATAGTAAATAGGTGACCAGCCCTTTATCAGAATTAGAAACAATATCATCAGAGATAATTCTAATAAAGCTGTTGTACAACCATGACCTTTACAAAATCCTGATTAATTTGCAGGAATAATATTATTTTTATTAACATTATCATTTAACTGGTTGTACACTAGCTTTTCCGAGATTTTCGAGAGTGGCGAGAGAACGCTTATCGGCCGAACGTCATTACTTCAAATTGGTGTTGATATTTTGTTACAGGAATAATGATCGCAGTATTCCAAAGACAAGGAATTTTCTTTTTCCTAATGGTGTAGTTTATTATATGGGTGATAACTGGTAGAGCTGCTGGGCAGATTAAAAAGATAAAGTTTTAAATGTTACTTTACATGTTCGCTTAAAAAATAATAAGAATTCATATAATTTTATATACTACTTTACAATTTAGAGCAGTGAACATGCGAGTGGAGTTCACGTAGTGTTCTTCCACTCAGACCCATATTACTGGATGATGATATCCTCACCAGCAGTATATTTTAGCCACTTTAGGCAATATTTTAGCCATTGCTGGCTTATTTTTGCTCATTTTGTATGGGACTATTATATGTTATGTGTCATGTCATTTTTTATTCCATCTCAGTTCTTACCTTCAGTACTTGTACTTCGTGCACTCGCTCTAGATTAAATTTGGCATCATTTATTAGTAGAATATGAGAATTGTAGTAATTTATTAAGTTATCGTCATCAGCGGCTTTAGGTACGCTATTATGGAATTGCTAGATTATAAAGTTTAGATTTGTTAGATTTTCTGGTAATTCTATATTTTGTTTCAGTTTTATGTCATACTTCTTTAAACGAGAACTAAATTCAAAAAATGCCTTTTCAAAGACTATGTAGTAATTAAGCGATAAAAGAAGTCCTCGACCCTATTAGTAAAATAAACTTGACCAGTTTATTTTTATAAGCCTGTCTTGAGGCCAATTCTGTGCCAATGAGAAAATTTTGGAAATGCTTGAAAATATGAAATAAAAGCTCTCCAAGATTCTGATGCGTCGTTGGTGGTACGTGAGGCCTGATAGTGTTTTCTTCCTATAGGGCTTTTTTTTAACGTAAAGTCCACATTTATCCCCGTACAGTAGGACCTAATATGATGTTACATCGTGATATGATTAAGCAGAACTTTTTTTTACACAATCAACCGCCTACACGAGATTAACCAGCCGGTAATGCACCTACAAAAAAAGTGTGCGAAATTTAGGATCATTTTTGTTGCTTCTAGTCGATCGCCTGCTTCAATATGGTCAGTTCTTGGCCAAACAAACAGTAAAGAAGGCAATAGGTTGAGAATCCTTTACCTGTTATTTCAAAATGTTTTCCCAGGATATAAGTGAGAAAATTATATAAGAAAAAAAAAAAGAAAATAGGCTGTTAATCTGGTCTATTGGACAATGATTTTTTTCGGATTTTATTCTCGTAAATTACCCGTTTTCTTCATCAACGCTTAAAAAATGAAACGATATCGTTGTTTCAGCAAAAAATTTCATTCATTTCCGATAATCCTTCTGGATCTTCTCATCCAGTCACTTTTTATACGTGTTCACTTGATGTTTTCTCGATTCTGCGTTATTAGAATGTTTACAATATTTTGAACATGGTCACCCTTATTAAAGATCTGTATCCCAGTTCATTGTTCAGTATCAAACATCAAGCTCCTGAAACCTAATTAGACACCTTCCAACTTATTCTTGAACTGTAGCTGCCATTTTAGAATAGCAAGGTCGGTTTTTAATAAGAATTATCTTCTACATTATAAAATTCAGCGATTTTATTCAGGACTAAATTTTGCCTTGACACGCAGTAATTTCCCTGATTTTGATAAAGAAGCTGATTATCTTCTCCTATCCATTCTTAAATTAGAAGATAGCACCCCTTCTCACATCACTTGCAACACTAATTTTCCATCTAGTAACGAATAACTTTTAGACACAAAATGTACATCTGGTTACAAATTAATTAGCGAAGGAAGGTTTATAATTATTTTAATCAAGTTATTATCATCTTCACGTAACTCAATTAATCCAAACTTAAAAGTTGTACAGTTGATTGGTCTTCAGCTTTGGAATGCGTCCTCACATTATTCGCTCCATTAAATCCTTTGCATTTCTTCGTTGAAGGTGATAGTAATATTAGAGAATCCCGAAAGTGCAGTCGCTAATTAAAAACAATACATTATTTTATATATCATTCATTATATTAATTGATTATACCATATAGTAATCTTAAATTTTGCTAGATTTTTTGATAATACTTATAATTGTTCAAAAACGACCTATAACTTGTTTTATACATTTTCCATTATAAAAAACCGAATGTTAACAAAGATTGATAAAGATTAAGATAGACGTTATTATAGGAAAAATTACTAGCAATACAAGAGGAAAAGGAAATGTATAGAAACAAGAAGAAATTTACAGATTTTAATAAATATATGGAAATTAAATTATACTCTACTTTTATTAGTGAGTTAAATATAATTAATGATTGTATAATTACCGTGAAATGTATTTTTATTATACTTTTATTAAACAAAACGATGTTACATAATTCTATTTCATTCTCTCTTTCTCTCTCTCTCTCTCTTTCAATCTCCTTTGTTTATTTATTCATGAAATAATGTTACATTTCTCAATAATTGGATATCTGCATGTCCATTGGGAAATAATGGTAGTTATCATCAGTTCATTTATTTTTACATCAAAGCACCTACATATCTAATTATCTGTACTATATAAATATTTTCATTTGTGTTCGGTTTCAAACGCAAACATATCATAACATATGATATATTTTATATATATTAAAAGTGTAATATTTTATACACGAGAAAATCCGAATCTTCCAGCGTAAAGCAGGGTTGATCCTTGCTGCAACAATATCCCCGAAAATATATACTTTTCCAATCTGTTCGGGACGTACCGAAATGTTGTGTCACTATGTAAATTTGTCGGGCCCGGAAAAGGGGATTCCGCTGCCTCGTATTTGCCTCTTTGTTCGACGCGATAATGCAGGATGCGAACAACGACGCACACCAAGGGCGAAATTAGAGCGTTACAAAGGGAGGCTGCGAGGAGATAATGGGGTTATAGTATAATGTGCTTGTTGAGATTTATTTGCGAATAGTATTCGACGCATTCGGCACAACAAATGCCCGCGTTAAATTGTTTCGATACGTGGAATATCGAAATTCGCGCGGTATTTACCTTTGCACGCGCGCGGATTTTGATATTTAATGCGGGCATGTATAATTTCGTACTCGCAAAATAAATCTTGTATAGAATTAATATAATAGGATTATACGAATGTATACTGGTGTTTTAGAATTTTACGCGTAATCTCTTGAGATTAAACGTTTTCATGCGAAAATTGAGAATTCATTCATCAAGAAATTAAATATCAAAGTTAAATGATTTTTAGATTCTAAAATTAAAGACAGCAGTTTGTGTGTGCTTTCTCCTTAGCAGTTATTTTAGTTTCTAAAGTCTGTTTTTCGAGCGTTCAAACTCACTAGCTTTTACAATCAGATTTTATAATGTGTTTAATCCTATTCTTCATATTCTCAAGTTCAGGGATTCCAATGTGGTTCAGGTTAAACCATTTCACCGAGATATAAGTGGTTACAAAGCCGAAAACAATATCTATTTATAGTATATGATATTTTTTTAGCGATGGAGGGTCCTTTTTTAACAATAAACGTATCTGTTTTCTCTTGTCGTTATGCTTATACTTTCTAGAGTAGAGTCTGTTGTTGCGTATAGCATGCGCTTGTTCTGTTATGCAACATTTGATGGCATTGTCCAAAATAGCTGTCATTATCTTCATATTATAGGATTATTATATTGCAGCAAGACTTACATTGAATATTTTCTTTAATACTTGTTGTTAAAAATTTAACTTCCACGGGGTTTCTTATTAGTCCTAAGAATCGTGCAGTCACAGTTATCTCCTATTAACATCTGGAACTGTTCTGTGCTTAGAGGGACTAACATATTTTCTTCTTTGTTGGTTTTATTTTCGATCTCATATTATTGGAAAGCAAGTATATAAGATAGGCCATGAAACACCATCAAAAACCACTAGATATTGATGGTATATAATTGAGAAACTGGTTTCTCTTTGGTTTCCATGAAGGAGGTGATTTCCTCCGTGAGTT
Organism: Ontholestes murinus; assembly: GCA_963969525.1. Lineage (NCBI taxonomy): Eukaryota > Metazoa > Arthropoda > Insecta > Coleoptera > Staphylinidae > Ontholestes > Ontholestes murinus. The sequence goes on from OZ018389.1 coordinate 68,837,989, forward strand.
CAAAAACGCGTATTAATACTCCACCATACTCGCTATTAATTTTGTCTAAAAATTTTTGTAATTCTTTGTGGTTGAGAAAGCGTGATTTAATGAAGTTCAAAATTTTTACAACCACTTTCATCACCTCACCAATATTCACAGATTTATGTGAGTTGTGCGAAGTTATCACTATGGAATTAAAACACTTTGTTGTTTGTACTTCACTTTTATTCCGAGTACCATGTACATCTGACAATTTAAAAAAATGAAGTAAGGAAACAACCTCATCAATATTTGTGGATTTTGCAAAAAGATTTTGTTGATGAACGATACAATGGTAATGCATCAAAGAAGGATCTTTGTGCTGTTTTTTTTTTCATCAAATCCACCGTGCACCGTTTGTTACAACTGCAGAAAGGTTTGTCAATTCTAAATTATATCGTCTCCATACTGTCATCAAACACTCACAAATATCACATCCTTATGTAGTTCCTTTCATCGGAAAGAGGCCAGCAATCTTTGAGTGATAACAAAATTATTATCAATGCCCCAAATAAATATAACTAATTGAGCGGTATCGGTTATATCTGGAATTACTGGCCGCTGCCGTATGATGCCGGCTTTATATAGGCCGAACATGCCAACTTGGAAAATCTCGAAATTTCTAGCAGCTACGAGACTGGACTAGTAGATCCTTCTAGTAGTGCTAATTTCTAGAATCATTAGAAATATTCAACAGACATGCAACGCAACGCCATCTCGTGGTCTAGTGGCTAGACGTATTAGAGTTAGAGCGAGCTCACAGAGTGTATCTCTTCTAACTACGTGGCGCTAGCATCCTCGGAGTGTCGTTCATGGGTGCGGCGACATACAATATTTTTTTTAGCCTCTGAGGGCCACAAGAAATTAGCAGGCGGGCCGCATACCCAAGACCTTTGGCTTAGGTCATAATGTGTCCAAGGTTTCTCAAAATGAACAAATCCCACTTGACAATGGTTTGCTTATTGTTAAATCTGCAGGCTTATATGAAAATAATATAACAAATGATTATGATAAAATAAACAACTTTTGAAGAATAGCCTAATCGATTTCGAGATAATAAGAGGTTTATCTTCTCTGTATAATATCTTGAAAACTCATAATCTACGGAAGTTTTGTTTAGATTCTACTCGAAAAACAATTTAATGAGACTATCGTTTTTGAGTAAACCTCATAGCTTTCAAGAAGTTTCGTCTCGATATTTATTACACTTTTGTTTTAATCAGGTGATGTATAAGTGGACGAAAGCTTAATTAACACTCATTAATGGCATTGATCGAGAAAATCATGGCTGCAGCTGTAACGGAGAAGGTAAATAAACAGGTGTTCATTGAGCCCCTTCCGACTTTCTTCGAATCACCGCTTCTTTCCACCAGCAGCAGGAGACCGCTGACAGATAGCCGGAAATCGCCCTCCAACAACAACTGAGTGCACCCGAGACATTCGCTCCTAATGCAATTGGTTACTTTGAGCAGCACCATCCCCAAGAAAGTTACCAGGTTCATGGAGGACGTGGGAGTGATTAGTTGAGAGTAGACAATAGATCTGTTAGGTCGCAGTTCATGAGAGGTTAACACACCTCACAAGTACCCCATTTAACCTATAACCTATAACCTATTGGTCGGCTCAGCGTCAGGCAAAGCTGGGCAAGAATTACCGAATGACGTGCATGTATTACTACACTAGGATCAGGGTGGGACACTGTGTGTATGAGACGCACGCGGTTTCTAATGATGGGAAGTTACCACTTTGGAATAAAGTCATGTAATGTTCGCAGCAGCTAAAAATACATTTGGGTTCCAGAAAAAAGAATCAAAAGAAGAATGAATGACAACCGAGATCCTGAATCTAATAGACCGACTTCGCCCTCTAAGAAACAAACCACAGCACAGAAACAAATATTGGAGGCTCCACACAGAAATCAGGTTCAAAATAAAAGTAGCAAAAATCAACTAGCTAAAACAACAATGCTGCGACAACTTTAACCTCCACAAAAAGTTAAAGGAGACATCACAAAGGAAAACCACATGGAAAAACTATGTAAAAGTATTATTCAATTACAGCAGAACAACATTTAACAAGCAATCTGGAAATAATCTCACAGACCCAAGAATCACAAAATAAGAAATCAAAAATGCCATTAAAAATTCAAAAGATTGCAGCCGGACCGAACTAGATACAGGACAACTTAATCAAACTCCTCGACGACGACAGTTGAATGAACCACCCTTTAAAAATCATTCTCAAAGTGCTACATCAAGGACTGTTTAAGCAATGCAAAATCGTCATAAGTGAGTTTCGATGTAGAAAGGGACCAGAGAAGCACTAATTGCGAGCCAGGTGCTTGTCCAGAACTATCATCACCAACGCAAACCAGTATACAACTGTTTACTAGACTACTAAAAGCCATTTGACAGAGTATGGCACAATCAACTAATTGATATCTTGAGAAAAATTGACTTGGACCAAAAAGACATAAAGTGCATTGTGAGTTTGTACGGAACGGAAATCAAATATTAAACGTAGATGGAGAAGTAACAGAAGCTATAGAAATATGACGCGGTGTATGCCAGGGATGCATTCTATCTCCCCTGCTATTTATCCTTTATTCGCAGGAAACTTTTCAGTCTTCATTGGAAAACCTAGAAATGGATATCCAAGTAAATGGAAAATAGATTAACAATATTTGTTTTGCAGACGTCGCAATGATTATAGCAGACAACATGAGTGAATCAGTAAATATATGTAGTAAAGAGAACGGGTTGAAAATTCATAAGACTAAATATATTGTGATAATTAGAAACCCATACACACTAGAAAATATCAGCCTAACAATCGATAATTCATCTATAGAAAGAATAATAAAATTCAAATATCTAGGACTATGGGTTATTCGGTATACCCCATGAAACCGGAAAGGAAATAATCGGACTCAAGTTAGCAGAGGAGCGCAAAAAGGCATGGCAAAACCAAAATGGAATGAGGCATACGAGACTCTTCCTAGATGGTACCTGACAGCATGTTGAAGCTGTCTAGACTGAGCAGATTGAAACTAAGAAAAATCACAGGACTAGTCACTGGACACTGTGACCTGAACAAGCACAAACATAGGACGGGCATTGAGAAAAGCCCCCTATGCCGTGGGTGTCTGGAAGAAGAGGAAACTCCCCAACACCTACTGTGCACTTGCGAAGCATACAAACAAGAACGCAAGGCGAAACTCGGGAAGCCCATGCTTCCTGTAGAACAGCTAAGGAATATCCCCTGGCAGAAACTCCTGGACTTCTTAATTGAAAATACGAGAATCACTTTCATAAATAATAACAAACAAGTTCTGGCAAATAGTGAATTCGACTTAGACCTGAGAATATGATTCATACAATACTACGTATGCTCAGTCTTGCTGTATGGGATAGAAGCGTGGACGCTAAAAGTTATTACAATAAATAGGTTAAAAGCATTCGAAATGTATATTCCGCCACATATTAAAAATCCCATGGACAAATCGAACAACAAACGAAGAGATTTAACTTGTTGGTCGAAGGCAAATGTCATTTTTCCGAAACATCAGAGCATGGACAGGCAATTCAAGAACTTTTTGACACAGCAGGAAAGAGAGATGACATGAAACATATGATCGCAAACATCCATTAGTGGATAGGGATTAGAAGAAAAGTTCACTTCTACAAGGTGTCAACAGGATATCTTTAGAAAATTATGATGATTCACAATGGACGAATTAATTGAGTACACACCAATTACAAAACAACTACAGGTGGTAAAATGTGAGACAGATGAAGACTAGTACCCTCTGTCGAGAAAACAAGAAGAAGGTATTGAGGGGATGGTCATTTAATTTAAAAAACGGTTTAACATTTTATAAAATATATTTTGTTTTAAATTAGTTGAAATCATAGCAAAATTTTAAAAAAATGCGTTTAAAAACAGTGAGAAAGAAATAATCGATTTTTTAAACGGTTTAAATTAATACGTAAAAAATTTTGTTCACTGCACTCTTGATAAAACGTAATTATAATAAAGTAAATTAAATATTGATTTACAGGTGCAGTATTATGAAAATAAAAGTAATAATTAGAATTAATTATTTTGAGCGTTTCTGCACCATAGTTTTACATTATTACATTGTAATCTTGTAAAACAGCAGTGCAGAAACGCTCAAAATAATTAATTGTAATTATAACAGGTTTTGGTTTAATTATGTTAAATTCAGTTTCCTGACACGTGCTTCGGTCAATTATGACCATTCTCAAAGGAATTACAAAAATAACTAATCAAAAAGGAAGACGTGTTACAATATATGTAATATGGGATTAATTGCTCTAAAAGCCCAGAAATTAAAAGTTTTGAACGGTCAACAGTCCATACTGGTTGTTCAGGAGATTTTCACCGTTCCTAAGATAAATTTAAATATAAGAAGTGTTCCGATCACATCAACAAGCAACAAGAACCCTAGAAAATGCTCCAACCACGTGGCCCGAGCCAGAAAATAGGAAATGGTACACAAGATGGTTCATCTTGAGCAAACATCAAAAAATCATGCTTATGGAACCAACTAAAAGCCTGAATCATATATCATTGGATATCTGCCTTACAGAAGAGTATTAAAAATGAAATACATGAGCATTACATCAACCACCTCTAAAAACTAAATAATCTAAAAGGCGAAAACCAGACGTGTACAAAGGAGTCAACAAAACCGAAACATTATTTTTGGCACATCATTGCTATCCACGATTTAAAGAAGAACTTATCTAAGGCTAACTTTAACAATAATGAAATTGAACTCCTGAATAAAGGACTCAAAAATTCTTCGGCTCCGAGGAATCTGAAAGAAACCCTAAAAAAACATAGCTCTTGAAACAAAACTAACGTTTAATCAGATTTAGACAAAATCCCATTCACCAAACTTATGTTACCCTTTAAAATGAACTACCACATAGTAACGGTCGCTACCATCATTTTCGTTAGGAAAGAAGTTACAAAATTCACTAAACATTCCATCAAAAACCATCGTGAAGCAAACACCCTTAGAGAAATTTTAAAAAAATGCAAGGATAATAATCTAATTATTTGCTATTACGATTTTGGAAAAGGAAACAGTTTAACATTCATCGATGAAATTAACTTTTAAAACAACTGATAAGTTCCAGAAGCAGATTGTTGAAGCAATTAAGAAAGCGTACTCCATTTTCCCAGATAATGAGATTTATAAATATTGAAAAAAATTACTGATATCAAAAACTCCAGTGTCGGTTACAACTTCTTAAAAGTACATTTGACATAAATAACAACAAAAATAAAGACACGTTTAATATTCATCACCCTCCTCCTCCAAGGACTCATTATTTCCAGTGTCAGATCCAACTTCTTCGTAATCCTTTTCCAGAGCAGCAAGATCCTCACGAGCCTCTGAAAATTCACCTTCCTCCATTCCTTCACCAAAATTCCAATGGACGAAAGCTCTATTTGCGTACATTAAATCTAATTTGTGATTTAACCTCGACCACGCTTCTGCAATAGCTGTTGTGTTGCCCTCTGCACCTTCGCTAAATCTCAATTATGTACCACAATAGGTGATTGATAATTAATACATATAGAATTAGGAATCCACGGGCCTACTCAAAGAGCACAAACTTAACATCCAAATAAGACCAATTATTTCATATTTTCATATTTCATATATCAATACTCCCTCATATAAAGTGTGCTATCTTGTAGAAATAATTCCCTGTACATCCAAATATGAAATATAAACCTCATATAAAGTGTGTTATCTTGTTAACAAAATCTTTCCAGAAATAATTCCATGCACTTCCAAATACGAAATTAAAAATTCTATCGACATCATGAAATAAACTAAGAACCTAACACTCAACAACAAAACCATTCTGGTCTCTTTTTATGTCAAGAGCCTCTTTACCAGTACTTAAGCTGAAAGTAAAAAGTGCGAAGAACATTCATTATAGAAATCTCCAACTTAATAAATACTGGTTTAGAGCAAAATTACTTCCACTTCAATAACACCATTTAAATTCAGAAGGAAGGACTTCCCATGGGTTCACCATTTTTTCTGAATAAAATGTGGAAAAAGCCCTATAAATTATTTCATAAAATACTTTAAAGCGAAAAAGTTTTAACATTATTTTATCGTCCGCTTTCAGCATAAATACGTTTAACGTAAACCGCAATTTAACTTTTCCCAATAATCGAGTTAATTAAGGAAATTAAGGAAACTGTTGCGGCTGCAGATTAATACGAAGGATATTGATTTACGCTTCCGGAATATAAATGAGAAATAATTTTTTTAATAATAAAAAATACTAGATGAGATTAATCCACCATTTAATTCAATACCTCACAAGTTACAAAGGTTAAATCTAAAAAAAAAACTATTTTCCTAAAACATAGTTTAATTTCCAGTAAATATTTTTTAGTAGTGATTTAGTTTATTTTTAATCATTGAATTATTTATGTATGTAAAAATGTTATAGTGATGCAGTTTAGCACTTTTTCACAAGGTAAAAATGGTGATGTAGCCATCATATCTAGAAAACTATAAAGTTTTCACAAAAAGGCTATTTCTAATAATTTGCTCAATTTTGAATTCTTTACAATTACTTGTTACATAAATTTCATTTAACTCCTATTGTTTATTAGCAATAATCAAAAAATGTCAATTGTCATTTGTCGACTATCATCTGTTAACTCTTAACTGTCATTTGTCAACTACATCTATAATGTATTATTTGTTAACTGTTGCAAGATATCTATTAACTGTGATCTGTTTATTATCAACTGTCATCTGATAACTGCCAATTGTCATTTGTCAAATGCCATCTATTATCTATTATTTTTTTTAAATTTGTCAAGTATGTCTCAACAATCATTTGTCGATTTTTAACTTCCATCTGCCAACTGTCTTTTGTCAAGTGTTGTCAGGTGTTTTATTATATGTCCTCTACAATTTGTCAGTAGTGACCTACAATCTGTTGATTATTAACCATTATCTGGCAAATGTAATTTATTAATTGTCATCTCCTAACTATCAACTGTTATCTATTATTTGTCAACTGTCATTTGTTATCAATCATGTATTATTTGTTAACTATTGTCAGATATCTAATAACGGCCAGCTGTCATTTGTCAGTCACCTATTAACTATTAATTGTTATCTGTTGTTAGGTATATATCAACTGTCCACTGTCGATTTTCAACTGTCATATGCCAACTGTCAACTGTCATTTATCAAGTGCCATTTGTCCTCTATAATGTATTATTTGATAACTATTTTCAGATATCTGTCAAGTGTGATCTTTTGATTATCAACTGTCATCTGACAACTGTCAACTGCCATTTGCCGGCTGCCGCCTGTCGACTATCAATTGCCATTTGTTAATTACATCTATAATGTACTACTTGTTAACTGTTGTTAGATATCTATCAACTGACAACTGTCCATTTTCAACTATTATATGTCAACTGCCATCTGTTATCCATCATGTATTATTTTGTTAACTATTATCAGGTATCTATCAAATAATATCTATAATTTATCATCTATCAATAGTCACCTACAATTTTGTTATTACTAACCGACGTTTAGCAAATTTAATTTATGAATTATCATCTCTCAACTATCAACTGTCATCTGTTGTTTTTTAATTGCCATTTTTGTTATCAATCATATATTATTTGCTAACGATTGTCAGGTATCTATATACTGTCAACTGTCATTTGTCAATTATCATCAATCACATATTACATATTAATTGATGTCATTTATCGATTGTCAACTGTCATATGCCAACTATCAACTATCATTTGTCAACTTCCATCTTTCATCTAAAATATTTTATTTGATAACTATTGTGAGATATCTATCAACAGTGATATGTTGTTTATCAACTGTTATCTGACAATTGTCAATTATCAACTGTTATATTTCGAATTCTAACTGCCATCTGTCAATTGTCATTTGACAACAACCATCTGCCATCTATAATTTGAAAACTGTTGTCGTGTTGTCATCTGTCAATTTTCAGCTGTTATTGCCAACTGTTAGTAATGTCAATTCCCATCTGCCATCTATAATGTTGTATTTGTTAACTGTTGTCGGATATCTATCAACTGTCGTCTGGCAACTGTCAATTGTCATTTGCCAACTGTTAATTGTTATTTTTCAACTGTCATCTATTATGTATTATTTAACTGTTGAGAGGTATATGTATATCTACAAATGATAGTTAAATTTGTAGATTATCAGCTGTTAACTGTTAATTGTCAAATGCCATCTGCCATTTATAATGTATTATTTGTTATCAGATATCTATCAACTATGATCTCTTGATTATTAGGCACATTAACTGTTGACAGGTATGTATCAACTATCATTTGTTGATTATCAATTGTCATTTTTCAAATGCTATCTGCTATCTATAATGTATTATTTATTAATTGTTATTAGCTACCTATCAACTGTGATTCGTTAATTATCAACTGTCATCTGATAATTGTCAATTGTCATTTGTGAACTGATGTCAGGTATGTATCAACTGTCATTTGTTATTTATAAACTGTTATCTGTCAACTGCCAACTATTATTTGTCAACTACCATCTGGATCTATAATGTATAATTTGTTAATTGTTGTCAGGTGTTATCTGGCATTGCCAACTGTCATTAATGTCAATTAATGTCAATTCCCATCTGCCATCTCTAATGTTGTATTTGTTAACTGTTGTCGGATATCTATCAACGGTCATCTGACAACTGTCAATTGTCATTTGTCAACTGTCAATTGTTATTTGTCAACTGTCATCTATTATGTATTATTTGTTAACTGTTGAAAGGTATGAATTAACTATCATTTGTAGATTATCAGCTGTTAACTGGCAATTGTCAAATGCCATCTACCATTTATAATGTATTATTTATTGTCAGATATCTACCAACTGCGATCTCTTGATTATTAGGCACATTAACTGTTGACAGCTGTATGTATCAACTATCATTTGTCGATTATCAATTGTAATTTGCCAACTGTCAACTGTCATTTGTCAAATGCCATCTGCCATTTATAATGTATTATTTATTGTCAGTTATCTATCAACTGTGATCTCTTGATTATTAGGCACATTAACTGTTGACAGGTGTATGTGTCAACTATCATTTGTCGATTATCAATTGTAATTTGTTAACTGTCAACTGTCATTTGTCAAATGCCATCTGCCATTTATAATGTATTATTTATTGTCAGATATCTTTCAACTGTGATCTCTTGATTAATAGACACATTAACTATTGACAAGTGAATGTATCAACTATCATTTGTCGATTATCAATTGTAATTTGCCAACTGTCAACTGTCATTTGTCAAATGACATCTGCCATTTATAATGTATTATTTATTGTCAGATATCTATCAACTGTCATCTCTTGATTATTAGGCACATTAACTGTTGACAGCTGTATGTGTCAACTATCATTTGTCGATTTTCAATTGTAATTTGCCAACTGTCAACTGTCATTTGTCAAATGCCATCTGCCATTTATAATGTATTATTTATTGTTAGATATCTATCAACTGTGATCTCTTGATTATTAGGCACATTAACTGTTGACAGGTGTGTGTCAATTATCAATTGTAATTTGCTAACTGTCAACTGTCATTTGTCAAATGCCATCTGCCATTTATAATGTATTATTTATTGTCAGATATCTATCAGCTGTGTCCTCTTGATTAATAGGCACATTAACTGTTGACAAGTGTATGTATCAACTATCATTTGTCGATTATCAATTGTAATTTGCCAACTGTCAACTTTCATTTGTCAAATGCCATCTGCCATTTATAATGTATTATTTATTGTCAGATATCTATCAACTGTGATCTCTTGATTATTAGGCACATTAACTGTTGACAGCTGTATGTGTCAACTATCATTTGTCGATTTTCAATTGTAATTTGCCAACTGTCAACTGTCATTTGTCAAATGCCATCTGCCATTTATAATGTATTATTTATTGTCAGATATCTATCAACTGTGATCTCTTGATTAATAGGCACATTAACTGTTGACAAGTGTATGTATCAACTATCATTTTTCGATTATCAATTGTAATTTGCCAACTGTCAACTATCATTTGTCAAATGCCATCTGCCATTTATAATGTATTATTTATTGTCAGATATCTATCAACTGTGATCTCTTGATTATTAGACACATTAACGGTTGACAGGTGTCTGTATCAACTATCATTTGTCGATTATCAATTGTAATTTGCCAACTGTCAACTTTCATTTGTCAAATGCCATCTGCCATTTATAATGTATTATTTATTGTCAGATATCTATCAACTGTGATTTCTTGATTATTAGACACATTAACTGTTGACAGGTGTCTGTATCAACTATCATTTGTCGATTATCAATTGTAATTTGCCAACTGTCAACTGTCATTTGTCAAATGCCATCTGCCATTTATAATGTATTATTTATTGTCAGATATCTATCAACTGTGATCTCTTGATTATTAGGCACATTAACTGTTGACAGGTGTGTGTCGATTATCAATTGTAATTTGCCAACTGTCAACTGTCATTTGTCAAATGCCATCTGCCATTTATAATGTATTATTTATTGTCAGATATCTATCAACAGTGATCTCTTGATTATTAGGCACATTAACTGTTGACAGCTGTATGTATCAACTATCATTTGTCGATTATCAATTGTAATTTGCCAACTGTCAACTGTCATTTGTCAAATGCTATCTGCCATTTATAATGGATTATTTATTGTCAGATATCTATCAACTGTGATCTCTTGATTATTAGACACATTAACTGTTGACAGGTGTCCGTATCAGTATCATTTGTCGATTATCAATTGTAATTTGCCAACTGTCAACTTTCATTTGTCAAATGCCATCTGCCATTTATAATGTATTATTTATTGTCAGATATCTATCAACTGTGATCTCTTGATTATTAGGCATATTAACTGTTGACAGGTCAACTATCATTTGTCGATTATCAATTGTAATTTGCCAACTGTCAACTTTCATTTGTCAAATGCCATCTGCCATTTATAATGTTTTATTTATTGTCAGATATCTATCAACTGTGATCTCTTGATTATTAGGCACATTAACTATTGACAGGTGTGTGTATCAACTATCATTTGTCGATTATCAATTGTAATTTGCCAACTGTCAACTGTCATTTGTCAAATGCCATCTGCCATTTATAATGTATTATTTATTGTCAGATATCTATCAACTGCGATCTCTTGATTATTAGGCACATTAACTGTTGACAGGTGTGTGTCGGTTATCAATTGTAATTTGCCAACTGTCAACTGTCATTTGTCAAATGCCATCTGCCATTTATAATGTATTATTTATTGTCAGATATCTATCAACTGTGATCTCTTGATTATTAGGCACATTAACTGTTGACAGGTGTATGTATCAACTATCATTTGTCGATTATCAATTGTAATTTGCCAACTGTCAACTTTCATTTGTCTAAATGCCATCTGCCATTTATAATGTATTATTTATTGTCAGATATCTATCAACTGTGATCTCTTGATTATTAGGCACATTAACTGTTGACAGGTGTATGTATCAACTATCATTTGTCGATTATCAATTGTAATTTGCCAACTGTCAACTTTCATTTGTCTAAATGCCATCTGCCATTTATAATGTATTATTTATTGTCAGATATCTATCAACTGTGATCTCTTGATTATTAGGCACATTAACTGTTGACAGGTGTATGTATCAACTATCATTTGTCGATTATCAATTGTAATTTGCCAACTGTCAACTGTCATTTGTCAAATGCCATCTGCCATTTATAATGTATTATTTATTGTCAGATATCTATCAACTGTGATCTCTTGATTATTAGGCACATTAACTGTTGACAGGTGTATGTATCAACTATCATTTGTCGATTATCAATTGTAATTTGCCAACTGTCAACTGTCATTTGTCGAATGCCATCTGCCATCTATAATGTATTATTTGTTAACTATTATTAGCTCTCTATTAACTGTGATGTGTTAATTATCAACTGTCATCTAACAATTGTCATTTGTAAACTGCTGTTAGGTATGTTTCAACTGTCATTTGTTATTTGTAAACTGTCATCTGTCAACTGTCAACTATTATTTGTCAATTACCATCTGGATCTATATGTATTATTTGTTAATTGTTGTCAGTTATCTATCAACTGTTATTTGTCACCTGCTATCTGTCATCTATAATGTATCATTTGTTAACTGTCATCTGTCATTTCTCAAATGTCAATTGTCATTTGTCGAATAAAATTTGTCAACTACCATCTGCCATCTATATGTATTATTTGTTAACTGTTGTCAGATATCTATCAACTGTCGTATGTCAACTGTCATCTGTCATCCATCATGTATTATTTGTTATCAGGTATCTATAAAATATTATCTGTCCTATATCATCCGCCAATAGTCAGTTGATTATTAACCGTCGTCTGACAAATGTAATTAAATAATTGTTATCTCCCAACCAACAAATGTCGTTAATCAACGGTCTTCAGTCACCTATTATTTGTTAACTGTTGTTAGGTACCTGTCAACTGTCATCTCTCAAATGTCAACTGTCATTTGTCAACTACCATCTGCCATCTATAATGTATTATTTATTAGCTGTTGTCAGATATCTATCAACTGCAATCTCTCACATGCCAACTGTCACTTGTCAACTGCCATCTGTCAACCATCATGTATAATCAGGTGCTATTCTCTATCATCTGTCAATAGTCACCTACAATCTGTTGATTATTAGCCGTCGTTTATCAAATGTAATTTATTAATTTCAATCTCCCAACTATCAACTGTCATCTGTTATTTGTCGTCTGCAATCTACAATCTGTTAACTATCACACCATCTGTTAATTGCTATCTCTTAACTGGCAATTATCAACTGTCATCTGTCATTTTTATAACAAAAATAAAAGTTTATATTAGACTCAGATACTTATCTGTCATTTTCAAACAGACATGTATAATCCTGTGAATTATCATCTGTCAAGTCATATGTCACTTTTTTCTCGCACGTTAAGAACTTAATGAAAAACATGTTTTAATAAAACTTTATTTTAAAATAATGTAATTACCCAACTTATTTATAGTGGAAAAATTATCCAAAAATTCATACGATCAATTTTACATTTCGTTTAATTTTTGAATAAAAACAATACACAATCATTAACCTCCGCTACATAATATTTACTTTCGCAAACAATACATAATGGAAACCGTTTGACCTCAAAGTGCGTGTTTCCGTTGAAAATTCAAACAAATTCAAAAAATGATTGTTATTCTTTTACGCACGTAACGAAGTAGACTATATAAAAAGTATATTACCAATAAAACATTCTTCAGTCGTGTAATAAATTAATAGCTTCCCAATGGTACGTGTATTATTTATAGTCTAAAGTCGCTTTATATATAAAATATTAAGTAGCCCAGTCTAGTAGAAACGTTTTGGAAGAATTTATATTAAGATTCACATAAATTTAGACCTTTGTAAGTAGAACGTGAAATATTGTATAGGAAAAAAAACGCACCGGCAAATGACTTGTATAATTTTGTAATTATTAGTGCGAACGTGTCGGTTTTAGAGTGTACGTGTGTACAAATATTTAAAAACTCACGATTAGGTAAGTCATCAAATTTAATTCGTGTTGCCGTTGATTTGGAATTAATTGGATATATTATTTATCTATTCGAATAAATGACCTTCGTAACGGTGATTATTAAAATTATTCTTTTATATAATTATTAAAGGCGAACGAGCTCTAAAATTAAAAGAGTTGGAATGTAAACAGGTATTTCATACACGATGTCCTATATTTAAAAATAGATAATTTACTAATATGATTTATCTATTATATACTAATGAACTGATAATTGTTTTTTTTAATAACATTATGTTATTCGGTAATAGTAACCACGATATCTTATTTATTCGTACTATAAACATCGAATTCAAATATCTTATCTATTACATGTAGTTATTTAACAAGAGAAAAAATGATACTTTATTTATTTTGCTAACTGCTAATTTTAGTTTTAACGAATGTTTCCTGCCAGTGTTGTGCGCTGTAGATACTAGGACAGCCACGTGTACGGAGGCACCGGTGAGAGAAAACTCGTTAATAATTACTTAATTACCTTCACGTTGTCGTTGTTGCGTATTAATACCACTTGTTATCGTTGATGAAATTGGTGAAATCCGGCCGTGATCATTATATAAGTTTAAGGTTAATAAAATTGCTCCGCGTGTTATTTGATTACTGTATAATGGGTGGCCTACATTAAACCATTGAACGTACGGAAAATATAAAAGTCAGGTAAAAGTGTGTACGTTTTTAAGGTTTAAATATAGCCACCTCTCATAGCTGTAATGTAAGCACAGCGAAATTAAAAACAGATGCTGTATTATGTTAGTTTTTTTCATATACAGTGTGGTTTTTTTATATTGAAGGAACCACAAACATAAATTCAAGTAGCTCCTTTTTATGTTAAAGTTTATGGTTTAAATTAACATTATTTTGCATTAATATCAATATTTTGAATATTTTAAAATGTCGAAACGTGAATGTGAATTATCGAAAGTGTGAAAGAATTATCGTGACATAGTTTCTGAAAACCAATTTATCACTTCATTTGAGTATTTAAATAAAACACTTTCTTCTTTGATATCACACTATATTTTTACTAAAAAGTCGTGTCACTGGTAAAAATATAGTATGATATCTACAAAAAAAGTGTTTTATTAAAATATTCAAAATGTATCACGAAATGAACGCTCAATCATTAATCAACTACATTTGTGAGCAAAGGCAAAAAATAACTAAAAGCGAAAAAATGAAAAAAGGTATTTAATTTTGTTTAATTCAAGTGAAAATCTTTTGAGAATTGAATGCAAAATTTACTAACATTATTAAATACATAAGCACAGACCTAAGTGTCCTAAGGAACAAGAAATATCTTCATTGCACTATTGAGCTACCTTCACACATAAACAGCACATTTTTTGATCATATCCATCATTCCTTTCCCATTGAAGATACCTTTTTTTGCAAATCATCATGCCATAATAATTGGAGACCAGATAAATAAACAACAATCAAAATTGTTATCCTCCTTTGTTTATAATTCCAATTCCATTCGCATCTCAACTTTTGCCACATTCATCCACGCCGATATCCTCCTTTGTACCAACAATATTGTACATGTATACGTAATACATAATTTGGAACTTATCCCCTCACCAACTCCTCCTCCATCAAAAACTTTATATCAATTTAAGTACTACGATATGAATGGAATAACCAATCATTTATTAATTTTATAAAATCCCATCCTGATTCCATATCGCTACCCATAAAAATATTGCCCAATTCCATCTTAAAGAACACCCAGAAATAAACAAAAAACCATACCTTCCTTCATCCTTAAACTAATAAAATACAAGCGAAAATTATGTATAATTTTCATCACTTTCATCAATCTCAAGGACAAATCTCAAGTTCTAATTAAGAACCACTTCTCTTAATATCGAACTGCCAAACAGCAGACCTCTAAGAAAATAAATCTGCAATATTCTTTCTAGATGTCAAAAAAGAAGTCGATTCCGTTTAATACTGTATATGTGCAGTTCCCTCAAGCTCACGGTTCACCTATTAAATCAATTGTATAGTTTTCTAAACACTCGCTTCATTCAGATTAAATTCCGTAGCTCCCTCTTCAACTGATTGTCTCCTGATCAAGTTTCTCTCCTTTCTCCCATTCCATAAAAACATTGTCCAATTCCATCTTAAAGAACACCCAGAAATGGACGAAAAACCCTACCTTCCTTCATAAAATACAAGCGATAATTATACAAAGACTTCAGACAGATGAGAAGTGATATTAAAACAGAAATTTAACGTAATGACTAAAGACTTTCACAATTTAAAAGTGATTTATGCACAAAATCGTACAAAACCATAAATTGCATGGCAAGGAAATAAAAAAAGTTAAGTAAATATCGCAAAATTACTGACCCAATGACAAATCAACGATCAAGGAGAAATCAAAAATTGCGAAACACTTTTAAAAATCTTACAAAATAACAGAAAACAACGACTATGATGAAGACTTTTAAGACCAAGTTGGCACATGATATTAAGCCTTTAAAAACTCCCAAATTTCACTCATCCCAAACGACGTAATCAGGGAGGATGACTATTACTAAATACCTTTCCGATATAAAACTGTAATAGCTTTTAAACGAAGTGATAAAAAATAAGAAAATAAATTGCAAATAGAAGTTTAATTCATGTATATTTTTACATTAACTGTGGGAAATGGTGTCGGTTAGATGTTGACCCGTACAATTCACGGACACGTCGCTCTTTTCATTGCATTTTGCATCACTTTTTCCAGCATGATGGGTGTAATTTGCGCAATTTCCGCTCGAATGTTGTCTTTCAGCTCCCGTAAAGTCCGTGGTTTGTTAATGTAACCCTTTTCCTTTAAGTAAACTCACAGGAAAAAGGCTGCGGCCATCAGATCAGGTGAGATGACACTATTGAGAAAATTGTTCCCACAACAAGTTCATTGTCTCACGAGCAGTATGTGCCGTAGCACCATCTTGCTGAAATCATATAGTGCCAATGTTGTTGACCGCTTGGAGGAGTGATCAGAGGAAGACTTGAAGCATTGTTCGGTAGCAATCTCCATAAATCCTGCGTGAGATTATGTCACAAACAGTCACACAAAGTGGGTGTATGAACGTTCCTGAATATTCCTAAAATCTACATTTTTGCTTATAAACAAAACCACTTAAATGAAAGTACGTCTCGTCAGTCATCATTAAATTTTCCAAAAAAAAACAGCTCTGCAGTATTCTAATAAGTAAGGAAGTAAGTAATGTCAGGTCACCAGGGTGGAGCTGTTAAACCAACTGGATTTTGTAGGGGTGTAAGGGCACGCCGTCTAGCCAACTATATTGTACATCATCATGGTAATGTTTCAGGGTTTTCTGCAACATTTTGTCTAACCAGCTCGATATTTTCGGACGATCGTCTAGAATAAGGTCTGCCAGCATTTTTTCAACGTTTCTATATAAATATAGCGCTCAAATTTAACCACCATAAAACGAGTAGTGGAAGCTGTTGGTACAGTGCGAACTCCAAAATTTCTGGTATTCTCGTTGAGTGGAAATGACAAACCGTCCGTTTTTCAAAAATAATAAAACTACTGTTGTGCGCTGTGCAATGGAGTATCTTTCCATATTACAATCTCCCAAGCTCATTCTCTGCAACAAAAGCAAAATATGCCAAAAATATTTACAAACAGGAGAGATATGATGTTTTTAAATCAGAAAGTTATTTTTTGCCCAACCTGTATACAGCTACCAGTTGTGATGGTGGCTGATCTGGAAATCCCTCTTTACATATACACTTCTACATCATAAAAATATACAACCATATATGTAAAACTCAGAATATAGCACTTGAATGAAAAAAAGGAATAATTACCAGCATATCTAAACCTGACAATGATCTACTTCATCCCAGCAGTTACTGCCAATAACCTAATTTCTGTCTTTGGCAAAATTTCATTATTTATTTATTTCCTAGTCCTTTTTCAGGGTTAAGTGGCCTAAGGGTATTTCTGTTTGCTAAGATTAGTAGTTTGATATAGAATTAATATTACTATACTTACCATGACTATGGTTATATTTATGGGTATGGTTTGAATGCGTATTTATTTATAAATTTATGTACCCGTAGATGTTTCATTTTTAAGAGTAGGATTTTGTTCTACTCGGATCCGATAGTTTTTGCTTTTTTCTCAGTTTGACATCAGTTGAGTCGAATTTGGCTGGATGTAGAGACCTTATGATTCTTAAGTAATAATGTCTTACATATCAAATTTCATTTCCCAATATCAGACTTTCTAGAACACAGGTTTACAACCCTTACACTAGCCATTCTCTTCACAAACTGCCAAACAGAAGACCTCTAAGGAAACAAATCAGCAATATTCTTTCTAGATGTCAAGAAATAAATCGATTCCGTTTAATATCGAGGCTTTCTGAATAAGTGCAGTCAGTACCCTCAAACTCACGGTTCACCAATTAAATCAATTGAATAGTTTCCTAAACATTCGCTCCCTTCAGATTGAACTCTCCAGCTCATTGTTTTCTGATCAAGGTTCTTCCCTTTCTCCCATCATATACAATCTGTTGGTACATCAACACCAAAACAAATTAGTTCAACCTTTGAAAATGATCGAGTATCTGAAAATAAAAGTAACAATATGGAACATAACAAGTGTTTTTCATCGCCAAAATTATTCTTTCTTCTTCTTCTTTGATGGTACTACAGCCCAATTCGGGCGCTGGCCTCTTGTATGATTTGTCTCCAAAGTTCACGGTTATTTGTTAACCTTTTCCAATTACTTTACTTTAGCAATTATTACCAGCTGGTCGTTTTCCTCCTGGTAATCTTAGAATTACCTTTATTGCAGCCCTTGCTTCTTTACGCCAATGATACTTATTCTAATGATCGATTCTCGAATAGCCATTATACAGACCTGATTTTCGAAATTTGTGTACTTCCATCAATCTCAACCAATCTCAACTTCTGCTTAAGAACCCCATCTCTTAATATCCATAAATATTCATAATATATATATATATATATATATATATATATATATATATATATATATATATATATATATCTCCGCCACCTGTAAGGATCTAGGTATATTATTTAGTACCAAAGTAACTCCTAAAAATCACTCCACTTCACTTAAAGCTACAGTCAAGAAAAAAACGGCCTAGCCCACATAAGGCAAGATATACAATAACAAACAAGTACACATATCTATAAAATAATCTGCCGCACATTACTTGACTATTTGGCTATCCTCTTCTACAACTTTACGTTGCCTACAAATCGTAGAAAGATCAGCCCTTAGAGTCCTAACCAAAATTAGACATCTACAAAAACGTCTCCATAATCCATCATATTGCTTTCTATACGTAATACCCATTCAAGAAAGACTATTCTCTCTTGCCAAAACATTCGCCCTAAATCCTCAGCTACTTCCAAGTCTTGAATTCTCTATGTATATTTCCAGGAAAAAATTATATTAATTAATATTAAACACCCCATGAAATTATTTAATATTTTAATATACTTCTTTTGTAATTACATTGTTTTATTCAAACAATCACAAGTGTTGCACTAGCAATGGTGGTTTTCCAGTCATCCTTATGTGTATTTCTTGACTTTCGGTTTTTTCTTGAATAGCCTGTTCCTGGGTTCGTTTACGTTTCATTTATGAAAACTCTTGAACGATCATTCAATAAATTTCCCTCCACCCGGAATGTCCTCAAGTTTCCTGTTAGCTCGTATTCTATATTAAAGTCAATCTCTTCTTCAAATTTAACCTAACCCAATCGACAAGTTTCCCATTTTTTATTTTCTTTAAGCGTTTATCATTTTTGCTTTTCTTTTGGCTTTATCCAGTTGTTTCTCTATGAATTTAAGTTTGGATATGTCTGACACTCTTT
Organism: Ontholestes murinus; assembly: GCA_963969525.1. NCBI lineage: Eukaryota > Metazoa > Arthropoda > Insecta > Coleoptera > Staphylinidae > Ontholestes > Ontholestes murinus. Next base: position 68,857,655 of record OZ018389.1, read on the forward strand.
TCTTTTCAATCCTTGCTTTGAATCTTGCCTCTTCTAGCATTAATTGTTCTTTCTGTTTACGTCTTTGTTTGGTACTCTTGAGATTATTTTTCAAAGGTGGATTTACTGATTTGTATTCATTGTCAGAGGCGGCATTTTCTTCATTATTAACTTCATTAAGTTTTGGAAGACCTTCTGCCATTTCTTCAAATCACGAATTATCACGTCCGTCTCGTGTGACTTTTCTGAACATTCCTTTAGTAAAACGATTCAAATGCTTCTCCTAGTTGATAATCTTCTCTTCCTTTTCGGCTACTATCTTCAATAAATCCTATTGGTCCTTAAAAGAGGAGTTGTAAGACATGTCTGAATGAGGAATTTCAACAGCCTCAAGTGCTGTTGCTTTTTTCCCTACAGTTCGGGGCACACGTTTAGCAGTTTTACCACGAACATCTACCAGATGACGTTCAACATCACCACTTCGTTTCATAATCTCAACGCTTTAAATAAATATGAACTAATTTAAGACAATGCCCTTAACTGTAATTATGACCTCTCAAACAATAACAAAGCCAAAATTTAAAAAAAAATACCATTGGTCCACTGGTTAATAGCCAGTTGATGAAGATACTCCAAGTTTGTAACTATAATCATTATTTGTGTTCTGTATCCACATATTTGTCAATAAAGATGTTTGTATGTATAATTTAGCTAAATTTACCATTTACCATTACGGATATTTAAAATTTATATAAATATGTACCATATATACAAAATCGAATTACTAAAAGTGTGAAATTTTTATTGTGGTTTCTGAAACCAAATTTATTTTTATAATTCACAGAAATATATTGTTGTATTTATTTTTTTAAATTCTAGTAAAATTAACAACCCACCTAAATGGATGGTAGACTTTAATTATTCAATTTTGTAAGTTGTGAATTTTATCTTAGAATATGCACATTAAATATGCACTTATTCAATGTTCTAAGATAAAATTCACAACTTTCAAAAATGAATAATTAAAATCTACCATCCATTCAGTTGGGTTATTCTAATAAATAAGTTTAAAGAAAATAGAATTACAACAAAAATTTAATTTAAATAATGTTGATATAATTACAAAAAAAAACATAATATTCTAAAAGAGTTATGAATGCCAATGGATACAGATATAACATTCAAGTGACACTTATTGTTTAAAGTGTTGCACTAAATTCCTTAATTGATAAATCATCCCTACAATTATCGATGGTGTATTCACTCAATTAGATAAATTTAGTACAACGCTTTATAGAATGGAAATTTTTGAATTCTGAAAATTAAATATAATAAATTTGGGCAGAAAAACCCCAAATCGATAGAATATCCAAAAGAAAAAAAAACTTTATAAATCATTCATTAATTTATTCCCTACAATTATTTCTTTTAGAATTTCAATATTGCTATTTTTTAGAAACTACAGAAACTTTTTTATAAATTTATTAATACAAAATTAAAAACAAGATCTTTATAGAAATGTTGATTAAATAAAAATTGTTTAGATTTTTATTATCCAAAACTTTTTCAAATAAAACTTTTTCAATTCTTTTCGTTTTGTTTTTAAAGAAAATCTAGAAAACAAAGAAACTGTCTTGAGAAATGAACCACTTTAGTTACACAAAGTTGTACAAGAAGTTTTTCTGATAGAATCTTAGAGCTCACGTTTCATTCCAAAATACTTAGTGGTTCTTAGGATTTTAAAAATGATCTAACTGGACAAAAAAATCTCTGTTGATATTTCGGCTTCGAGAAAATTTACGAAAACATCGTACAGGGAAGTACTTTTACAGTATAAAACCCTTTAGATGGGTAATTCCCCAAATTATATTAGATAATTTATTAGAATAATCAACAGTGAATTAAAAGAAATATTTAGGAAAAGGCAAGCGGATGGGGTAGTAATCGGAAATTTTGTGGATAATGACATTAATAGCGAAAGATTAAGGAGGAATAAAAGATATGCTGAAGAGTGTGGAAAGTGAAGACGAAATCGCGTGGAGTGTTGTGAGAGATAAGTGGTCAAAATGGTTGGCAGACAATTTCTGAGTGGCACGTAAATTATATAATATATATTAAATAAAAGTCAACTTCAGTTATGCATTTATTTCAAGAAACAAGCAGAGTAAATCTGCAGTATGAAGCAATGAAGAGAATGGCAAGTGATGAGATGAAGTTGTATGGATTATAGGGGAAAAGACTGCTGTAACGTGAGTTGATATAAGGAAATTTAAGTGAAGAATAGAGCGAAAGAAAATAGATGAAAAATGGAAGTATCAGAGAATAAAGTCATTGACTGGTTAGAGCTTGGATAAAAGAGAAAAGGAAGGAAATGAAAATTCATAAGAAGCCGGAATGTATTAAAAGAAATCGATGCAACGGCATGTGTTAATGGAAATGCGAGGTTGCCAAGTAATGGTCTACTCAGTAGGAAAGAAAATGTACCATTTGCAAGAAATGGTTGTGAAAACGTGATGGAAAATATATATTATGTATGAGTGAAAAGGATACTTGGAGATTGTTATGGGTCGTAAAAGGCTAAGTCTTCTCGTTTATGTGAAAATTTTAAAATTGAATTGTATTACAAAAGGCGCCTTTTGTGAATTTCGATATACGTATGACGGTGCGCGACTTAACAATTGCACTGACGCAGATATCGGCGGTTTTCAATTTAGCACTTTCAACACAGCACATTCCATGAATGACAGCGGTCAAGAGAAGGTTGTGTTGCTGTTAACCTCGGCATGACAAAGGAGCCGTCAGGAGAGGACAGTTTTCTCCTCAGGTACTCAAAAATCTTCTTACTGAGTGGCTTCGTGAGAATGTCGGCGATCTGGTCTGCACTTTTGACGTGTAACGGCTGCACCGTAACTCCCACATGCTCCCTGGTGAATTTCCTGGAGATGTCTATGTCTATGTTTCTTGCCCTTCGTTATCCGACCATCGTTCGTGTTTTTCAACATATGTATGGCCAACACTGCTCTCGATACTTAGTCTCTGCCGTTGAAGTGGCCACCAGTCCTTGCTTTTACGTACTCCACATTACTGGTCCTCTACGCATCACGAGTACTCCGGTGGTTGATCGCCCTAAAAAGCTGAAAACTGTCTCCTCCATAATCCGAGTCAATATATGCGGACACGATATACTTCGATCAAAGAAGATTCCCATTCCAAACGTTCCTTTCAGGTACTGAATGCGCTTCACAATTTTCCAATAGCTTTTAATAGGTCTACTGTTGAATCTGCTCATGTAGTTTACGGCAAAGCTCAGGTCTGGCCGTAAGATGGTGCTCAGATAGAGAAGACTTCCCACGGCTTCACGATATGGTATAGAGTACGATGCTGGCTCGTCGTTGAGCACACCTTTGTTGTTTTGTAAAGTTACAGCTTGGTTGTTCTTCAGTTTGCATTCTTATGTACGACAGCTTTTTCGGAAATGTCTTGTCAAAATTAATCTCAAACTTTTCATTCAGTCAAAAAATACTTAATTCTTTGCATGATACCAACGACATGGTATCATCGACAAACATCACCATCAGAATTGTCTTGTCCTGATTGTAATAGATGCATTGGTCGTTATCGGTACTTACGAACTTGAGATATTTCGATATTATATATGTTGGAGGCTTCTACTTCGTTATACATTTTTGTAAATTGAATAAAACACAATAACATTGTTTGTATAACTTGAAAACTTTTTATTGTGACTAGTTTCGACAAATTTAGCTTGTCATTATCAAACACATAGTTATATATTTCGATATATTTTGAGATATTTCGAGATTTTCTCATTACAGTTTTTGGGAGCTTGCTTTAGGCCGTAGAGACTCTTTTTCAGTCTGCACGCTCATCCGGTAACGTCGTCAAAGTCCTCCGGCAGCACCATACATATTTTTTTTCTTCAAGCTTCCGTACAGGAACGCATAGCATTACGATAAGAATCTGCCTAAGCCAATCGAGCGACTAAGATTGTAGGACTGTCGACTAACCGAGAGTGAGGAAGCAACAGAGACCTCAACGCGCAACGCACTCTTTTCGAAGCAAGGGAGGGAAGCAAACGCGAAAACGGCGGTGGAATGCTTCAAATGTGGAAAGAGGGGTCATGTCAAGAAACCTAGCAAGGGAAAGCCTTGCGCAAAGTATCTGACCTACTGTAAATCTAACTACGCCTGCAACAGCTGCAACTAAAAGGGGCATTTTACCAGAGACTCCTGGTACTTGGACAAGGGGACAACTCAACATATGACCTTCAGACAAGACTGGCTGAACTATTCGACTTAGAGGAGATAGTTATCATTGTTATTGGATATTCAACAATATTGGAAGTCATTGGAGTAGGGAATGTAAAGCTGGAGGTCTTTGACGGAACCACTTGGCAGAAAACACAACTGATCAACGTTATTATGTTCCCAAACTAGTTTTTAACCTGTTTTCAGTGACACGAACTGTGGACAAAGGGTATATACCGTCAGCGGACAGCAATCGATCGATCTTTGAAACCAGTGAGAGAAAAGAGATGGTCGCAGTAGCAGAACGAGATGGACAACTTTATCGAATGATGATTCGCCAGGAGGAACCTGGCGACACGGGATTTACATGAGGAGCTAGCTGCAAAGGACGCTCGTACGGGAAGCAGCATAAAGTCTCACATTCAGCAAACCCGAAGGTCGCCGACGAAATACTAGATGTATGTCGACTTGGAGGAAATGGACCGAACCCATTTCATACTGAATCAAATATGTACAAGCTTGAACAGCTATGGTTCGGGCGCCAGTTTGACTTAAACAAATTGAGAAAGTTTGGATGTCCCTGCTATATTCTCCCCGGACCACAAGCGGACAAAAATGTCAAGAATGTCAAGAGAAGGAATCTTCGTTGGATACGACATAGACTCGCCCTGCTACCGGGTGTATGTTCCAGACCAACGCGACATAGTTAGCTCTGTGGATATCCTATTCGACGAGGACGATAGATCCAAGTTGAGCAATGCCAGGGTGGAAGTCAGAAACGAGGAGCCAGATGATATACAGGAGAGAGAACCCAAACTGGACCACTGCTATCAGGACAAGGATGATGAAATGTCAGGCAGTGAGTTCGACTCGCTCATTAGGATGAAAACCTGGAAACTCGTGCAACCATCAGGATATGAGTAGAGATACTAGGATTTTGTTGATCTAATTAGAAAACCCATAGCAGATAATCGGACAGAAAAAAAAGGAAATCCGAAAGTGGAGAAATTAATATCTACTTCAATACCAGTTAAATGTAATGAATTTAAAAAAATGATAACAAATAGCCAGAATGTATTCGACAAATCAATTTTGTGTTGAACGATAGGTCCAACACAAAAATAATACTGAATATATTCGTCCAATCCAACAGACAGGGAGGAGGGTATTAATGCTAATGTAAGAGGAATCTAGTGGCATTATATAAGGTACGGATAGCGAAAAAATGTAGATCAGATACAGTAGTTTATGAGTCCAGCTAGTCGTGGTGGTAAGTACTAGCTTTTGTCTTAATTAATGCTAGGTCAATGTGACTATAAAGAGCATTCATTCTCTACCTTACGTCGATTCAAACTATACATATTGGTTGGCTCTACTATTTTTTGCTACTTGATCCTGAAAGTGAAAGTAGCTGACAGAAACCATGAGAATACCCTTTGAACAAGATTATTGCAAATTAATTGAATGCAATTTTATTTATGTAATACACTAACAAACATGATACAGGCAGATTATCTTGAGATAATAATATCTGTTGTACCTCAACAATATACTCGTAATAGGACAATTCTTCGAAGTTCTCGAGAACTACGAGAAGGTGTAGAAAAGTTTCCAGGTTATAACTCCGCCCAAGAGTAAGGATGTTGCTTGCAGTAAATGTGCAAAAAATTTGAACTTTGAAGAAATGGCCGTGCCCAAACCAATTACAATAGTTCCAACGTTGTAGTGGCATTAATAGAAACATTTTTTGATAAAAAATAAAATAAACTTTGACGTTTTTTTTTGTATTTTATTACAAATCTATAAGAGTAAAATGTAGAAAATATTTGTGGAGAATGATAAAATACGTAATTGTAAAGAAGAATTTAGAGAGTAATGAATATTGTTTAATGTTTAAAATTGTTGAAGTCCTCTACATGATCGTAAATTAATTAATAATTTATAAAATTATAATGAGACCATCGTTGTACTTTTCCTGTACTACTAATTAATAATAAACTACTTTGTATATATTATAAACTTTACATCTTTATTTATGTCTAATTTCATTTTAAATTGCCCTTCCAATCATTATGAAACTGTATGATTTGAAATTTTATACTCTACACTATTTACTGAACCTGAATAATCTAATTGGAATAGCGCTCGACTAAAAATCAATAGGGCTCAGACCCGAGTCTTCTAGACGTATTATAAATAAGAATAAAACAACCTATTTAATTTATGATAAAGACGCCATTAAGGTGACATCTATTGTGGAGACTAGTTGCACTAATTTCCCTAATTGAGTAGACAATTAGAAACCGCCTAATAGTATATCCACGCAATTAAGAAAATTCAGTACAACGTCTAGATAATAGATGTCACCTTAATAGCAACTATATCCTAAGCTAGACCTAGAATTTTATGTAAGGTAAATAAAAAAATTGGCTTAAAATTTCACAGATTTAAACCAAGTGTTTTATTTACCTTATATATTATGGAATTACCCCAAGTTACAGCCTCGTCAATTCAATATTTAGAATTTTATAACTTCATAGTAACATTGCGTTGTCCTGTCCTCAACTGTATTGCCTGTAGATGTTGTTGACAGGGAAATAATAACAATGTTTACATTGTTATTATTAATTGTCGCTGCTGCTAATTCTCTAATCGTCGGTATTTTTTCCACTCAATTAAGGAATCAGTGTAACGTTCAGATAATAGATGTCACTATAATTGTGTATCTATCCTTAATGGAGAACTGAAGGTTTATAAACTCCCTGTCTTTAAGACCCTAATATGTCCCCTACTATAAGGATGTCTATGGAGGATTTCCTCTTGTTTTATCAAACAAAAAAACCCGAATTTGTCGAAACAACCGGTCTGTAGCTGTAAACAGATTTCTATTTTCAAAATTTCTAAATAATTAAGATTTACAACGGAATTTACTAATTTCGAGAATGAGGTATTCTACTGTTTAACGTCGTCATTAATTATAATATAGTCCAACTAATTTCAATTTTTTTCAATAATGATTCAGGCAGATAAAAAGAAACAAAAAATCCATAAATTACATACAGATAAGGTATATTATCAGAAAACAGTTTACCCACTGATAAGAAACTCATCTGCAGTGAAACGTGCAGGTGTATATTGAGTCACCGGAAATGTCTAAAATATTCCCGTTTTGTTACAGTTGATAGGAACGTGCGGCTGTGTGGTTGGCAAGAGAGTCGACGGGCGCGAAGACAAACTGTACACCGTATTTGAAGATAACGAAGATGGATTGGGCTTACAGTGGAGTGAATAAGACTGTGCCTAGGAATGCGGGTCCGGAATGTGAGGGATATTTGAGCCCGAATTGGCGCCGTGCAGAAACTGTGATAGTAGTAACGCTGTGTTTAATAACTTTCCAATGGGGTCTGAAGAGGATCAGCCTGCCGGAGGCGGCGTACGTGCGCAGGGACAGGGGCGGCCGTCGCGCCCTCCTGGTGATCATGTCCTTGATTTGGGGCATGGAGATTGGATATAAGTTTTCGTCGCGTACTGTGATATACTTGTTGAATCCTTGTCATGTAACTACCGCAATACAGGTAAGATTTCTTTAATGCAAATATAAAATTAACCACGATTTTATAATTTACAATCACTACAAATAAATATTAGTTCAACTTGAATATGATTGCCCAAAATCCTCATTCATTGACGAATTTATAACTTTATGGATAAACTAGCTGCAGATGATTTGATGATTAAGAAGGGGTAATAATTTAATTTCAATTGTTATAACGTGAATACATAAAAATTATATAATAAATATTAGAGGGTGTTATATAAATATTCCTTTATAGTATTGTGATTGATAATAAACAATAACAAAAATATTGCTTACTTATCTTTAAATTATTCAAGATGTACTTTTAAGCTGTAAGTAAGCAATATTTTTGTTGTTATTAATTACATACATGATTTAGTAATCTAAATCATGTATTTATTTTATATATAGTTAGCTCTTATTGTTTTTAAAAATGTTGCAAGTCCAAATTATTAGTATAAAAGATCTAACCAGGTCACAGGGTTATCTATAGGCAAACGACCTTGTCTAATCTAGCTCCAAATTAACATTCTTGTTACATATTATAAAATCAATTATAAAATCTGGAACCTATTACAAAAGTTTTATTTCAAATAAGTTACAATATTTGTTTCTATAGAACTTTCAGTTCGAGCGATATATTTAGGATATAATTCCGTTTAAGCTTCGACTTTCGTGACTTCTTAAATTAAATATTCTATACTTACAAATCGATCGTCTTATGCCTGCGTTAATGGAACGCAGGCACGAAATAGGACATTAATTTTTTATGTCTGCATATAAAACCCCCTTTTATCAAATTATAATGTCTGATTATATTAAAATTGGTTGGATTTATATTTGTTTACGTTTATTTACTTGAAACATATTTAAATTAGGTTCTTTAATGTTTACTATACTTACAATAATAATACAGCTAATGTGTAGCATTATTAAAATACAGGGTGTTTCTGTTTCTCGGGGAATAAAATTAACCACATATACTAGAGTGATTGTAAAAAAAATTATTATAAAAGTTTTCAAATAACCAAGGTACAGGCCATCAATGTTAAGAAATGTGAACACATTTTTCTAAATATAATATTTTCAATACCTTTCGTGGTAGAGTGCTGACATTTGGTACAACCTAAACTAACATCAAGTAAATTCCTTAGGCAATTTTTCACTTCGATCGGACTGCGGGAACCATGCTATAAATGTTCCTAAAATTTGTTTGCTCAAACTTTTTGTTTGCACGTAAAGCTATATTTATTCTTCACATTTTAATAGATTTATCACTCTTTGAAAATTTTTATAAAAGTGGCCGTGTTTGAGTTAAAAGCAAAGTTGGTTGCTAGATAAGGCGTTGAGATGTTGAAAATCCATATTCATTTGTATATTAAAGTTGTAAATAACTTAAATTTTCAAAAATGTGTGAAGAAACAATAAATTTGCGAAACAATTGTAATTTTTTTAAATCTAAGTTATTTACAACTTTGATATACAAATAAAATCAAAGTCTCTGATTTCAATCGTAATAAACAAAAAACAAAAATCCTCGAAAAAATCTAAAAATTAACGATTTTTTTTTGTTTAAACGACATAAGCAAGTTGACAGCTGAATTCGTTTTTCAATTGTCATCGTCCATTCAGATTTTTCTTTTTTTGATCATTACACATAACGAAAGATCGAATTTTAACAATTCTTGCACTGATGGTTCACAAATGTCGTATACTTATTGAAAACGTTGAAAACAAAAATTCGACTTTCATTTGCTTTTCGTTTTTGATCATTATTCTTAAAGAAAAGATCGAATTTTAAAAATTCTTGCACCGATGGTTCACAAATGTTGCATACTTATTGTAAACGTTAAAAACGAAAATTCGATTTTCATTTGTTTTTCGTTTTTGGGCCATTACTCTAGAACGACAGAACAAATTTAAAAAATTATTTTTTTGGCCATAACACTAAAAATTCTTGCACAGATGGTTCACAAATGTCGCATGTTTATTGTAAACGTTGAAAACACAAATTCAATTTTCATTTGTTTTTCGTTTTGGTAATAACTCTAGAACGAAAGATCGAATTTTAAAAATTCTTGCACTCATGGTTCACTAATGTCGCATACTTATTGTAAACGTTGAAACACAAATTCGATTTTCATTTGTTGTTTGTTTTTGAGCAATTACTCTAGAACGGAAGATCGAAATTAAAAAATTCTTACACCCAGCCACTGTGTGGCGAAACAATTGTCGCAATGTCCAACATTAAAAAAACCTGTGAAAATTCTGAACGAAACTGGAATTTCACCAAGTAACAGTCTCATTAATCTAATATTTAATATCTTTTGCTATCTTTCTGACAGTAGATTGATTCATTGCACATATTTTTTTTCTTTGCTGACAAAAAACTGATCCAGGTTATCCTCTTTCGAATTAAAGATTTTGCTGTCTAAAAAAATTATAGAGATCGAAATAAATAATAATCAGAATGTTTGGTAGTTAATCCCATACAAGCTGCTAAAGCCTTTTTGAGGTACAAAACTTGTAACTTACCTTAGTGGTGCATTATCTTTTATATTGATCAATTCTGGTATTTTCTGTTAAAGTGAATCATTACACTTCAAAATTGGTTGTTGTCCATTTGAAACTCTAAAATATAATAAAAAATATAACGTTAACTTTTTGATGAATTTCTGCTTTCGAAATGCTTTGAGCAAATTCATTTTTACTCCACAATCTCTTGCATTTAAAAATATTGTAAACATATTGTTTTTTAAAGTCTGAAGTAATGAAGCACCTCAAAAAAGTAGTCGTTTGAGTAGCTAATCAAAGACATCAATGTGACGGCATAAATTATTTTCTATAAAAAAAGCTTTAAGGTTTAATAACCGTTTCTAATAATCATGAACGGTCGAATCAATTTACTTGTATTAATTAATGCCTTTATTGTGTCTTCATCAGAAATTGGTCTTCTAAAACGCGAAGCATCTTCAACATAAAAATTCCAGATCGAAATTTATAAACCAGTTCTGTCAGTACATCTTACTCGTTAGATATATTTTTTGCTTAAACAACATGTTTACCTTTTCTATAGTAAAAAAGTAAGATATGCCAAAAATTCTGCTTTTCATTATTCATATTTAATAGGACTCCAACCAAAAACTTTTACGTAAAATCTATCAACAGTAAAAATATGAAATTATTATACGAAATTACATTCCAAATCCAATAACTAATAATTTAATGATACAAAACATTTGATAAATTTATTAACTCTTTTACATGTGTGCATTGTAATGTTTTTTAGTGGTAGAAGAAATTAACCTTAATTGTGTATCCAGATTGTTTTAAAATTAAATGAATGTAATTTATAATTCAATATTACGTAATTTGATTAATTACTCTAGTAAGTTTTATTATTACAGAATTCGGAATTTGGCCCACTCACTATCATAGGTGTATCATTAGAAAATGGTAAATGGTAATGATTCGTAAAAAAATATTATAAATGTCTTCAAATGACCAAGTTGATGTGATTTGTTGCAAGTATTTCTTCAGATTTTTCACCATTGTTTCAGGAACATCCTTCTTTCACAAACGTTCTTACAAATATTTCCGTTTTATTTAATTCATTATATTGTATTGTATTTAATCTTTATCCAACACGCATTACATAAATAAATATATAATTGTGCTAACAACGTAAAAAACATATATACAAGTAATTTTAACTACATATAGAATCTTACGAATGATATTCCACTCGAATCCGCTGATCCTCTTCCTCACTGGTACATCATAGCAGGTGCAGTTTGGAATACAAATATTATAGGTCACTAAAAAAAAAAAATTTTTGCTCGTTTTACGAGATACAATAATAATTGGCTTTACTTAAAGAAATACTGACACCGTATAGGGTTTCTGAATGTTTTTAATATTGTACTACAACAATGTTTCACCACACAGTGGCTTCATCAGGTAGATGAAAATATGATTTAAAAATTACAATTATCACTTATATACTAGGTCGAGTGAACAAGCTTGGAAGGGGGGGGGGTGATGTTTATTACAATAATATAGAAAAATTACATTGTGTGCATAGAACAGGTTACAAATGGATGAACATAAAACGTAAACACATATATAAACAGGCGTGTATATTAGGTTTTGGTACAAGTTTAGAATATATTCAGTAGTGGTGAGTTAATAAATAGAAAAAACACGAAAATATATTCGTAAAGTGGTGAGTAAGTGGTGAGTTATTGACATCGATCTGATCATTTAACAGAACACCTCGTTTATGAAACTTTCATCTACCTGATGAAGCCACTGTGTGGTGAAACATTGTTGTAGTACAATATTAAAAACATTCAGAAACCCTATACTGTGTCAGTATTTCTTTAAGTGTTATTATGGAGTTTCGACAAGTAACAGCCGCATCAATCCAATAATTGGCTTTATTAAATTTTTGCTATTTATTTATCTGTAGACAAAAAGTTCACCGATCGAATGAGATATTTGTTCATCAGTTAAATCTAATTTTGAACCGTTTGTTTGCATCTGGCATATTTTTATTGATTTAATTTTATCAATATTTGCAAACTGTAAATCCTTCATTGAATTTTTGGATTCGACACTATTTAAATAGGTGTTTTATCCCATTAATTTAAAGATGGCTCAAGATTATAAGTAAATAATGGAAGAGATAATGTAGCATTGTGTTGATTGTGATTTTACACATGTAGATTTTAAAGATGCAGCCATCAGTTCTATAATTCAAAGCCAGACTGTGCTTTAATATAAGGTCTGGGCTTTTTAGTTGATAGCTGTTAGGTCTTACATAAATAAAGCCAACAGTATGGTAATGCTAGAAGAAATCATTTTTCTTGATAATATATTTTAATTTTCAACAATAATTTTGTTGCTTGGCACTAAACTTAAAATACGAGCAGCCTTAAAACAATTACCTTTATATGGGCCCTAAATAAAGATTACTACCTAATTCCTTAATTAGCGAGGTACAATTAAGACGAGAGGTAATAATATTATTTATTTTTATCTGATCTTTATTACCAGAAGTCATTAGATAGGGTTTAATCAACTTTAAGTGTACTATAACTTCTGCTACTGCTCAACAGCTTTGAAGGTATTTAATAAAAATGGCTCTATAGAATCTATAAAAATTATTTATTTATTCAAATGATTAAATACTTTATACAATGTGGAAACTTTAACTGGAATAAAATTCATAACTTCGATATAGGCGATTTTTGCAAAAAATCCCGAAACACGTCCTCATTTCTTGTATATGCTATTTTTTTATCTGTTGCCGGAAGTGCCCAGCCACCTCCGACCTTTTTTCAAATTGAAGGGTATGTCAAGTGATACCTCGTTTCTTGAATATTGTCAAAATTTTACGTTGAACACGGTTGGATGTAAAATTGTATGTTTTTGGCAGTTACATACACTCGTCATTCTAAAATGCTGCATATATCAGAAAATCTCCGTATCGAGATTCTGATGATGATCAGTTATGGTAACAGAAGACGAAGTCAACTTGAGGTTGCTCAGTTATTTCGAGAACAGCATCCAGATATACCACCCACTGTCCAACGTACCATAAGAAAAATTGAGACACCATACAACAATTTGGGCCATGTCAGGATTTCGCCCAGACAGCAAAATGCCCCTGTTGAAACAGATACCAGGCTAAACGTATTATTTATTTATTTATTTATTTATACAACTTTGGACTTCTTTCTTAAAAAAAATTATAAATACAACAAATCAATTAAAAAAAACGTACTTCAAATTTTGGGCGAAAGAGGCACGGGCGGAGTTTACAATAACAAAGTGTTCTTCCACTCTAACCCTTCAATTTCCATGATGCCGTGGGAGCTTATGTCCTCTTGCACTTCCGGATTTTTTTTATTAACTTTTCTAGAAAATCCGGTGACTCCAGCCAAGTAACTGGCCCGTGACAACGAGATTAGTTATACTACTGTCCTGAAAATTCTTAAATCAGCCAAGCTACATCCTTAGGAGATGCAAATACTCCAAGAATTAACGGAGAATGCCGAAATGTAGAGATATGATTCAATTCTCTTTATTATAATATTAACAATGGCGGTATTACACGTAACAATTAGATGTATGTATATGGAGAATACGATCAGTGGCTAAAAGTCCAATTGTAAGTCCAATTCAAGAACGTTTCCAAGAAGGATAGTCAGTGCGACAAGTATTTATAGTCAGAAAAATGGCAGAGCTGCGCGTGTTGTTGTTTCTGGTAGTGGAGAAGGTAGCTTTGCTCTCACATGGTGGAAGGATAGAGCAGAGCTCCAAGAAGGTATTGATAGTGCAGTAGTCCTGATGATTTCTAATCAAAGTTTGAGGCTACCGGATGCCATCGTAGTCGTCCTCTTCTCCGGATTGATGCGATTGGTGCTGGCGGTGCGGGCTGGAGAACGGACGAGTGGTATACTCTCAGAACTAAAATACGGCCGGCTTTTTTCCTTCTGCAGAGCTCAGAGGATGTATTGTTACGAGCACCTGGTCACCAGAGCTTTTCATCGGTCCTGCTCTCTTTCATGAGTTTTTCGTGCGGTGAAGAAGCTGTCGGTGAGTCTTAACAGTTATAGTTGTATAGTAATCTCGTCAGAGAAGGTATCGGATACGATTAATGCCCTCAAACTGGTGCTGGTGATCCTTCATCCCATTTTTGCCAGAATGACTTAATGGTTATAAAGCGAAGTCCGGTCGAAACGCATCTTTGCATTGCTCGTATCCCGGAGTGATAAGACGGGTTTTATGGGCCGGTGTTGAGTCGGCAGCGATTGGATCTCGAGATCATAAATCCCTTTTCTATACTCAGGGTTGCCGCTGTCTTTATGAATGAAACTGTAGGTCTGGTGGCGAGCTTCATCGAAGTGTCATCTTGTGTTTCGGAAATTGATCACTAGTCAAGCCTCCTCGATGAAATTGATTCATATGAGAGTCTGTGCTTTGAAGGTATCCGATAGAATGATCAGGGTGGTTCTCGCCTCTATTCAACTGAGAGAAGTTGTGACTTTTATCACCTACTGGATCCTGGTGTTACCATCAGCCTCATGAAATCCCGTGTTTCAGGGCAGTGTTGCTTTTTAAGGAAGCTGGCGCGAACACTCGTGTTCAGGATGGCCGTTCCTGATTTCCCTCCGACCAGTATGTCTACAGCGGGCCGACGCTTCAGAGTGGTTGCTTCGATAGCGCAGAAACTTATGGCGGATTGAGTGTTGCAGTTCGGACATCTCTTGCGAGTTAGACCCGTTTTCCCACAGCCATATCATTTGATCGGTTCTCTCTGCCGCTCGTTTTATGGCTGTTTTCATTAAGGTATTACTTGTTGGGGCGTCTTTCAGTTTTTGCACACTTTTTGCATTGAAATTCCTGCAGTATTCGCATCTTTTTCTCTTCTTCGGGCAAATATTTTGCGGTATATTCATTTCTCGGATGCTATCCTTCACGAGTCTTGCTTTTATTAGGAGTTTGTTGAATTAATTGATGTACTTTATTGGGATTCGGTCCCACAACGACTTCTCCGGACTGATGCGATTGGTGCTGACGGTATGGGCTGGAGAACGGACGAGTGGTATTCTCTCAAAACTTTGGTAGGGGTAGTCGTAAAGCATGTTTAGTTTCCCGTGTGTTGGTTTTCTAATTGAGCAAATAGGTCGCGTTTATCATAGATGAACGCGTATATCGTCTGCTCGGTCGTCTGCTCTGTTAAAAATATTTCACGGTATATTGCGTGGCCAGATTTGTTCAGCGCAAATTCCTCCGTGGCTTAATCTCATGTTGTTGCTTGGTCCTTGACTCCGTTCCACTATTTATGAGCATCTGCTTTGAGTACGTTGAAGGCGTCGGCGTCGGTAGTTGTTTGATGGACGAATTCTGATAGCGCATTGCGGTTCCAGTCGCCACCGAATCTGGCGATACACTGGGTGAAGTTCTTCTTACTTGCTCCTCCATAGATTCCTCCAGTTAGATCCCACAGTAGTTGCTCGGCGATGATTTGAAACGTCGCCATTTGGATATGTTTCCGCGCATTAAGCCCCACGTTGGGTGCCAGTTGTTACGAGGTTTTCGATGCCAAAATGCAAAGAGACAATTCAACACACTTTGTTACAATATCACACGTAAAACTTAAATGTCTGTACCTTCGTGTATGCATAAGTTTTTTCCGGTTTTTTTTGGTACAAAAAAGGCACGTAAAATATTGGCTATTGGCTTCTACACATTTGGCTTATCTTTCAGGTAACTTATAAATACCATACCAGAAAAACTACTTGTCTCTTGCGGCAAACCATTCCTCGAATCATTTTCCAACTTCTTCGAAGGTGATTGATGCAAAGAGATGATAGTCAAATGTTGCCAGGTCTGGTGTATATGGCGCCTGCAGACGGATGTCCCATCCAAGCGATTTAAATAAACAAAACAAAATCACTTTGTCATGTCTTCTGGCTCATTCCGGTCATCTTTCGATTAAGGCGTGGTTTAAATCATTTGTTCAAGAGTTCATAATACACAATATCGCTCTGATCCCACCAGGTACAGAGCATGGCCTTCTTGCCAAAGTGATTTGGCCTTGGTGTTGATGGACTGGCTTCATCAGGTGAAAGCCACGATTTTTTCGTTTCGGGTTTTCAAAATAAATCCAGTTTTCGTCATCCGTCATAATTCGATGCAAAAATGATTTCCTTTCGTGGAGTTGAAGCAGTACTTTACAAGTAACTTTATGATTTTGAATTTGACTTTCATTCAAATTGCGTGGTATCTATTTACCGAGTTTATTGATCTTCCCGATTGCTCGTAAACGTCTGCTGAGTGTTTCTTGTAAGGCTTTATAGAATTATATTTATTTTTAATCAATCTATTAATCTGTATATTTGAAAGAAAATAGCTTTAAGGAAATCCCTGCTCTGAAGAAAATAACAAGGATAGATTTTTGTTAATGTCTTGTATTTGTTTCTCATTTATCACTTGGTGACACATACATTATGTTAATAATCTTCGAAAATTATTTCAGTATCAGTAATTTGCCGATTGTTAACGAATCGAAAAGTACGTCAAATTTATACACATTTACATTTAAGTAACGGATAATGAATGAGGTGTTAGTTTGTAAATATGCTAAAAGGCTATTGACCAAAGATATTTACGCCTTTTTTTGTGGAATAAGAATTTGCTATTTGAATTCATTTAAATAATTTCAGAGTTAAAAATAACAATAACAATCTGCTGTATGAAATACTTTGCATACTTAGAATTAATTACAAATATATTAAATATTGTATGTATCAGCATTTCCGTTTTTAAATATACTCTTTTTCTCAGAAATTTAGTAACATTTTTACGTGAAAAAATAATTTTCTCCGAAAATACACTAAAATATTAAATTTTCATGACTCACTGCTAATATACTTACAAAATTATGAAATGACTAAATCACTTCACTTTCCTCGTACTTTTCTTGAAGATCCTGTGTTCTACACAAAAAGACCATTTGCTATCAAAAAACATATCTGCGACATTCAAATATATTTACTACAGATATTATAAAAGTTATGTAGATTTTTTTAAGTGACTCTTCTTCATGAATCAAGCTTAGTCTAAAGGGTACAATTTCTTTTCTTGGTAAATAAACAAAATATATTTAATGTTCATCCAGAAGCTTTAATTTTAAAACTAAAGCTCCACGAAAATTAAAAACAATGCAGAGGGTAGATTCTAATAAGTAAACAATCTTAGAATTATCATGATGATGGTTGCGACCATAACTACGTGGTCATCAATAATATATATAAATTAAACTATAATTACTTGTAGTAATAAACATAAGTGTATTAGAGTACCTAAATGTTATAATATTTTATACAACAGAAAAAAATTTATTTTGTGCTAGGCTGTGTATATAAAGATATAAAAATAGTAAATACAAACATTTCATTGATAATCCTTACAAAAAATACATTTTGGCCTAACAATACCATAAATTGTCTAAATAATATTATTAGTCGAGGAAGGTATATAAAATAAATGTATGCTGATGATTGATTAGTATTAACAATTTATTTATTAATTGCATTATATGTACTCATATAAGAAAATATGAGTACTGTCCTAATGAACCCACATTGTATGAGACACTCCTGAATACATGCAAACTCTTGAAATTTTCCGGAAAGCAAACATCCAAGGAGACTTCTTCAAGCATCACACAATGGATATCGTTAGTGTTACTGTAACCTAATTTTCTTATATAGCTGTAATATTATATAAAGGCATTATGTGAAAATAATCTTTTAAAGAATGTAACGATTTTTTTAGAGGAAACCTTATTTTCGGCATCGGGTAAATAATAAACGAAATGAATTATTACAACTCACACACATGGAAATAATCGAAGTGAGGGTTACCTAGTACCCAAAAAGGACGACCGAGATAAACTATTCAACAGTTACGGTGACGACAATGAACATATCTGACGTTTTTAAATACCATAGAAAACTAGATACATTAAAATTTTTTACTTAAAAAGTACTAAAACGGTGCAATAAACAATATTTTGGCGTTTTCTGTAAAAACGAGATAACTTAACATTTAAGATATAAATACCATTCGATAGGTAATTAAAACGTGCATTTGCTGATAAATTAATAAATATAGCGTTCCATTTAAATAAATGAAGTTATAGCCATTTAAAGTTCTCATTTGTTTAATTCCAATTTTTTTACACCCGATATAAGATGACAAATTTATTATACTTGGAAAATAAAATATGATCTATTGCTACATTTCAGTGTAAATTTGGTATGCATAACTTAATTATTTTTTAAGTATTTGAAACATGAAAATTAGGTTAAATTTTTACAAAATTCAAATTATTTCAAAAACCTTAAGGTTTAAGTAATAAAAACCTTATTAAAACACACACTTATTTTGATCGAAGGATCCAAAAATGCAATAAAATACAGGGTGTTTCATTAAGAAAAACACAACTTTGATACTTTTAGGGTTTTTGGGACACCCTGTATATTATGAAAGTAATTTTAAAAAGTAGCCCTAATAGACCCCCATATATCCCCAAATTGAAACTTTTTGAAAGTCACGTATTTTGGCCACAATATTCCGTGCCGTATAGCGTGAATAACCCTGTATATAAATTATTATCTGCACATTATCAAATCTTCATTACGATAACAGATTTTCAAAACTACAATTCAAATGACCATCTAAAAGTTGTAACCAGCCATTAATAAAATTCCTGTGAGTAAATTCTTGGATCATAAGGCATTCTCTTCGTGGTACATTTCAATATTAAGAATAAAGAAAACAGATTTATTTTTTATGCCACTTTATTTGCAGTGACTAGTTTCGAAACTAGTCACAGTTTAAAGTGGTTTAAAAACAATAATACAATTATCTTGTTGTTGATGATTATTAAATATAATTTGGCTTATTAAATTGTATATTTTATGATAGAGAAACCACTTTTACAATTATTTTTATAATAGCAAAGGTTGTGCGGGATTTTGTATATGAAAATTAAAGTGTGGAAATATTTTAATTATTTAAATCAGTCAAACTCGTATCCACTGTTATAAAGTTTTAATTGAATACAAACTTTAACAGGAAAATCTACTCCGTGTGCAAATTTGCCAATTAGGGACAACATATTTAATTAAAAATCTAATTTAGGTGCGAATACAGTTGTTAAATTATATCAGATAATATTTATATGACATATGTTAATTAAAAGCGCAAAATTAAACGTCGAAATGAATTAGTTGATGATATGAAATAAACATTGTAATGGGGCTTAATTAATAATAATTCATGAGAATTAATTCTAAATGTGAAAGAGGAAGACACACAGAAATATTATCAATTACAGCTAAAGAAATAATTCGAAATAAGAAATAACAAGGATATCGAAATAGAAACAAAATAGAAAGGAAAATTTAAGGAAAATATAATTAAAGCAGCAAGAAAGTTGCGGAAGCGTGAAGATCACTAATGCAGACATAAAAAAGAAAAGTAAATGGTGGTCAAAAGAGATCCAGGAAAAAGTCAAAGACAAAAAAGAAAAATGGAAAAAATACAACCAAGTCAGAACAGAAGAAAATTACAACATATACAAAAATGCAAAAATAGTTGCAAAGCAGACAATAACAAATGCAAAACAATTTACATTTGGACATAAACTAAATGAAAACTACTTAGAAAACCAGAAATTATTTTATGGAATACTGAAACAACTGAGACAAAAAAGAAAACCAAAACTTAAGAACATAAAAGACAAGGATGGAAATGTGATCACTGACGAGAATCAATTACTAGAAAGATGGAAACAATACGTCGAAGAATTAATTGAAATAAACATTGATGAAGAAACAGTAGAAGCATCAATTATAGAACAAAAAAATGGTGATGTGGCCATCATAGTACTTTCCCTATATTTTTCTCGAAAACCATTGAGTTTTCGCGAAAATGTTATTTTTAATAATTTTTGCACTTTTGAATTCGCTACAATTATTTGTTATATGAGTTATATCTATCTCCAATAGTTTATTAGCAATTGGCAAAAAATATCAAAATTTTCAATTTTTATTGTTTTTCTCAAAAGTTAAAAATTTTATGAAAAACATGTTCGAATAAAACTTGTTCAGTTTTTCATTCCCTTTAACTTTTGTTAGAACCGTTTTTTTAAAATTTTCATATTTAGAAAAATATCACGAAAAAACAAAAAAACGCCTCGAGTAAACAACCACTTCCGGTTTATGAATGTTTACCAAAAGCTTTTCAGATCGAGTTTTTAACAATAAAACCTTAAGTTTAAAGTTTCACGCCATTCGGATCATTCGTTTTTGAGATACAGCACCCACCGACAGACAGACAGACAGACAGACAGACACACACACACACAGACACAAAAATTTTTTTTCCAGAAATTAGTGTTTTGGGTTCAGGGGACCCCAAAACGGATATTTCCGCAAAAAAAATTTTTGAAAAAAAAATCACGAAAACAATACTCCCCCTATATACTACGTGTATAGGGAAAGTAATATAGACAGGAATATTCAACCAATAACAGACATAGAAATAAACCAAGCAATAATTAAACTAAAACTAGGAAAATCACCAGGAAAAGACAGTATCACAGCAGAAATGCTAAAATACATGGAAGATATAGCAAAAACGGCATTTCGAGAACTATTAACGACGCTATCAAGAAAAAAGAAAAAATTGGAATATAGGCATAATACTGCCGTTATACAAAAAAGAAGACTCAAAAGAATTCTCAAATTAGAGAGGAATAACACTGACCAGCATACCGGGGAAAGTACTAACAAGAATATTAGAGAAACGGCTGAGAGGTAGATTAGAAACAACATTGGAAGAAGCACAACATGGATTTATAAGGGGAATAAGCACGCAAGACCTAATATTTATAATGAGACAACTGAGAGAAAAATTACTGAAAAAGAACAAAGATATGCATATATGTTTGATAGACTTACAGAAAGCCCAGAGTAAAAAGAATGGACGTCTGGAAAGCACTACAAAAAAGGAGAGTGGAAAAAGGCATGATAGACATAATAAAAGCGTTGTATAGAAACATCAAAAACAAAGTTAGAATTGAATTGAATTAAAACTTGCTACTTTATGCTTTTTAGGATGTCGGAAAAGATTAGGAATAAAGGGTTTTCTGTAAATATTAAAATTAAATTTGTTATTTAGTTTGTTAATTGAGAGATCGAGGAAATTGATAGAGTTGTTAGTTTCTGTTTGTACTGTGAATGTTATTGATGGGTGGATGGAATTAAGGAATTTTAGAAATTGGTTTATTTGCCTATCAGTGCCTTTAAAACATGCAAGGATATCTAAACCACCATTTTACATGTTATTTGCCTAAAGGGGAGTCTAGTATTTTTTTAGTTATATTTTCCATGAAAATTTCGGCTAACAATGGACTGAGTGGTAAGCCCATTGCTAGATCTTCGTTCTGAATATAAACTTTATTATTATATGTGAAATAGTTTTGTTTTAGGAAGGTGTCAAGTAGTGTTAAAAAGTCTAATTTTACTATGGGGTTAACATTGTTAGTAACTAGATGTTCAATTATTAATTTCATGCAATCTTTAGGTAAAATTTTGGCAAATATGTTAGTGACATCAAAGAAGACTAGTTTACAGTTGTTATCTATGGTTAAATTGGTTAGTTTTTGTATTAGTTCTATAGAATTTTTGATAGAGTAGGAAATTGGTTAGTGATCTAAAAATTCAATCATTGGCAATTTTTATAAATCCATAAAGTCTGGGAGATATTGGGTTCATTGGAAGGAGTTTGTGCTTAATTGAATTAGGAAATACGAAGTTGGGTTTGTTAATGAACGATTTAATTTGTTTAATAAAATTAGTTGTGGGATCTTTGGGGATTTCAGTTATGTCTCATGATGAGAGGGATTGATTAACTTTTTGTTCGTAGTCTTTTTTCAATAATATTACTACAGAGTTTCCTTTATCTGCGTTTGTCATTATTAGGTCGTTGTTTTTAACTTTTTTCTTGATATTTTTAATTGTTTTGTCGTCTGAGCTAGACACTGAAGGTGTTTCTTTTATAATTATAGAGATTTTTGATTTTTCGAAATGTGAATTTGGACAATCTTTGAGTGCAATTTCTGATTCGACAATTAAATGTTCTTCAAAAGATGTAACATTAATATGGGGTGAAAATTTAGGACCTGATTCTAGAAGCAATAGTTCTTTTTCATTAAAATTAATATTTATCGTGTTAATAATTTTGGGATGAAAGTCTAGGGATGTCGGTCTTACTCTTTGTTGGGCTCTTAGGTTCTCTAGTTTCTTCTTCTGTCTTTTTGATTTCTCATATGCGATACATTTCCTCGAACATAGTCATCGAAAAGATCGAATTCGTTTGGGTGGAGATTGTGGGTCAGTTATGTCTACTTGAACCAAAACTTGGCTTCTTCTTTCAGTCACGTTTTTTGGGCTTTTTGTATGGTTTTCTTTGCTGCCGTTGATTTTGATTTGGTGGCAAGTTGTACAAATTTCGGAATAACGTTCAGTTGTAGGCTAAATGTTGGTTACATTACATTTAAATCTTACGTTTAGAGTTGCGTGCTGTTTTTTAATTCGTAATTTGAGATACGTCTTCGCCTTTTCTACTACACTAGAGTTGATTAAATATTTGATGGTAGAGGCGTTTACTTCGTGGTACATCTTGAGTGATTTGTAGACGCCCCTCTTCAACGCTGTTATATAAATACAAAATTGTTCGTAATTTAAGTTACTTTAAGTTTGATAATGACTATCGTATAGTCGAAACTAGAGTCATTGTATTTGTTTAGAATATTGTGGTAAAACAAGGTTAGTGTATCTCATTTACAAATATTGGACTTAAGCTTCCTTTCCAAAAAAATACATATGAATATACAAAAATATACAAAATATACAAAAAATTTTGATGGAAGAAGCTGGGCGGAATTAATGCAGCTGCCATGATCTTCCACTCTAACCCTTGTGTCTGGTAGGCAGTGAGAGTCCCTCTTTTTTCTATTTACCATTACTATTTAAATATATAAATATTTGCTTTAATTTAGACTTATTTACCATATTTTTAAAGATGGGATTATGACTGTGTTCAGGCCTATAGAAAATACTTTGAATTTTGCAGTGAATGTAATGTTGCATTATGTATTGATTATTTCACTGTTTTCATCAATTATATAAATATTTGTAATCAAATTGTATATCTTACTAATTTTCAATAATAAAGTAAGTATACTTTGGTATTAATTACTGATATGGCCCTTATGTCCCTGTGGGTAGGTTTCAATATTCTGTAAGTTGAATTTTTATACTAAATATGTTAGTAACGAAAAGTCGCCGCGAAAAGTTTAAGATCATAGATATCTTGAAGTCAAAAAACACATCTAAAATTGAAATTTATATTACAAATAATAATAGAGAAATCAAAAGTGAACAAATTATTAAGAATAGCCTTTTTGCACAAACCTCATGGTTTTCGAGAGAAATGTAAGGAAATTACTGTGATGGCTACATCACCATTTTTTATGTTATTTTACAACTTTTAACTAAAATCCTCGATTATGTTTTACTGATTGAAGGGTAGGATAGAGGCCACCCACCCACCCTACATATACATGATAACTTGAATTGCTAATCGTTGATGATTTTGCTGCTAAAAACAGTCAAACCCTTTATGCCATAATAAATGAAAGAAAATCAAAATTTAAGTTTAAATATAAATGGCTGTTTATAGCTAATCTTATCTAATTTAGATTTAAAGTCTGTCCACCCATCATATATAAAAATTTTATTAATTTGCTCACTCAAAAATTATACCTTTTGAATTTATTTTTAATTCGAAAAATTTTGTAAATAATTTTACTCCAAACCGCGAGACGCTCAGTAATTGAAATTTAAATGTATATGTGGGGTAGGTGGTCCTACTCTCTAATCAGTAAAACATTATCAAAAATTAGTGAAAAATTTGTATGAATAAATCTCTAAAAATTGCAATTATTTTGTATTTTATATTTTAAATCTTTCAATTAAAACCCTCACTTATGTTTTACTCATTGGAGGGTGGTATAGAGGCCTCCCACCCATACATATACACGATAACTTTAAATGCAATTATTGATGATTTTAAAATAAAATGTCTTTTATAAATTGTAAAAAAAATACTTCAATTTTTCGAGAAATTTCTGCCATTTCTTAAAATATACTTTGCACCAATTTTTATGTCAGATTTCAAATATTTTAACTCATTTTGCTTTATATTATCCAAATCTCAGGAAAGTATGCAAAATTTTGCAACAATTTTTCTTTAATTTAATGAGAATTCATCACAGGTTTTTTACTATTTTTTTTTTGTAAAGATTTCTAGAACTGATATTATGTGTTCTAATTTTTTTTCTGATATTTGTCTTTAATTTCTCGAGAATTTTATATATTTCTTGCTTTATGCCATCTGCGTTTTTCAAGAATGCATTTTTTCGGTAATTTTAGAATTTTGCATATTAATATTTCTTTAATTTTATAAGAATTCTCCGCTTTCAGAATTTTTTATGTTTTTTAATATTTTAAATATGTTTTGCTTTTATGTTATTTGAAATTTTGAAATATTTAGAAAAGAAATATTTTACTTTTATTTTTAGAAATTTTTCAGACTTTTCAAAGATTCAAAATTCCTACAATAATTTTGCTTCTAGATCTCTAGAGCATCTCAGCGAATTTCGTATCATTTTTTAATAATTTTTTACTATTTATTTTATTAACTTATAAGAATTTTTCGTTTAAATTGCAAGAATTTTGTTAAAAAATAAAGAATTTCCTAATCGTTTTATAATTTTATAGCTTTACATTTGTGTAATTTTCTAAATTTTCCAAAATGTCTCTTCTAAATCTTTCCAATTCCTAGAATATATCCGTAACTTTTCTTTGGGATTTATAGAATTTTCGAGAATTTTTTTTAATTATAACAGTTATCACTATTTTTAAAATTATCTTATCAAAATTTTTCATTTTCTTAATACATTTTTATCAGAGATTTTTAATTTTTTCCTCTAATTTTTGGTATTTTTTCCTGCATTTATCTACCGACTTTGTAAGATTTTTTTCTTATTTTGTAAGAACTGTTCTCTCATTTTTCTAGAAATCCAAAAAAATTGACACATCATTCTCGTCAGTGTTGCTTTTATTCTCTTCCAATTTGCAATTTTTACATCTTACTCCTCACATCTGAAGCCCATGGTACATTTTTTACATTTTTTTTATTTCAGTAGATTATTTATATTTGTAGAATACGAGTATTTCAAATTTCTGGATTTCGTAAAATTTTCTTTTTTGAAAACAATCTAA
This sequence comes from Ontholestes murinus, assembly GCA_963969525.1. NCBI lineage: Eukaryota > Metazoa > Arthropoda > Insecta > Coleoptera > Staphylinidae > Ontholestes > Ontholestes murinus. The sequence goes on from OZ018389.1 coordinate 68,883,412, forward strand.
TTTTTCTATTGAATTCTACATATTTCTTCTAAATAGTATAAGATTGTTTTCGTTTTCCTTTTGAATTCACAAAATATTGTGGAATTTTTCTTTGAAATTCAACAATTTTCCATGATTGTTTTGAGGATTTCTAGAATTTTTAAGCAATTTTTCTTTCCTTGTTAGATAATTTATCACCATTTTCTGAATTATGTTATGGGAATTTTGTAATGATTTCTAAAATACAATAAATTTCTAAAAATGGTTATTAGTAATACTTTAATTCTAAAAATTAAATCGAATTTTCATTTTCTGAATGTTCCCAAAACCTCATTAAAATTGTAAGATATTCCTTTAAGTAATACTCATCAAACAACTTTTTCTTCTGGAATTTATTTTTCGAAAACTAGTTTTCTATTTTACGAAAAATTATTACCATTTCCGAATTATCTTATGAAAATTTTTTAGGAACATTTTTGGGAAATCCATTTTTAAGGATTTTTGAACTTTCTTCCATAACTTTTTGGTATTTTTCTTCCATATAATTCTAACGTTTCTATTGAATTCTAAATGAATTTTTAATTTTAAATTCTCAGAGTTTTCTTAGGGTTTCTCTTTCTAGTTTGTAAAATGTATCAGATTAGAAGTTTTTTTCGAAATTTCTAGAATTTTCCACATACCTTTCTGAGAAATTGTAGCTTTGTATTTTTTTGTAATGTATTTTCTCAATTATAATGTTTTTCTTCAAACGTTTCCTTTCCAGATTATTAGAATATTATAGCCTTTCTTTCAGATTTCTTCTAATAATTGTTCATAAGTATTTCTGTACTTTTTCTTTCGGAGAATTTAATTTATTTATTATTTAAATAAAGAGGAAATTATTTTTTATTAGAGAAGAAGTCTTTAATAAATCATCTTCTCTTTTTTTCTATCTGTTGATTTTAGTATTTTAGTATTCCGCTTTATACCATCTTTAAATCTTTGCCGTCTGCCTTTTGTATTTGTTTTTGTTTTTGGTCCTTCGGGCGTTTTCCCTATAAAAAAATCAATTGAATTTTGCTTCTTGCTTCTGAGTTCGGTCTTTTGTTTTTGCTTTGTCATGTAATCACCTGAATTAAATGGAGGGAAGATATATTTTTATCAGAAAAGAAATCATGAATAAACCATCCTTTGTCTTTACTTTTTCTATCTGTTGATTTTAGTCGTGTGCTTTATGCAACCTTTAGATTTTTGCCTCCTGCTTATACTTTTCCTTTTTTATGTCTGATCGTTCTCATCAAAATATTGCTTTTGAGTTCAGCTGTTTGAACTCCGAACAAATTTTATTGTACTATCCAATGTTACCTAGATTTCGATTAGTTTTTTAGCAGGATTTTTAAAGCTACATCAATAAATATAAGTAAATTAAGATACTATTTAAATAAATAAATCAACCGTAGTTTTAAAATACAGTAACAATATAATTTACTTTTGAAAATATTTAGATACTAATTAAAAGCTTAATGATTGTAAACATAAATATCTTACATTTTTATCTTCTCCGTTTTCTTTTTAAATATTTTCATATTGCGTTGCCTGGAAAAACTGCGTACCTGTACAGCGTATAAAATATAAACCTTCTGAAAATATATTTTTGCCTTAAATTTATAAATTTTCTGAAAGTAACGTAATGGCCTCATTACCATTATTTATTATTAACACAAAAGAATTTCAACAAGAATCTCGTCTGACTTCTTCCCATTTGTTAAATTAGAATGAATCTGTTTCATTTTAAATAATAACAAAGTATTATATTTTCATACACAGATAATTATATGTTATATGTTTTGAGGTATACTCCATCAAATTATTTAACTCTTATACGAACTCATTTAACCCGGCGCATCTACCATTAACGCCAAACTAAAATAACTAGTTAAACAATGTTTATCCATTAGAAATAAGTTTTACCCGGCGCATCCACCATTAACGACAAACGAAATCAACTAGTTTATCCATTAGAAATAATACACAATTGATATATTAATCGTATTTATAGTACTTTTATCAATAATTATTATATTTTAATTTCATCAATAGTCTTTAATTACATCGCAATTGTCATTATGTATTGTATATTCTATTAAATAATAGCGGATACGAAGTGAGGAAGTGAGTAGGGTTAAATGATTGATGGAATTGTACAGGAAATACAGATGGATATCCTTAGACGTAACCTTCCTGGGGATTAAGTGACGGTGAGAGTGATTGGTATATTTTTATTGATTAGGTTAAAATGACAGGGGCGAGTTGGATAATGGATCAGGAAACATTTATGAGGTAAACCTCGATACTGCGTCGAGTCAAAGGATTATTTAATGTCAAGAGAAACTATAGACCACACATGACCTTTAAGTCCTTTTGTTTCTAGCCGGATATTTGGCATAAAGTGAAAATGATATACATTAATAAAATACAACAAATACTGCATCAAATATGATGTAGTCTTTAAATCCTTTTGTTTTCATTAGAATAGTTACAAACGTAATCACGTGGTAATTCATGATAAACACTAAAATAAAAATTATGTAATAACAAATAAATTTAAAAAGCTTGAGTTTCGATGTTGTCATTATCAATTTTCAATGTTTTTACCACTAAAAGTGTGTTTTTAGTACATGTATAATATGTATTGGTAGAAACCTAATAAATGTTTTAATTAGAGTTTTTCTTTTTGTTTTCAATTAGATAATTAAATTTTATATGTTTATAAAATACAACAAAAATTATTATGATTTAATTATTGTTTGTTTTGTTTCAGATTTATTTATTAGCTGCATCCCCCAGTAAGATAGGTACTGCTGTGTTTCGATTTCATTTGAACTTGCTAAATGGGCCCATTCTGGCATTTATATTCCCCGAAACTGATTCTAGAATCGTAAGTATTAATTTCTTTCTTCTATAAAATTTACTGACATTTATTTTTTTTTTATTTTGTATATGTATTATTAATCTATTCAATATTTATGTAAAAGATATCTTATTTACATTTGATAAAGTAAAACAAATCTTATTCCATTAACTTATTGTTTCATTAATAATAATTTTAGATCGGCTTAAATCAATAAAATATATTAAAGAATAATATCTAACATAATTTTAATCTTGTTGAATTATAGTTTTATAGATTTTATTTTATTACGGTTGCTACTAAAAGTACTATTTGTAAGTCACAATTTTTTTTCTGATTTTACATAATTCATAATAATTCTTAAGCTTACTGTATTAAATATAATCTAGGAAAATATATGACATATCGTAATATATATATATATAAATTATATTTAAGGTTTTATATAATGTATATATATTTACAGTTACCTTTAGAAGCGGCGATTTATTGGATTCAACATGGAATGATGTTTGTAGTGCCTTATTATCTACTACGACTTGGAGGTAATACACAACGAGTTTTCCTAGAATTTAGTGTGATTATTTGTTTCATTTTCTACTTTCAGGCGTGTATAATGTGGAGGAATTATCGGACTTCAGTTGGAACGCGTTAAGCTACAGCATTAATATACTTTATCATTTCGTAATACTCCAAACAATCGCCATTGTAAGTATTTTTTATTGCAATATTACGTTTTAATATCCAATAAATGTTGCTTATATAGACTAAAATAAGTCCAATAAACATACGTACTTATACAAATTATATAAATTAAAATGTAATAATAAATATCCCGGCGCACCTACCATTATGATATATTATTATATTCAAATAATAATTCTTAAGTATTAATTTAATACATCTTATATTTCGTTTTAAATAATAATTTTATATGACTTAATATTCAATTTATATCCTTTGGAATTCAAATATTAACTCAGCTAGATTCTCTCATATTTGTTAAATCTATTCGAGGAATGGATTCGGAGTGGTAAACAAAAATTGTTTGTCTAGCTTTCAATTAATGCACTCTGAATAATATGTACGTTTTAAAATATTTATGATATACTAGGTCATGTTCGACAAAGTTTCAGATAATCGATAAACGTGAAATATATACTTTTTAAATATTCTAAATTTATAACATAGCACGTACAGTGGATTATCAGTCTCTTGTATCAATAATAAGTATAAATTGTTAATTTAAATAAATAATTTGGTATTGAAAGTATAATAATAATTGATTTGTAATATTTTTAATAAATACACAGGATGAGTTTTTTAGATGTTCTCTATGTGGATCTCGGAAAGTAAAAGAGATAGAAAAACGGTTAAATGGGGAAAGAAGTGTAGATTTACAAGACGAATAAAATTCCACTTACAAAGTTTTCTAAAAGGTAACTAGATATTTTGATAAAAGTAAAATCAATTTTTCAAATCAATATATCTCGGTTATTATAAAAGATAGAAAAAAGCTGTAACAAAAAAAATTGTAGATAATTTTATGCAGATTAATAAAATATATTCAGAATTTCTATCGGCATTATTTTCCGAAAAAAACTTACACTTTTTAAACCGGAACTATAATTGACTATAATCTATTCAATAGATTATTTTTTCTCTTTAATTCAATATGACATAGTTATTGCTAAAAAATAAGTGAGTGAGAATCATTTTAAGTTTAATTATAAATTTAAAAATTCCATTTTAAAAAAATGTAAGTTTGTATCACATCTCAAATCAATCAATTTTCTGAATATATTTTATTAATCTGCATAAAATTATCTACAACTTTGTCTTTTACAGTTTTTTTCTATATGTTATAATAACCGAGATATATTGTTTTAAAAAAATGACACTTTTTACTTTTCTTTAAAATATCTAGTTACCCTTGACCTTTTTGAAAACCTTGAAAGTACAATTTTATTCATCTCTTAAAACTACATATCTTTTTTAATTTAACCGTTTTTCGAACTCTTATAGTTTCCGAGATCCCCATAGAAAACATCTAAAAAAACTCAGTTCTGTGTTTGTTCTTATTTCTTTATGTATTCCTTCTAAGTCTTTCGGTCTTTTGTCATTTTAGTTGTTGCTTCTTGTCTTGAGATGCCTCTTTTCTCTAGTATCTTATTTATTGCTCCTTCCCATGTCTTTCTTGGACGTCCCCTTTTCTTCTTTCCTTGTGCTCTTGCTACATATAATATTTAAAAAAAGTTAATTATTAACTTTTTATGTCACTTTTTACTTTACCTTAGTAACATTGTAACTCAACACAACTCAACTAAAAAAATTGCAAAAGATGTCTTCTCTTAAACTTTTTATAGAATGTAACATATATGTACCACATATGCATCCAAAAAGAATTAAAATTAAAGTGCAGAACCTCATCCCAACTATGATAAAAAGTAACAACTTTTAGTTAGAAATTTAGTAAGAATAAAGATTGAATCTTAATTTTAAACCTTTTGTAATATATCTGTAAGACATCTCTCATAGTTTAGTCTTAATTCTTCGGCATATCTAAATCTTCAATCAGTCATTGCAGATATCAATTAAGCGCAGTATAGGATTTTTTCCACATGTTAAAGAAAGTCCTGCATATGTAATAGGACAGCATTAATTCCCACTTAATCTTAAAACTGGTTCATTCTTGATGTTTTTGGAATGTCTTCTTACATTCTTCACTCTTTTGAAACTCTTCTTTCTCAAAAAAATCCATCATTTATGACCAGGCCATTATCTAAAAAAATCAGAAATTTTTAAAATCCTTTAGAATTGGATACTCTTCTACTTCACACAGTTTATTATCAATGGTTTAATTGATATTAAACCATTGATAATGATCACTTTGTGTCCGAAATATATATTTGGTATTTCAAATAAACTGTATGAAGAAAGTTTTTTAGTGCATTATTTTATAATCAAGTTTATCTTAACCTAACTCATTCAATTTACTATGGATATTCTTTACCGTTGTAAACTTTAATTCATCAATAATTTATCATACATGGCTATTGACAATGTATCATAGATACGCTATTAGAGACTAACAAAGACAATGTTTGAAGGGCTATCCTGGAAGATGAGTCATGTGAAGCTTAATGATTCTGATTTAATAAGGAAGGCTCCAGCGTGAAAAAGTTCCAGGTGGAAATTCCGACAAAAAAACATAATAACTTTTTCAAATAGAGTATCTATGACACACTATTGATGTATAAGAGTTTACAATAAAAAAGGAGTGGTCGATTCTGAAGGATATTCATCAGTTTCTTATAATCCACCAATCCGAAAATATAGATTTTATTTAGATCGTGTTTTAATAGAATAAAAAATGTTTTGGAAATGAATTTACAACTGCACCAGTTTGAAAAAGGTTAATATTTTTTTGTCCGAATTTTAATCCAAAATCTTTTAGATGCTGTGATCCCCTTCTCAAATTTCAGTCCTTAAAGGATTGTACCGTCAGAATCAGAATCATCAAGTTACACTACAGTTCTCCTCTTTTATCCCATCATTTTCTATTTATTTGTCATACTTGACCTGTCTACGATTCTACTTTGTAACAATGTTTACAGTATTCTGGACATAACCTTATAGATAAAGTATCTATGCCGGCATTCAGTATCAAAGTTAAAATCCTGAAGTCTTTTCAGCTATCTTATGACTTCTTTTTCTGGATTCTTGAACTTGAACACATGTTAAAGAAATTCTCTTGTCCGTCCATTATTTGTGGGACAGCTTTAATTTTAATCCTCAAACTGGTGCAGTTGTAAATTCAGACTTCATTTTTTGGAACGTCTCCTAACATTTTTTATTCTATTAAAATCCGATCTAAACAAAATCTATATTTTCGGATTGGTGGATTATAAGAAACTGATGTATATCCTTCAGAATCGACCACTCCTTTTTAATTGTAAACTCTTATACATCAACAGTGTGTCTTAGATACTCTATTTGAAAAAGTTATTATGCTTTTTTATCGGAATTCCCACCTGGAACTTTTACACGCTTGAACCTTGATTATTAAATTTTGGTCCTCAAAGGATTGTTCTATTAAAATCAGAATCATTAAGCTTCACATGGCAGATCTTTCAGGATTGCCCTTTAAACATTGCCTTCATTAGTCTCTAAATATCACAGGCGAATTAGATAGACTAAATGTCATAAATTGTCATAATCCTGTGGTCTTGTAAATACTATTTTTATCTTGATCTTTAAGAATGACTTGCCAATGTTTGTTTTCATTAAGAACAAACGCCGGGGGGTCAATTTGAGCTAACTGTCCTATTTAGTCACATTATTGAATTGACGATAATAAGGACCAAAGCTAGTTCCTCGATTGGCTCGTATAAAAAGTCGCCGCGGTTTTTTCTTACATATTTGACAAACATTTTTTTAAATTGAAAATCAATTTCAATCAAGTATATATTGACCATTATTATCTTTGACCTTTTGCCATTTATCTAGTAGTTTCATTATTCCATTGGTGTAGAACTCCTATGGTTTATCGGCGGCGCTTCGGTCGACCAATTTCTTACCATCAAGGGAGTTTTACAGAGATCGAAACTGATGATACTCAGACGGTACAAGGTCCGGGCTGTACGGTGGATGCATCAAAACTTCCCAACCAAGTTCCGTCAATTTGTTCCGAGCCATCAAAGACGTGTGTGGCCGTGAATTGTCATGATGAAAGACATCTCCCTTTCTGTTGGCCAATTCTGGTCTCTTTTCTTTGATTGCTTCGTTCAAACGATCGAGTTGTGCACAGTACAGGACCGAATTATTAGTTTCGCCAGGTTGCAACAGCTCATAATAGACAATTCTCTTCCAGTCCCACCAAACACTCAAAAGAAGCTTTTTTGTCGTCAATTCAGGCTTGGAAGTTGTTTGCGGAGGGTCGCCAGCCTTTGACCACGATCTTTGCGTTAAATTGCTCTCCGTTAATTTATGTTGTATCCAAACATCGAGCTTCTTTTTGTAGCCTGCTCTCTTCAAATGATTCCAAACTGTCATATGGTTCTTGTTCAGTTCTTCCGCTATTTCGCGAAAGCTTGCGTGTCGGTCTTGCTCCACCAGTTGCAAAATTTCATTGACTCTTTCAGTTACTGACCGGCCAGAGCGAGGTGCATCTTTAACATCCAAATTTCCCGAACGGAATCTAGCAAACCACTCCTGGGTCCTTCGTTCACTAACAGCATTTTCGCCGTATACTTGACAAATATTTTGGCATGTTTTTGCAGCGTATTTCTTCAGATATTTCAATTTAATATAACTTTTTACACGAGCAACAAATTAGAGAACTATCTTGGCAAAAATGTGAGCTGGAATGTTACATTTTAAGGCAATTGGGTGAGCGTGTCTCGAGATAAGGTATCAAAACCGGCTTGTGGCGAAAAATCGCGAAGACTTTTTATACGGCTTGTTATTTATCAACGTGAATAACAAGGCTCACAAATTATTAAAGGTTCTCATTGCATCGCTCTCCCTGCTTCGTCTCTTTTCTTGTTGTTTGTCTAATTGATTAAGAATTTGCGGTATTAATTCTGTATTAAACACCTATTTATAGGTGATATCATTTTTTTTAATTCCTTCAAGTAATATCGTTTTTATTCCCTTTATCTTAATTAAGCATTTAATTATATTTCTTATGCACACATTGGCAAGGTCTTTCTTCTGTGTTATTACTTTGAATTTTAAACTTAAATACTTCTAAATTACCCATTAGATTAGATTATATTAGACTAGGTAATTTGGCTATAGATCTCCTTACAACACTGTACCAGGTTAGATCTTTTGTACTAAACCCCTAGTACTAATATGTTGCTAGGAATTAAATTCCTTGGTAATTTCAATTAACTTCTTAGGAGGCTATGTACTGATCCGTTATCGTTATTTCTCGGGTTGGGGCTAGTCTGGCGGTAGCCAATGCCACAGACACGAACATGATGTGCTCAACTGTTTTCTCTGCCAATCCAGTCTAGTCTATAAGAGGTGTTGTCCACTTTACCTATCTTGTGAAGATGGTACTTCACTGGACAATTACCCGTGACCAGTCTCAATCTCGCTTTTAATAAGCTGCAAGAACTGTTTACCTTTGCTTTGAGAGAAGTCAATAAATATTTTTTTGATTGCCTTTGACCTGGTATGTTTATCCTGTGCCCTGTTTTGCTTTTACTTTTTTCCACTCTTGGACCAGGCCCTTTCTGTTCTTTTGATAGCCCACATGTAGGCTTCGGTCAAAACTTGTTAGTTGCAGGTCCTTTCAAATTGGTTCAGAGCTTTTTTACAGTTCCAACTAGTTTTGGAATTGAACCTTTATGCTTTAGAGTTCTTAAGAGCCTGGCTGTCTGAGATCAGAAAGATTGGTGCTTCTTAGTAGCCCTTTTTTGTACAAACTTAAGCACATCCTTCCAAGACTATTTTTCAGCCTGTAAGATAAATGGGCCTTGTCCGAGAGGAAGTGATTCCCTGTGCCTAAATCACTCTAAATCACAAGGTGAGCAAAAATATACCTTTCCGATATAAAACTGAAATAAGTTTTAAACGAAGTGATAAAAAATAAGAAAATAAATTGCAAGTAGAAGTTTAATTAATGTATTTTTACATTACCTGTGGAAAATGATGTCGGTTAAATGTCCACCCTTACAATTCACGCACACATCGGCTCTTTTCATTGCATTTTGCATCACTTTTTCCAGCATGATCGGTGTATTTTGCACAATTTCCGCTCGAATATTGTCTTTCAGCTGCCGTAAAGTCCGTGGTTTGTTTATGTAGATCTTTTCCTTTAGGTAACCCCACAGAAAAATGTCTAGGGCCGTCAGGTCAGACGATCGCGGTGGCCATCTCAAGTCATCGTTTTTTAGATGACACGATTAAGAAATTGTTTTCGCAACAAGTTCATTGTCTCAGGAGCAGTGTGTGCATTATCTTTCTGAAACCATTTGGTGCCAATGTTGTTGTCGGCTTGCAAGAGTGGTAAAAGGAAGTCTTGAAGCATTGATTAGTAGCAATCTCCATTATTGGTAACGTTTTCAGCTGCTAAATTTTCAAAGAAATATAGTACATAAATCCTACTTGGGGTTATGCACACCAAACAGTCACACGAAGAGGATGTAATGAACATTGCTGAACATTTTGGGGATTCTATGTGCTCCAAAAGCTGCAGTTTTGTTTGTTAACAAAACCACTTAAATGAAAGTGCGCTTTGTCGGTCATCATTAAATTTTCCAAAAATTCTTGATCATTCTCAGCGAGATTAAAAACAGCTCTGCAGTATTCCAAACGCAATGCAAGCGTCACCAGGGTGGTGCTGTTGAACCAACTTAATTTTGTAGGGGTTTAGGTGCAGATCTTTATTTATAATTGTACTGAACCTCGTCGTGTTGATGTTTCAGGATTTTCTGAAACACTTTGTCTAACGAGCTCGATATTTTTGGCCGATCGTCTGCCAGCATGTCTCATATCTCCAACTTTCCATATCGCTCAAACTTAACCACCATAGCACGAATAGCTCCCACTATTCGTTGGTGCAGTGTTAACTCCATAAAATTGCCGGAATGCATGTCGAGTGGCTATTACAGACCGGCCGTTTTCCAAAAATAATAAAACTACTTTTGTACGCAGTGTAATGGTGCATCGTTCCATTTTACAATCACCCAATTTTATTGTCTGCAACAAAAGCAAAAATTGCCAAAAAAAATTACAAACAAAAGAGATATGATATTTTTTAATCAGAAAGTTATTTTTTGCCCACCCTATATTAATGCAACTTAAAACTAGGATGGATTAAGAAAGGATTTTTGAAGTCAACCTGGCTGTCTGAAATTAGATAGATGTGTGCCCCTTTGTAGCCCTTTTTTCGTACAAACTTAGGCACATCTTTCCAAGGCTACTATTTCAGCCTGTAATACCTATGGGCCCTGTTTGAGCGGAACTGCTTTCCTGTATTTAGGCCCATATATGCTTAAATTACCTATTCAAAGAATTTTTGACTTTATCAGCTTACTGTTCTTAAGGCTCCACGATGACCAATTCAAATCTACTTCTATGAAGTAATCACATATTTGATATTATACTAATTCTACCTAAAACTAGGATGGATTAAGAAAATATTTTTAAGGGCAGAAGTCAATAAATATTTTGAGTTGCCTTTGACCTGATTTGTTTATCCGGTGTCTTGTTTTGCACCATGCCCTTTCTATGTACTTTCGATAGCCCACATCTACGTTTGGGTCCAATCATGTTAGTTGCAGGTCCTTACCAATTGGTTCAGAGCTTGTTTACACTTTCAAATAGTTTTGGAATAGAACCTGTACGCTTTAAAGTTCTTAAAGGCAGCTTGGTTGTCTAAATCATGTGTGTGCCCCTTTGTAGCTGTTTTTTCGTACAAACTTAAGACTATAAGACTAATGTGCCCTATCTGAGAGGAACTTCTTTCCTGTATTAAGGCCCAATTACCTATTCAAAGAATTTTTGATATATATCAGCTTAATGTTCTTAAAGTTTAATGGCTCCAAAAGCTCCTCGATGACCAACCAAATCTACCTCTGTGACGTGATGACATTGAATTTTGTACGTCCACTGCTTCCAGAATGGAAATCCCTTTTTACGCAATTGCACAAACAATTTATATGAACGAACATCCGGATCGAAAGATCATGTTAATTATATATTATAGTTGGGATATTGTCGATTGGGGTTACGCATAAAATTTTCAGTATCGTGGAGAAACTATTTTATTGCCGTTTTAACAAATTTACAATTTTATCAGTTCATCTTAACTGTGGTAGTTGCTTATTCATTTTCTTGGTTTGCCTGATCTTCAGCCTTAATTGCCTTTTTCTTGTTGGTTATTATGCCCAAAACTATTGATCCCAGGTTTTGTACATTTTCCTTTAGGAAACTGAGTTTGTCTGTTTGATTGTATATAGCTGTTTAGTGTCCAGTCCGACTTAAATAGAGATTGTTTTCATTCTTCAAGGGGGTTTAAAAATTTATTTCACTATAGCTGGAAGATAATTGCTCATCTTCACTTGGAAAATGATAGTAGATGATGAATTTGACTGTCATCTATTTAGCATTTTCTTTCTTAGTGTTATAATGTCAGTTTCTTTACTTTTTTGACTTCTATTTCCTGTTATCTCTCCTAATATTATCTCTTACAAGTTCAGCAATTAGTAGGATATCGTTAATAATGATTTGTTCTCTATTTGAGCCTTGCATGTAAGATATATTTATTCAAAATGTGTTCATTTTTTTTCTTTCTTAGATTTGAAACGGGAATTTTTCTTTCAACCTTACTGATCGATGGACAATTTGCACTTCTGTTGTATTTATACATTCAATTTTCTCATGTATCTGTTTTGCACATCGACCTTCGTATCTAAAAGATATGCATCCTAGCTTCTAATACCTGTAATTCACCAGCATACTGGTCTTTATGCCTGATTAACTACATATTATTATATTTTACTCTCAGACTTTAATGCATCCTTCGCATTAACAAAGAGAAAATACCTTTATTTGGCACCATATCCAATTTTTAGAGTGTGGAATTATAAAAAATTAATTGATAAAGAATCTAGTCCAGCATACTCTAAATCATCTACATAATCCTTCAACCAACTCCTCTATGATACAACCCTAGTTATCCCCATTCAAGAACGCCTTCGATTCCTATCAGAAAAATTCTCGAAAAATCCTTTCAACTTCCACATATTAAATAGCTAATTAAACTTCTTTAAATGTGCTCGTGTTTTCGATTGTTTAAATCACATTCCGAGCATATTTCAAAGCCTCTGTGTCATCTAATTAAGAATAATGTATGTTGAAAGTGGAGCCAGGAAGAAGGTACGGTATTCGAGATATTTTGACTGACCACTCGCCTATCACCATTTGCACAAACACCAACGATGGTGCCCTATGACCATTGCTTGGGGGGAGGGTATATGACAAACATCTTGCCGAGTAAACCTTTTGTAAATTCTCGCCACATCATCAATCCGTCGCTGAAAGGAAAATTAGCACACTGAACATTACAGTTACAATCCTACAATTTCTATTTTTGTATTAATCTAGGCTGCTCTACCACTTTTACCACAATAGCGTACTCTTGTCCTACCCTACTAAATCATATATTATACTAGCGTACTCTTGACCTACCCTAACAAATTATTTGTTACACTAGCGTACTCTTGACCTACCCCAATACATTATATATTATACCAGCGTACTCTTGACCTGCCCTCATGAATTATATGTTAACCTAGGTCAAGAGTACGCTAGTATAATATCTAATGTATCGTGCATGTTAAGGGTATTCTAAGGAAAGATATTCTATTGAGGTAGGTCAAGAGTACGCTGAGCTAATATATCCTTTATTAGGATAGTTAGTTCACAGACAAAATTGGATAATGCGCTTAAAAAATTTCTTTGGTTAGATTTTTTAATAACAACTTGAATGAGTGAATTTTTTTTTTTATAAAACTGATTATTAAAATAAAATGTATTAATTATTGCTTAATTAATTATCAAATTATGTAAAGATGAATTATTAAATTACGCCCTAAGGGCAAATTTAATTTTCTGCCGAATTCACTAATCCGTATAAATTAGACCCCTTGTCCATTAGATTTCATTAATGCGTCAATTAATTATCAGTTATAAATTAGTTGCGTTGGATTCAGCCAGCGTACGGCACAGTAATATCCCATTAATTTGATTAAATGAGTAATAGCGTTTTAGTTGATATTAGATAATACAATTGTAATTCGGTTAACGCGTTATTAGATTAAATCCGCTTCGAGAAGCCACGGAAAATCGTATAATGGGATGAAGCGACATTCTTACAACAGGTTTTATCGATTAGTTAATGTCGAGACTGCAATATTAATTCATATTCAACAGGATGAGAGATGCTCGAACGTCGTAAACGATGGGAAATATCGATCTTGAGAGATGTATTAAATTAAATTATTAGCGGATGACATTTTGATGGAGTGATTCTTTACATTAAATGCTGCTGGATTTTTAAGGAAACTGCAAAATGCACTTATTTAATAAGAAGATAAATGTCTTTTACTTTATTTTGATGGGTATATAGGTAAACGAATTTCATTTAATTCTACATTATTTTTTCATTTATTTCAGCCAACTGAAGTAAACCTGAATCACATGATATGTCCGGCCATTTTGGATCCCTTCAGCGGTCCGTACTACAGAATAGCGGCAGTTATACACCAGGCTATACTCTGCCCCTTGATGTGCAAACTGTTTTGCATAGTATCGGCCTTTTTCCTGACGAAATTCTGGCCTACGAAAGTGAAGAAGACGCTCTGCTGTGAAGTATCTGCACCAAACACGAATGGCGACACCGCCGACCGTAGCAACCATCAGCACGTGGATTAAGAGAATTTCCTGAATTTTAATTTTACTATCCATAAGTATTAAGTGACTAGCAACATCATTTCTTTTCTCTCCATAAATAAAAAAAAGCATTTTAAAACGTAGGAGTGCAATAACGACATGGAAGCCTTTTAGAGTTAAAATTTAAAAAAAAAGAAAACAGCGTCAATAAATTAGAAACTTTAAAGAAAATTTTTAAATTATTGGGCACTTTCAAAATTTAAAAAAAAAACATTAATTCAAATATAATACCAAACATATTTTTTCAACTATACACTATCGATATAACTTTGTATCCCCTAAGAAAAGTTGGTGACATTCCAATAAAAGTGCCCCATAGTTTATTTTGTATATTTATAAAGAATATTTTACGTAGTCCAAAAATATTAATTTTCTTACTCAAATGGAATGGCCTAATGCAGACTGTAGTTTATAATTTGATTTCATGGAGATTCAAAGTGTTTCTTTATAAGTATACGAATCGTTAATAAATACAAGTATTTACTAAAAGAGAGATAGGTTGTAAATAGTGTTAATTAATTAATTAGAAAACTAGTTAGGCGAAACCCTAGTATTATAGTGATTTAAAACAAAAAAAGTCACAATAAAAATTTTCTGGCTCACCACCTATAACGTCCTTATGTTTTATGACGGTAAATAATTTTAATAGAATCCACATTCTATATCAATATCCTAAATATCTTAATATCTTCCAAGAACCACTAACGGCCATCATAAAATATAAGTACTTACAATTTAATCGTAACCTTCCGCTTGTTTCTATTTACAAACTCTTTTATATAACAAATATGCTAAATGTATACTTATTGTATATACTATTGATGTGTGTTTATTTACTTATATCTGTACACCTATTCGTCGCTTGCTCTGATACATATTAAGAGTGTTAATTGATATATTTCTATGTTATTTAAATTGATGTCAAGCAAGTGTAACAATGTATGTCTTAATGTATCGTAATTACACAGATGTATTGTTTTCAATTACAATTGATATCGATGTAATGTCAATATATAACAGTAACTTAATAAGTGTATAACACAACCTCAGAAATTTCTAATCAGTAATGCAGTAATTAAAATTTGAGTTATTTTATGTTCATAGATTTACGTTTATTAGATCAATCTATTTTCGATTTTATATTGCCGTAAGCTAATGTTCCACAGGTGTAACCCTTTGCCGAGCTTAGTGTTAATTCTAAGGTAACCGTGGTAGTATTATATCCAATATATCCAATCCAGTACATATCACCCCGATCAAGATGTACGTTTATCTACAGATGTTTCTTAAGTGTATTATTTATAAGCGCCATGTATACAAAGTAAATACACACACATTTATGTACAATTAGGAATTTTTATATACTATTGTATAAAACCGAGAAAAAAATATTTAATGTCACACTTTAAAATAATACATATTGTGTGTAAAAATAACATACTACTCCTAAATATACAGTGAACCTTCAATTTAAAAAAAAAATAACACTAATAAATTTAAGAAGTACTATTTGAACATTCTATTCTAATTATTTCGGTACATTCCACTCGAATAAAAGCTTTTAAAACTCTTTAAAAACTCGATCACGGACCAATTATAGATTACTATAAATCGGTTTGAGTTTACGTAAAGTGTTTCCAATCAAATTAAAACCGAGTCTATTCTTTACTTCACTTTTTATTTAAACGTTATATGAACATTTAATGATGGTTTAAATTAATAAGTTAAATAAGGAATCGGTTTTAATTTGATTAATTATAGATTGTAATATTACAAAATATATACGTATATATATAACCTTAATCGTTTTAATATTATTTATGATGATAATAATAGTTCGACTTTCTGAATGTATCTATCCGTCAAATATTTTGTGTAGCAATAATCGAACGCGTCATTATTGATATTTACGAGAATTAGAATAGTACTTCTTCATAGTTTCCATGCTTATTGCATGAATGATGTATTGGAATAAATGTCACATATGTCATTTAAAAAAAAATACTATAATTAGCAATAATTTATTGCAACTATACAAACTGTAGATTACACATGTTATAAAAACACAGATAAGAACAATAAAATTGTTTTAAATTTTTTGTTATTTTCCTCTACGTAAACATAACTTTTATTTATACTATTAATCTTCATCAGCAAAATGAGTTTTAGAGTTAACTTGAAGTAATAATTTCTCATATTTGTTTCGAGCTTTCAATATTTTTGTTTCACAAAATAAATATTGAAATAAATAAAATTTCTATTGCCATTTGTTAAAAATAAAATTGAAGAAGATACTTGAAAGTCCAGACAACAGGTGAGTCTTTTTAGATCAGAAATATTTAAGTTTTATGTAGCATTAATTAAATAGTTTATAGCTGATATTTATGTTAATTCTAAAGTGCAGTTCTGATGAAAATAAATATATTTGTTTACTATAGAAATGTACTATTCTTCATGGTATACAAATAGCAGCAAAATGCTTTTTAGAGTTAACTTAATTGAAAGTAATGGTTCCTCATTTTTGTTTTAAATCGAGCTGTAATTTATGCAAAATAAGGATGAAATTAAACCTGACAATTCACAATCCACTTGTAATTATTCTACAATTATAGTGGTGAAACTAAGTTGATGACTTTAATCCCATAATATTTAAGATATACCACAAAGTAAACACCTTTGCAATCAAATATTTCCTTTTGGTTTATAATAAATTGCGATATATTTCAACTATTAAACTTAATGTTCATCATACTATACATAAAAGTAGCAACAAGGAGAGACTTTTAGGGACATGACACCTTCAAATCAGTGGCTTTAATCTAAGTGTAGTCCTTAAAAATGTCCACTGGTTTTAAACGTATGTATAATGTTAAAAGAGCATTAAAAAGATTACAAATATCTTACCACCATTTAAATAATCTGCTTCTTGCTTAAAAATCCTCCAACGTTAATCTTTCAGGATTACCTCATTTGATTTCTTTTTCTCTTAAATATGTTGGGTAAAATTACTTTTCTTGGCCTTAGTTAAAGCAGACTCCAATAAGCGAATAGGAAGGATTTCTAACTTCAAGTAGAGCAAACAGCGACTTCTTTTTCTAACAAAACTATATTTCGCATCCAACCTTTTACAATTATTACATCAGGGTTGATTTACAAAATCCACAATTTCCAATTGATCACCTCACAATATTATCTTGGGAGTTTTTAGACTGTAAGCAATAAATAAAAAAAACATCCACTACTACTCTCCCACTCCTCTCTGTCTCTCTCAAGAAACCATGCTCTCATAATCCCAATAAAATCCTTAATACACCTTCCTTTCTGTAATGAAATTTTCTGAACTTCTTTAGAAGTCCATCTTTTTCATAAACATGGTATCTGTACACATTTAATATTTTTCTGCTGCTTCACACCCTCAATAAATTCCCCAGAGAAAGTCATCATAACTTAACCAGTAAAGTCCTTAGAATTAAGAATTAGGTCATCAAATCAGCAAATTAAATGTACAAACCGATTTTTTTTAGATTTTTTAAGTTAGATCCTTCAGTATTTCAGATTACGATCTTAAGTTCATCTTAAATTTGCGTTTATTGTTTCCTTACCTTTTTAACCTATATGTTTGTATATTTTTTTATATTGCTCCCACCTATACTATTTTGATCCAGCCTTTCAGCTGTCAGTTTAAGCGACATGCTTAATATCTAAAACTAAAGTCTGTTGTTGTTCAGGGAGAAGCCTCTAGTATTGGGACATTTTAGAATGCAAATCCGAAGTTCTTTTGGATTCAATTGTGCATGACTGAAACATAAACCTCTTGAAATACCTAAAATACAAAAAAGTAATTTACCTTGCAAAATAACAGCATTCTTCATTTTGAGTATTTCTGTACACGGTATGATAAGGTAGATAATACATACATTTTTATGAATAAAAATATGTAAAGGTGTTTCAAGAATGTGTTTATATAAGATATGGTATTTTAAATGGGTTTAAAATTTTTGGCTTTTAGAAAATTTATACTTAATGCTTTGTTTCTCTTACAATAGACAAAATTATTACAATTATGTACTTATAATTTTGATGTAAGAGATCTGAGGGAATAGGGGTGGCAGTTTCTCAGCAGAATGTTCTTCCTCTCTTGCATTTTCTGTTGATTAATTATGAAACGAATAATTATTAAACAGTTGCATTATAAAAATAATTATACTTTGGTAAAAAGTAATAAAAATGATTGGTTGAATAAAGTAAAGTAATTGACAAAGATATTAAATGATTTATTTAATATCACTATTCACAAAAATATTCTTACATCGTATCTTATCATACAAATGCTATATTTTTTAACAATTTTGTGCTCGAGTATACTTATTGCTATTGACCTATGCAGATAAATAAACAACAAATACTGAAATAGGAGATAGTTACATTTGCAAGGATATACCGGTGTACTTAAGTTATCATTATTGCGAGTCACTAAATTAAACGGTTCGTTCGAGTAATCGAGAACGGCTGCAACGAAAGCAACAAACGGGTGGAAATAATCTCAGTCTATTTTAGTTCAAAATTTATTTACTAAAACACAAAATTGTAAAAAAAAAAAAATTAAATCTGTTAACAGATCTAGGTGCATACATTCAAAATTTTTATCTACAAAATTTAGATCGACGGATAAAATACAAGATAAATCTACTAAAAATATAAATGCTCGTTATCTCGTATTTTATTTACATCGCCTGAAAGAATTTCTCTCATATAAATTGTACGACAACTTTTATAACTACTTTCAAGTATTACAGGACTATATTTTTAATGACAAATTTTGGACATTGTTACATAAACACCATATAGTGGAGTGGCCTTTTCGGAACATGCTAACGTATCGATCTAGAATCTTTTTATTGCCATTACTTAAAACTAGTTATAAATTTGTTCGAAGTGAGTATAGATTATTCCATTCAGATTTAAACCTATTGAATATATTCAAAATAAGTCAGTATATTATATGTACAATATCTTAAGATTAAAAACATTAACTAGTTACCAAAAAATGGGAATAGTTGTATATCCAAATTAATTTGCATTGAAATTTTTAATTTTGATAAACTCTAAACAAATAAAATGTATAAAATTTGAATGCAAATTACTTTCAGTCAAATCAATTGTATACAATGGATATAAACAAGGACTAGAAAACCACTTAATAAATATCAATAAATAATTAAACAATGCAAATAAGGTAACTACGAAACCATCAGTTCATTTTTGCATAAGCTGTCTAATCTAATGATGCAAAGAACTAAATTTGAATACTGAATAAAATTTAAAAAAAACTGTAAATAAAAATATCACAGGATTATACTTTATAATATTAATGAACACGACTGATTCTTTAGAATAAAAATATAATATTATATTTGATCGTTTGTGAGTATATACTTTTTTTTTTATAAGTCCTGACATAATATACACTTGCTATTATTAATTGGACTATACAGACTAAATTTGCTGTTTATATCTTTGGAAAGGTTCAACAAAAATATTACCTAATGACTAATGCCTTGTGTACGTACTGCAAATACATACATAATAAAACAGTCAAAAAGAAACAACTAGTTATTTACAAATACAGCAATATTTAATAAGATTCGCAACACAAAAGTAAAGATATGGTGGAGATCTTTAAATTAATATTAAAACTTGAAATGCCATTCATAAAAGGCAACAATGGTTTCAATGTATTCTAAGCAGATACAAAACAAGTATTTAATATTTATAGGAATGAATTGAGAATTTTATATTCATTTTGTCCAAAAATAGTTGTCTTCTTATTCTTAATATTTCTAGGCATTAACATTCTAATTAAACCTGCAAACTTGTTTTTAATATCAATAAAGATTCAAACCTGTTTTATAATAAGTACAAGTTAATGTTTATATAGAGACTTTTAATATTATAATTTATTACATATACGACAACTAATTATGAACAAAACGAATTTTAAATATTGTATTATTTAAATTTGAACAGATTGTGTCGAGTATCTGCTTAAATATGTTAGCCTAAAACAAAAATATGCTAAAATGGATAATCACAATAAATTGTCATTTGGATGGTTGGCTCACCGCGACCTGGCGTACCCTCTTTACAATATCATAAAATTCAGGTCAAGTAAATTTGACCGAGAAAACTTGTATAAAATGGGGCGTGTGTCACTTCATCGTTAATTACAATAATGTTTATGTACAAATTAATAAATAAAAATCTATCTTAGACCTAAATGGACTTAATTCCTATGGTGATTGCTTAAAATACTAAATAAAAATACACCATACTAGTGTTTCTTTCCACACTAAATCCACACTGGCCATAAGAGATCATATAAATAAATAATGGTAATATGTATATATATATAATAGGAATGTGAATCAAATTATATTCCCAATTTCCCTATTCCAGGTCTATTTAGTGAACATAGACTAAACGTTATTCTATTATAAGAATAAATATCACATGGCAAACCTGACAGTCAAATGTAGCCATCTTTTTTTTACTCTCTCCGTTATGAGGCAGGTATATAATAGGAGGCGTGGAAGATTAAATAGGTTCTGTTAGCCATCCAGCGGTGGTCCGAGGTATACCATCGAAACTTCTGTGTTGCCATACACTGCTGATACTGTGGGATATAATTTCTTATCCGGTAAACCTAAAAAGATAATGTTAAACAATGAACTAATAAGAAATACATGTTTTAAGGTATTTGATAAATCACTTTAAAAACTGTTTTATACCACTGTATGCACATATAGTGGTTATTAAAGTGTTTGCTCAAAAGTTTACTTAAAAATGTACCATCAAGTTGACAACATTTAACAATACAAGTTCAATAAGCTTAAAATAAAAAAAATATGAAAATAATGTTTACAATTGTAATAATAATTTATTATTATTATTTTAATCATTATATTTAGAGCTATGGCATTTATATACGACCTCTTTAGCACTAAATTTTCGGTTTCTTCTTCTTAGCCGTTCCATTTTGGTTTTGTTTTTATGTTAATGTGCCTCGAATTGGTTTTGCAGCAGCAATGTACTTGTGTAAAATAGAAATGGAGAGATGTAAAGTTTGAAAAACTAAACATAGCAAAAAAAAAAAACACTGCTAATGAAGAACTTAATGTATGTGTTTATTATTATCACTTTTTCACAAAAACTATAATATAATTTTATCAAAAAGTCTTCCATCTAAGTTATGAGTTTTAACCACTATTACACACATATCCTTTTATAAATAAATTTTACAATAAGCCAATAATTAAATATACATATTATAATATATTGTAGCAATTTATTTTGATTGTTAACCAAAATGTTGACTGTAGATAAAAAATTGAGGGGATGTTATGTTACACAACTAAATTGTGCTTCTAATTAATAAAATAATAAGCAAATACATAAAATGAAAATTGTGCTTAAGTTTAGTTGGTTGTTAACCACTTCCTGCATACGCCCGTCATATCTTGGACACAAGCACATTAAAAAATAATTGTGTAGGAAGGGGTTATTTGTTTCAACAACAGACATTGATAAAAAAATAAACAACTACTTCTTGTTAAGTAATTTAACAATAATATAAATTATAATCTTTTGGTTTTAGTTGTTTCACAAGTTTTTTTACATGTTTATGCAATATATCTAAGTAGTTTCGATCACACGATCATTTTAAAAGGGGTTATTAAAAACCATTACAAATAAGTTATACAAACGTGTAAAAATAAAACCAAATATTAAGGTCTACAACTAGTGGCAGAAAGCAGACAACACATAACCCAGTCACACACTACTAAAAACCCTTAATTAAAGCTTAATTCATTGATATATTCATCGAAAATGGTACTTCATATTTTATTTATTCATCCTTGGAATTCCTTTTCGAATTATACTTATAGAAGCAAATATATTAACCAGTTAACTAAGTTCGACGAGTATACTCGTCATCAATCGAATTTTATGACGTACGGAAATTCGCACTTTCAAATCAGAACGACACAATTAACTGGTTAGTAGATTTTTTTTTAAATGTATATGGTTGTTGTGTGTTACTTTTGTTCAGTTAACTGTGTCGGTTCATTTTGAATGTGTGAATTTTTGTGTCACGAAAATCATAATATAATTGACTACACAATCATTTATTATCGGAATATCACCTTAATTTAATAAACAATATTTAACCTGTATTATCTACACTATCTTATAAATGTTATTTTTTTTAAATATTTTTATATAGAACAAATAATAGCAACACTGTTTAATATATTTTTATTTTTAATGAAAGCAATAGCAATTTCGAACCCACACAAGATAATTACATGATTAACTTCTTGGTAATGTAGATCAATGAGATTTCTATGAATAACAAATCAATTATATAACCACACATTTAGCATAAGCATAACATAAGCCTTACCTCTAAATGCGACTCCTAAAAATTCATAATTTTTCTCGAACGATAATGTGTTATCATCACAATCTAATATGACCCGTATTCTTTCTCCAACCTGCAATACACGAAATTTGGAATATTTTGTGTTTTTATAACGTGCAGGATAATTACCTGATATTTGGGAGCGTTATTGAGTAAGGGGTAATTCCCCTGAGCATCCCCATTATGCAGCAGATGATTATCCACTAAATTCCACCCCCAACTCTGTTCGTCAGAACCCAATAACGCGACGTATCCGTGGCACTGTAGAGGAGCATCTTTCGTCGCTATACCAATAACCGCCACTGTGCCCAACGGTCCTTCCCATATAACCTCCCAGGCGTGCCTGCCATGCCGGAAGCCAATTTTCCCTCGTGAGGCGTCCGTGCTCTGCGCAACTGGGTTCCTGTGTAGTGTAAAACCGTTCGGTTTAATGTAAATATTCCTAGAGCAGTCATTCGGGTTCCAAGAATGGTAGAACGCCCGTAATTTAGCCTTATACGTTGGTACTGACGATAATAAGTCCGATTTTAAAGCCTCCTCTGCTAGTTTTCGCACACAATGTAACCTCCATACGTCGTTATTCTCGTCGTTCAAGTATTGATACCACCTTTTGCATACCAGCGAGCAGTTCCTCAAGTCGTGCAGATTTAGATACGAGAATATCACTTCTAGTACATTGTTTTCAAATAACGTTGCATCCATTTTAAGGTGGTTGTGTAGGTCTCAACATGACAGCTAGTTGACAGATGACACTATTATGTATACAGAGATAGAATATACACTTCGAGATAACGAGCTTCCATGCATGAAATGCGATCTAGTTGTATCAACACTAAGTACTTTACTTGCGTTGGCAACACTGATTCTGGCAGAAAATTAAAATGCAATAGATTTGATTCTTAATAGTTTATAGAATTATATTTGATTCGATGAAAATTAAGAATTTCTACTAGAAAAAATTTATTCTAATTTTTAAAAGGTCAATATACTTAATAAATCAATAAAATTCAGAATAGCTATTAATTTAAAACACAGTAGAAATATTGACATATTCTACTAAATATCCGGATTAGAAATTAAAAACACTTGGTTTGTTTCACAGAAAATTTATTATTTCTTCTCTGACATATTTCAAAAGTGTTTTACCGCGGATTAAGTGAGCAATTAATTAAATATATTCTACTAAAGTTTATTATTTCACTACAATATTGAATAACTTTTAATACATTGTTTTGTTGCTTCGAAACAAAAAATGTAGTTTCTACTTATAATGTCTATACTAAGATAATGTCTATTATTATTTTTAACAGGTCAATATTTAATAAATCGGTAAAATTTATTATAACTTTTATTTTCTGTTTGAAACACAGTAAATACATTGATACATTCCACTAAAAGTTATTATATCACTACAATCTTAAATATTCAACCATTAATAAATTATTTTGTTGTTTTGAAACAAAAAATTTCTGCTTATAAAATCGAGCAGAAAATTGTTATTAAAATAATACCTACCACAATTTTTAAGGGGTCAATATTTAACAAATCAGTAAAATTTATTATAATTTATAATTTCTACTTAAACACAGTAGAAATTTTGACATATTCTACAGCAATCCAAAATGTTTAACCTTTCATAAACTGTTTCATTAATTTGATACAAACAAGATAATTACCACTTATAAAACACAGCAGAAAATGATTATTTTCTACAAAAAAAAGTATTTTTTTTTAATTTTTAAGAAATCAATTTTCCAAAAATTAATAAAATTTAGTATAATTTATAATTTCTACTTAAAACACAATAGGAACTTATTTTTTACTACAATCTTAAATCAGAGGTTTTGTTTTAAAACAAAAAAGGTGATTTCTACTTATAAAACACAGTAGAAAATTGACATTTTCTTCTAAAACAATTTTTATTACAATTTTTAAGAGGTCAATATTTAACAAATCAATAAAATTTAGTATGACTAATAATTTCTGCTTAAGACACAGTAGAAACATTGATATATTCTACTAAAAATTATTATTTCACTACAATCTTATATATAAACTGTTTTGTTAAATCAAAAATAATAATAATTATAAAATCCAGCAGAAAATTGAAATTTTCTACTAATAAAATTGTTTTTTATAATTTGTAGAATGTCAATATTTAACAAATCAGTAAAATTTGATATGACTTATAATTATATATAAATAATTTATTTAACTATAATCCTAAATAAACTTATAAATTATAAATAAATTATTTTATTTTTTTGAAACAAAATACAACAGCAAAATTGAAATTATCTACTGAAACAATGTTTATTATAAATTTTTTAAGTCGATCTTTAACAAATCAGCAAAATTTAGTACGACTAATAATTTCTACTGAAAAAAAAAACAGTAGAAACATTCGCATATATTCTACTAATAGTTATTATTTCACTACAAACATAAATATTACACTTTAATAAACTGTTTTGTTGCTTTGAAACAAAAAAAGGTAATTTCTACTTATAAAATACAGCAGAAAATTGAAAATTTTATTTAAAAAATGTGTTTTTAAGAGATCCATCTTTAACAAATCATTAAAATTTAGTATGACTAATAATTTATACATAAAAAAACTGTAAAAACATTGACATTTTCTACTAAAACTTATTATTTTAACCTTTAATGAATTATTCTGTTGCTTCGGAACAAAACAGGTAATTTCTACTTATAAAACACAGCAGAAAATTGAAATCGTCTACTAAAAAAATGTTTACTATCATTTTTAAGAGGTGAATCTTTAACATATCAGTAGAATTTAGTATGATTAATAAATTCTGCTTGAAACGCAATAGAAACATTGACGAATAGTTATTACTTCAATATAATCTTAAATCTTTAAATATTTCGTAGCTTTGAAACCAAAAAGGTAATTTCTACTTATAAAACACAGCAGAAAACTGAAATTATCTACTAAAAGATGTTTATTATAATTTTAAGAGGTCAATCGTAGAAAATAAAACTCTACTAAAATATAATTTTCTTTTAATTCCTTTAAATAAATATATTGTAAAATATGAATGAATTATTCTGTTGCTTTGGAACAAAACAGGCAATTTCTACTTATAAAATACTTCAGAAAATTGAAATCCTCTACTAAAAAATTGTTTACTCTCAATTTTAGTATGATTAATAAATTCTGATTAAAACATAGTAGAAACATTGACGATAAGTCAATTTCTACTTATAAAACACAGCAGAAAATTGAAATCGTCTACTAAAAAAAAGTTTACTCTCATTTTTAAGAGGTGAAATTTTAATATATCAGTAAATTTTAGTATGATTAATAAATTCTGATTAAAACACAGTAGAAACATTGACGATAAGTTATTATTTCACTTAAATCTTAAATCTTTAATTATTTCATAGCTTTGAAACCAAGAAGGTAATTTCTACTTATAAAACACAGCAGAAAACTGAAATTATCTACTAAAAAATGTTTATTATAATTTTAAGAGGTCAATAGCCGAAGATAAAACTCTACTAAAATATATAGTAAAATAATAAAAATATATTGCTAAATTAATCAATATTTTTTTAAATAATTTTATGAATTATTTATCATTGTAATTTTAATTTAAGGGTCGTGAAAAATTAATAATCTACATAGCATATTTTATTCAGATGATTTACATATTCGAATTAATGAATTTATTACATTTCAATCAAAATTACTTTATTATGAATTTATATTGTTGTCAGCATTGTGTCTGGCAGATAAATTGGCGGCATTGCTTAGTTGACTTGAACTGAGGTGCGTTCAGATAATATATTTATATATTTAGTTTCCTCACTTATTTTATATTTATAAGGATAAATATTTAGTACAAAGTAATGATTCTAATAAAACACCTTATTATTATGTCATAATTTTGTTTTGAATTTTTAAAATACGTCATTTAGAATTGTAAAAATCGAAACGTTCCAAAAATCAGGGCGGTAAAACCTTGGCCGGTAATACAGAACGAACATATGACACCTAGCGCCAAATGGCGGGAAACTATGTTTCCTATATTATTACTGGCGGCAAATGTTCGAACTAATGAATGAGGAGCGTGTCCCACGTGAATATGATCGACCAATCAGAGCGATCACTTTGTACGCGCCGCCAAAGCCAGTCTCATATGCTGCACGAAAGAGCTCCTCTTTTTAAAGCCGTGTACGTGTCATAATTTAACCAAAAATTACGAAAGCCCCACGGAATGGTAGCTTGATATCGCGAGAACGTCAATAAACATTAAAAACGAAAATGTACTAAACGGGACGGGCGTATTTCTTTGTGAAATGTTGGGTAGTTCTAGTCGCCATTTTGGTCGACCTGCTGCCTAGTGCAAGACGTTGTGGTGCTTAAATTACAAAAAATAAATAATTATCACCAACTAATTATAACTTTATGTTCATCATACAATAATACAAGTGTTGAAGATGTCCCAGCAAAACAATACAATGAATTATATACTGCATGATTCCAGTGGTGAGTGTATAAAAATTGTACTCATAGTTATTAACGAAATTCGCAACCCCAGGCTTAAAATCCATTTTAAGTAATTAAAACCGGTGCTATTTAACGACTGCTAAGATTGTACCGTGAAAGGCGATCTTAACACAAACATAGGTTTAATTATACAGCCGGGATGCCGGCTTATAACTGGAAACGAGTCTGTGAAGTTACCGTTGAAATTTTCTTGCTTTATAACTTTCCCCCCTTATTTTTTTAATAAAATACAACAACTATACAAAACTCTGATACGCATTTTAACCCTAACACTATCCGGGGGGTCATATCTTATTTTAACCTCACATAACAATCACGTTCTCTGAAATAACCCCAATGCCATAGGATATAACCCCACTTTACCCAAACAAAATAATATAAATAGTGCAGCTTCTTTTTAACACTATGGGGTGATTATATTTACAGATCACCTTAAAGATAGACTGGTTTATTATAGAAAGCCATAACCTTAAAACGGCGCATTTATATATATTGGTGTAATCGTCGCTATACGGAAAGGACAAACACGTGTAACATGACCAGATGACGAAAGATTATTAAACCGAAATGTTCAACAGTACGGGTGAATAGGTGTGTCGCAGGATGTGTATCGTACCGGAATTGTGATTTAAAAAGCCACAGTCGCTTCGATAAATCACCTGGAAATAATGCCCGTGTTTAGTTTCGTCAATCAGCTGATTCAGCACGTTACACAATCCGTTCCGCCTTTATCTAGCCCGTCCATGCCTAGAAAACCGAATACCACGAAATTTTCACCATCAGCCGGGGCCTCGAACTTGTGCGGCGTAAAAGAAATTGAGAAGAAGGTGTTAAATCTTCTTTTTTTCCCATTTGCCTCACCCAGGACTGGTTTTAGTGAGTCAATAGGAGGGCTTCCTCTTGGCATTTAACGTCTTTTGTGCGCCAGGGTTAACAGTCGCTACCTAAAAAAAAAAGAGATGCGTGTGTCGTCGTGGTTTTCGTTGGGCATTTGTTTTTATTTTTATTGCGCTAATTAAGGTTGGAGTATTTAAAAAAAATCACCCGCATAGTTTCCAAATATCAAAGTGTAATATCACGGTGTCGGTACGTGGGAATACGGTTTGAGGAACCATCCTACGAATTGTGTTTGACCTTATATATTAAAATCGTTTCTTATATATTTTACGAATGCTGTTTAAAATATATTTTATGCACTTTTTAAATTAATAAAAATTGAAATTCCTTTAATTTAATATACTAAATTTTGGATTTTAATTAATTAAGTATTCATTTGCAGTTCTTTTCATTGATAATGATTAAATTCAATTTTAATACTTTTACTTATCATAAATAGTAATAAAACTAAAGATTATTTTTAAATTGTCTAGAAGCAGGTAAATTAAATGATTAAAACCATTTTTTTAAATTTTAGGTAAAAAAAGAAAACAAATAAAATGATTTTTACCACACTAATTTACTTTTTATTTGCCTTAAACTATTAATTATAAGCTCTAATATTAACTTACAAAAAATACGTAAAACAACATTAAACCATAAGAGATAGAGAAACGGTTAAATAATTACAATATTACTATTATTATAAACAGCTGCAATTGTTTTACTTTCATCTTTTTCATGGCTACCCATGTTTTATTTATAATTAAACTTAAAATGGCTATAACTCACTTATTTTTAGAAATAACTATGTCATATGTCATATTGGATTAAAGAGAAAAAAATATCTTTTTAATAAGGCTATACCCAACTATGGTTTCCATTTAAAAAATTGTCGGTTTGCGTCATATCTCGGAAAATAATGGCGATAAAAACTTTCTGATTATTTTTCATTAATCTGCATAAAATTATCTAAAACTTTGTCTTTTACAGTTTTTTTTCTATTATCTGTTATTATAACCGAGATATATTGATTTGAAAAAAATGACACTAGTTTTTTCAAAATATCTAGTTACCCTTAACTTTTTTGAAAACTTTAAAAGTGGAATTTTATTCGTCTCGTAAATTTACACTTCTTTTCCCACTTAACCGTTTCTCTATCTCTTATAGTTTCCGAGATCCCCATCTAAAAAAACTCACCCTGTATATGAAATTTTAGTCTTAAAAATATGCTTAATAGTTTAATGCTGAATATAATCATTGCAGCTTTACCTATCCTTTGATCTCATTACTGTCATCAATTTTTGATTCACCATTTCTACCTATTTTTCCTCACTACTACTAAATCAAGCAGAACAACCTATAAATTATAAATATGCATACCATAAAAAACAACAAGTTTCAAACTCTTGAGGCTCCTGATGATGCCAAACAATCAACATACAAGACGTGTCAGGCAAAAAAAAAACACCTAACAATAATATGAATTGTTGTCAATTCCTAGGTTTCTGATGTTGGTTATTCTGTTAAGTTCTTGTTTGCTTATATTGTGTGGATATGAAATTACACGAGAGTTACGTGTGTAAGAAACAATATAGCATTTAGTTGTGTTTAGTTCAAGTCCATTATCCTGACACCAGTTTTTAATTTTGTCGATGTTATCTTATAGTGTCCAACAGTCAGCCATAGTTATAATTGGTTAAAATAACTTTATATCGTCTGCGCGTATAGGAGATAATCACAATCGAAGACTTCACACACAGAATTTAGAAATAATATGAAGATCAATGGCCCTAAATTTGAGCCTTATGGTACCCCTGACAGGGATTCGAATGAAAGTAACCGATGTCCCTCGTATTCGACAAATCGCTGCCTGTCTGTCAAATATGATGTTATGACCGAAATTACATTTCCATTGATGGGGTAGCGTTTCAACTGTTCAACTAGTTTGTTGTGCGAGTCAGATCAGTATAGATGCTACCTGTCTGAAGTCTTCTTCCATAATTTCTGAGATGACTTGTGAAATGTTGAGCAGATTAGATAGTGTCGACCTTTTCTTAAAGAAACCATGTTGGTGCGGTGAGACAAGGTGAGAAGTTTGTTTGTAAATATGATCGTTAACAAGTGACTCAAATATTTTGGCAACTGTGTTTATTAAGGTTCTTTGTCTGTAGTTCGAGACGGCCGTTTTAGTATCTTTCTTAGATTGGTCCTAATTTTCTTCCCTTCTTCACAAATTTACAGTACAGACGAAGTTCGAATTTTTGTTCCTAGGACTAATATGGAACATAAAATAATGAAAACAAACTTATCACTAATAACGAGTATTACCCCCTCTTGCATTAATGACTGCTTGAAGTCGACGAGGAACACTTTGAATTAAATTAACGATCACATTTTGGTCGAAATTATTCCATTTCTACAATAGCATCTGTCTTAGCTCCTGAGCATTTCTTGGAGCTGGTGTATGCTTTCTGATACGTCGTCCTAACTCATCACATACATGTTCTATGGGATTCATGTCCGGGCTGACAGCTGGCCAATCGAACCGCGAAATTCCCACTTCATCCAGATAATCTCTGACAACTCTGGCATTATCTTGCATGTAAATGCCACGCTCGCCCATAGCTGTCATGAAGGGCACAACATGACCTCCGAAAACCTCCGCAATGTATCTGTGAGCTGGCAGGGAGCCATTCTCTATAAAGACCAACTCTGTTCGTGCTTCGGTAGAAATTTCTGTCCAAGCCATAACCGACCCACCGCCAAATGGATGTCGCTCATCAATACAAACTAAAGCGTATCTTTCTCCGCGTTTTCTCCACACTTTCCGACGTCCGTCTGATCCATTGAGGCAAAACCGCGACTCACCTGAAAACAGTACTCTGCTCCAGTCATCATTATTCCATGCCCGGTGATTTCGGGCAAAATCCAATCTTGCAATACGATGTCGGCGTTGTAAAGGTGGACCTGTAGTCATCTTTCTACAAGACAATCCAGCAGCCCTGAAGCCTTCTCCTAACGGTCCATTCACTAACATTTACATCTCTAACTTCATGGAGTTGATTTCGTAGATAAACTGCAGAAGCTGTTCTATTCCGCAAACTTGTAGACACCAAAAACCGGTCATCTCTGATCGTGGTGACTTTTTTTCGCTCGGATCCTGGTCTTCTGGTTATCAGGCCAGTATCCAAGTAACGCTGATACACTTTTTATATAGCACAAAGGCTTTTGCCAACAACAATCCTGGCACTTTCACGTTTTCCTCGCCCATCTTCAATCGACGCTACAATGCTTGCTACAGCAATAGGGTCTAAAGGCATTATGACTTGTTAAGTACAGTACAAGTTTCGCAGAGAAATATCAACACTAAGTAAGAAAACTGCAACGAAACGTAGGTTTTCAATTAGAGCGAAATAGATGTTGTTTCATAAAAGTCTATAACACGGCGATAGTGACTGACAGATAGATAACATTTGTCAGGCAATTTGAAATCTTCACAAATGTTTAGATTGTCGGATGATGTAGCATTTTCGGTGGCTTCGAAGGTTTGCTGATATTCTTCAGGAGATGTAGCAGGAGGGATATAGACACGAAAAACTTTTTGGGCAGCTGATTCGACAGGCTACGATACTTATTTTCGATTATTATTTTTTTGCATTTGAAATTAGCTGTTATTGCAATGAGAACTTCTGCTCCTGTTTGTTTGGGATCCGATCGTAAGACATTAAAGTTGCTGGAGAATAGTTCACTCTCAGATGTTTCATCCGTTAACCGTGTTTCTGTTATAGTATCACATCGAATACTTGTGCACTTAAAGCTCTTAAATGATAGAGTTTTAGTTTTAAGTCCCCTCACACTTTGATAGTAATTAATAAAGGTGATGGTGTCGGTTGGAAGTTGCTTAGTTTCCCTGCGGTGTTATTATTATTGGTGGGTTTAGTGACAATCTTAGCGATACTGTTGATATATTTTATAGTGAGATTTGTATTTCCATTCGCTACTAGTTCGTTAAGTTTATTTCTTAACTCAAGTATGATCTGATTTGACTCGTAGTTCACTAGCATTAATTTAGCATTTGTAGGCGATTCAAAGATTACTTTTAACGGACGAGAATTGTTCGATTTTTTGCCTAGTCTTATTGTCTTAAGGTGAACCTTGTCAAAACATGATTTAATTTTATCCATATCTGTCTTGTTATCATCTGATTCCTCGACTTTGTATAATTTACATTGGATTCTCAAATTTTACGTTCTTGTATTTCCTGCATCATGTCAGACATAATATAATCATGATTTTGTGTATTAATTATTAATTTTATTTTTCAAGAGGTCAATATTTTTTCTGAAGTGATTGGTAACATCACTCATTTCTAAGGTCAATAAAAGTTTACCTCTACAGATTTTGAGAATAGCTATCCTACGCTTTAAATAGAATAGTTCCTCAACCACTAGAACAGCGCACTCATTTATGAATCTAAGCAACCAAAGAGAAGCCTTAATTACAACATATATAGGAAAGATACGCAGAAAACCAAATGTAAAAAAGCAGGTTAATTGGAACCAGTTTAAATTCAAGCAAACTATTATCACACAAATAATTTTTTTTGAAATTTATTGCTACCTATACAATATTTACTCTTTCTGTGCCTATAACTTCCCCTGAAGACCAATACATACTTATTTGACAACTGACAGTTGTTAAAAAATAATGGGAGTTACTGCTTATAAACAGTTTTTCGACAAAATCATACACCAACCTTTTAATCATGATGATGGTTACTATGTGGTATGAGTTAAATATAGGCATTAAATGCCTATATTTAACTCTTTAAACCATTTGCATCATAAGTGCATATATGCGCGAATTTTGCCTGACCACTATCTCCAGAGGGCATATGTGCGCGCTTTGTAATGGTATTATGCCCAATTGGTGTATAACATATTTAACCAATTAGTCACATTAGCCATTTCTGAGTGCATCAGAGATCACATCTTGGACCACCAATTTTTTAAAATATTTTATATATCATTTATAAATGTTGTTAATTGATTTCTTCATTCTGAACGCTTTATAATCGCCAACGACATGAAATATTTAAAACGACCAGAGATGCAAACTGTATTGTCTTACTTTATCAATATTTTGACAGGTTTAATGTTAAGAATATCCGAGTTAATCTTTGAAAATGTAATGCAATCACATCTTTTAAGAAATAAACGAGGATAATTAGAGTGTTCACTTCTAAAGAATTAAGATTTAGGATTAGGAGTGGAGCTTTGTTAATCATAAAAACTTTATTACCTTAGTACCTCGTTTTGTTTGTTTGTAAAATCAAAGACAAGGAGTGTATTATTAGGGTATTAATTGTAAAGTTCATCCACGTAACTTTCTAGCTTGAAGCACCGAACACATATGTGATAATAATAATCTTACATTTAATTTGAGTATATTTGTATTCTTTATGGCCTGTACTTCTGCATGGAACTACGTAAGCATTGGCCGATGAACTCGCAAAAAGAGATGCAATTGCCACTGCTATAGGACCAGAGCCGTTTTGTGGACTCCCCATGGCGCACAGAAGAGAGGTGCAAAAATGGGAAGATGTTAGAAGACGTAAGCATTGGAACAATGTACCAGGTCTACGTCAATCAAAACGACTCATGAGACTCGATCACAGCCACAAGGTGCTTGAACTCACAAGGAACGAGCTAAGAACTTTCACCGGACTCTTGACAGGGCATTGTGCCCTTCGATATCATTTGTTTAAGATGGGAAAAGAGGAAAGTGGAAACTGCAGATTATGTGATTCGGCAGATGAAATGACCGAGCACATATTATGCACTTGTGTCGATTATCCGACGAAGAAGTGAGCAATATCACCCCCAAGAAAGGTACCATGTTCATGGAGGACGTGGGACTGCTTGAGAAGTGATTGGTTAAGGGTAGAACAATAGATCTTTTAGGTCGCAATTAAGAGAGGCTAACACACCTCACTAGCACCCTATATTAACCTATAACGTACGCATTGACTCTATTTTTATTAATACTGACTGTAATTTTATTAATATTGACTCTAAACATTGATTTACGTCAAAGTGATTAGAATCGTAAAGGAATTAATTTAGAGGGCTCGATTTGAACAAAATTATTAACGACAAATAAACACATAACAAACAACACAAGAAAAACAAATTATTGCAGATAATATTAAGAAAAACATTGCAAGAAGCACTAACTAACTAAGGCCTGATTAAAGTGGAAAGGAAGTAATGACAAAAAAATAGATTTTGAAATTAAAGAATTTAGAAGAAAGAAAAAAATATGTGTGGCAATGAGATTAGCTACTTATTGTCATTATGCCACCCTAAAGATTCGGAATATTTACAATTAAAGCTTTTGTCTGAGGATCATGTATCCCCAGATCAGCGTACGATGTACATCTGATGTTGCCACTACAGCGTGTGGAAAATAATCCTAGTTTTTTTTCACATTTACTATGTTAGTCTATTGTTTACACCATTTACGCAGATGTGGAAGCACTAGAATAAGTCATGGGGGAGTGTTGTATTACTGTAACTTCTTTGAACTTCTTGAAGTAGGAAGGGCAGTGTCTAGGGATTCACAATAGGAACTAGGTGTTTGTAAGGTTGCATTCCCTTTGAGAGAGCTCGAGCTTTTGACGCAACTTCTTGATCCATTTCCACGACTTCTTCTGCTCATTTTTCGTGCCTGTCATTTGCTTCAATTTTATTCTGTTATCGTGGTGCTGGTCGGATGTCATTCTGATGAATTTGAACCCTTCTTTCATTACGTCCGATGTAATATACACGTCCATTCTCTGAATAACACTTTGGTGCAAATGCGTGGGGAATATTGGCAGCTTAAAACTTCCCTCCTAATTACTAGTTCTAGACCTTCCTGATAGCATAGTGGTTCGACTGGATGTTTGTAGTACCACACGTATCGTTTTTATCGCCCGCGAATTATATTTTTAGTCGTTCTTCTTGTTTTGTGTGTTCTAGTGCTTGCGGAGAGAAGATGTGGAATTTCATAACCCAATAGGGCTCTTCCTGGCGTCAATCCGGTGGCGGCATTCGCTCTGGTACGGAGCCCAAATAGATTTTTTGGGATATATTTCGACCATTGAATTGGTGGTTTGTATCCTCAAACATTTCTTGAGCTCTTGATTTCTATATTCGGCTGAATTAATTTGCAGATGACAAATCGATGTTTAGTTGCCTCCCATTTCTGCCATTTTACTATTCATTACCGCGATGAAAAACTTGTTCTTCCTTGATGGACAGAATTACAGTGGCGATTGTAAAACAAGGTGCCATAGGGATGCAAGTTTTCAGTGAGGCTTGCTGTTGATTGGGGCCTCGTTTCCTAGCGTTTTAGATTAGACACTATTGCACTTATCTTGCACTTATCACAAAGCACGTATGATACCTGACCATATTGGGCGCACAGTCCGTGAAGAGTGGTGATAGTAGGAAATAGTTTCATGGTAAATAACACAAACAAGTTTAAAAACTGAGCGATTGTGTTTCCGAAACAGTGAAGAGGTTATTAGATATACAAAACGCAGAAGTATTTTTGCGTTTCTTTTGATAGTAGAGATAGTGATCAAAGTGCAAGTGATTTTGACTGTTTTTGAAAGAAGAACATTTTCAAACATATTGTAACTGAAACGAATCGTTTTGGTGAAAA
Organism: Ontholestes murinus; assembly: GCA_963969525.1. Taxonomy (NCBI): domain Eukaryota; kingdom Metazoa; phylum Arthropoda; class Insecta; order Coleoptera; family Staphylinidae; genus Ontholestes; species Ontholestes murinus. The sequence goes on from OZ018389.1 coordinate 68,919,358, forward strand.
GGATCCAAGTTTCATAGAAATTTCTGCAGAGGAATTGCAAGTTTATTTTGCACTAAGTCTATGATGCAAAAACCTTCACTTTAAAGTTATTGGAGTACGGACAAGAACATTGAAACACCGTACTTCAAAACAGTGATGTCCCGAAATAGGTTCAATAATTAGATTAAATTTCTTTTATTGTTATTGATTTATAATGAAATAAAAATTCTTTAAAATTCATTATTTATGCAATATGGTTTTTATTTTTTGTATTGTGAAACGTTTTTAATAAAATACCATTCAAAAAAATGGTGATAAGAACGAATTTTCCACTTTTCTTCCGTTTGATGCAAATGGGTTAATTGTTATCGTGAATATTTATAGATTGTCTATTGTTTTTTTAATATCTAATCATTTTAATTGTTTTCTGGAGCGACATAATATAAATTAAAAAAATAATTTTCAATTGTTTCCCTTCGTTAAGTTTTTTCATTCGCTTTTATCTATTGTTTTAACCAATATCTAATATTTTTTATTTATTTTTTCATTTGTCAAGCTTAAATCGATTGCCAATGCTTAATTCAAGTTTCAATAGAAAGTAATTGATATTACTTAAGTTAATTAAAAACTGACAATTGGTTTAATCTTGATAAAAGAAAAATATTGTTTTGGCGCTTTTTCAATTTCAACCAATATCCGTTTACTTTAGATATTATATTAACCGTTAATTAAACAATAATATACCGAATATTAATTTAATATAGCACTCTCAGAATACTCCTAAAATCGTTACTTATTCTAGCGTACTCTTGACCTACCACAATAATCAATACAATGACCTTTCGTATTCCCGATCTACCTTAATAATCTACGCGTTAACCTAGGTCAAGAGTACGCTGGTTCCAGCGTACAACTTATTAAGGTTGGATAATTCTTAAGTTTTCTTTATTATTTAGTAATAATTATCTATTTTGCTAACAATATTTATGAATATTAATGTTATATTACCAATACAGAGATCACCATTTTTTGTTTGTTATTGGGGCTGTTATTAATAAATATCGAAATTCAAAAAATGATATGTTTTTAGATTACTCAAACGAATATGTTATTTTTTATCAAGGTTTAATGTATTTTAAAAGCTAAAGAAATTATTTATATCTGTTTGGTTTATAGGAAGCTGAGATGTTGAAACTGTAATTGAAAGTGTAAAAACAAGTATTTTATTATGTAATGATGAGGCAATAATTTAACATGTTTTATGCATTATTGTAATATATTTTGCTTTATTACAAAGGATCTACTTTAATTATGTGAAAAGCGATTTAAATGGCATATTTTCTCTCTTGAGTAAAACGCCAGGATGTTTTTAACGAAGAAGGACATACGATTATTTTGTTTTGTTTTATCAAACAGTGTGTCAAAATAAGCGAGACACATTTTGCTATGTGTGTGGTTGTTTTGTAGTCAAGAAATTAAGACGTAAAATTAAATCACTTTTGAAACACCAATACTACGCGTATATTAAAGTAAAGATTGGTGATTAAGACAAACATTGGGCACCACATGTTGTGTGTAAGATATGCGAAGAGGGTTTAAGGCATTGGAGTAATGGAACAAAGAAATCCCTACCCTTTGCAATACCAATGATTTGGCGAGAGCCAACAAATCACCATGATGGCTGTTATTTCTGTATATGCAATATACGTGGATATAACACAAAAAAAATAAAAAAAAACAACATTTATCCGAACCTCAAGTCTGCAATTAGACCGGTGCCACATGGTTCAGACGTGCCAATACCTGAGAAACCAACAAACTTAGAAGATGTATAACAAGCAGTTCTGAACCTGAAGTTGATGAAAACAACTTTAGCGATGCCAGTGAAATATCGAGCTTTTCTAAACAACAGCAGTTATTTTCCAAGACCAAACTTAACGACTTAGTTAGAGACTTAGTTCTTCCAAAGAATATTTCTGAAATTTTGGCATCAAAACTTCAAAATAAAAATTTACTGACAGAAAACGTTAAAATTACGTATTTTGGAAACTCGAGTCTAAGTATTCAGGCTATTTTGAAGAAAGTGGTTGTCTAGTTTATTGCACCGGCATTTCCAGTTTGATAAACAAACTTGGGGGCACATATAATCCCGATGATTTGAGGCTTTTAATTGATTCTTCTGAAAGAAGCCTTAAATCTGTTCTCTTGCACAAGGGGAATGTTTTTTCATCGGTACCGATTGCCCATTCTGTGTAAATGACGGAAAACTACAAAAATCTTAAAGTACTGCTTGAAAATATACAATAATCATAGTTTGAAAATTTGCGGAGATTTGAAAATTGTGGGACTTCTACTAGGGCAGCAGAGTATACGAAGTACCCATGTTTTTTTTTGTGTGAGTGGGACAGTCGAAGTAGACATCAACATTGGAAGAAAAAGAGCTGGATAAGAAGAGATAATTTAACTCCCGGATCAAAAAATGTTCTGCACGACAGTCTTGTTGATCCACAACAAAATTAAAGGAAGGAATTTTTGTCGGTCCTCAAATAAGGAGATTAACGAAAGATCAAGAATTTGTTAATACCATGGCCGAAACTGAGAAAGATCCATGGATTTCAATTGATTAATGTTATTGAAGGTTTTTTGGGAAACAACAAGGATCCCAACTACAAGCAAATTGTAAAAAGACATTCTAAAGAAATGTATGGAATTGGGATGTAATATGAGCATAAAAGTTCACTTTTTATACTCGCATCTTGATTACTTTCTCGAGTGATGTGAGTGAGGAGCAAAGTGAGAGGTTCCACTAAGACATGAAAGAAATGGAACGCAGGTATCCAGGTCGGTGGAATGCTTCAATGGCGGCTGATTACTTCTGGTCAATAAAAAGGTACAATCCGGCCCTGGAATACAGAAGAAAATCCACTAAATGATGTTTTTAATCCAAGAGGGAAAGATCTCCTGGAAAGAAAAGAAATTAAAAGATTTTTTAAGACTTTTTTCAATTTAGATTACTATTTGTAATTTGTTTTTGTATCTGAATCAATAAAAGTAGCGTTTATTTTGACCAATTTATTTATTAATTTTATTTCAAAGTTGATAAAAAAACCTAACGTGATAGGGCAAAATTGCACTCGGATTTGAATTCAGCAGATCAAAAATGTCAGATCGAAATCAACTTTCAATAAGTTTATTTGCTGGACTCTGTTATCAAAACATAATCCGTTTGGATAAATAAAAAAGTCAAAAAATGATTCAGGGCGTTAATGTATAACAAGAAAAAGCCAAATTGTCTTAACTTCAAAGTCACCATTAATTTTAAACGCCAAACAGTGGCTGTAATAAACAGTTTAATCCTCTGATGTTAAAATTAATGATTTTCATACAAGGAAAATAGAAAAGTTTGTTTTCGTCGATAATTTTGGCCATTTCAGCACTTTGGCAGCTGAAAAGACCGGAAATTCCTTAACAAAAGAATGCTAAATCATCTCCTATAAGGGTGAGTAGATGGTCCATCGCAACAAGATAATTTATTGCAAGTAGAGGAAGCTGTAATTGGTATAATTGTATACAAATACTGTGCAAGTTGAGTCCAAACATTTCTAGTTTGGTTTTGTTATTTTTTCTATACTTAAGATTATTTGGGTGTTCAAGCTTCTCATCTTGAGAATATGGACAGCTCGGGTCCCAATTTTCTTTATCAATAAAACATAACGTTATCAAGAATGAAATTACAAACTTTTGAAACATGTTCCATTAATTATTATACAAGTCCATTTAAGAAGGAGTAGAAACTTCCAGCAACAATTTTTGGTCAATGCTAGAAAGGAAATATGATATAAAATATTACAAGACATCGTTAATCGCTTTAATACATCTAGTTGTGGGATATATTTGTATACATTCCGTTAAATATTAGACAGCACATGATTTTCCAACAAGATGGTACACTTCCTCATAATGATGGTCTTTCAGACATTTTCCTTTGCTTGTTTAATTGTAATCTTTTTTCCTTGTCTAATTCTTTGCACTTATGATTATCTCTCCCTTTGAACTGTCGTCTTTTATCCTTTTAGTCTAGGATCTCCTCTGCCATCCATTGCCTTAGTTATTTCTTTGTTGGTGCTAGAACTTATTTTTGAATTGTAGTTATTTCTATATTCACAAAAACAATTTTTCGACTAGTTTCGGCACTGGGCCATTATCATTTTTTCAACAACCTATTAATTTTTTGGCTATTAAATAAACCTTATAACAATTTACCTGATGCACTCACCCATTTGAATTTGGCAATGTTTAAATTTGCAATTAAGAACAAGTTCACTCACTACAATTTGAGTTAGTTAGTAAGGAATTAATCACTTCTAAGTAACTACGCATTTTTAGAAAGTTAGAAGTTTTTTTTCTATAAAAATATTTGTTATTGTATAACTTAATTTTTTCTTTGTTCATATATTAAAGGTTTGGATGGTAGTACTGCAGGATTATTACCCAATGCTGAATCCCACCCTATGATTCTCAATAATTATTTTTGTATGTTCCATTGTATATACATTCAACATTGGAAATAATAAAGTCCATTATTATTATTGTTATTGTTTCAGTATTTTGGAGAATTTCTTATTTTATACTCATCGATCCTTTTTTTAATTTCCTTTGCCATTAGTTGTTTTAAGTTTGTTTGTAGCTTAGTAGTGTAGTTTTGTTTTTATTTCTGATCTTCTTACCAGTTTCATTTTTTGATTATGATTTTTCTAATTACAGGTTTATAGTCTATTTCGGCACTTGAAAACATTATTGGTTTTATTACCATAAGCATTAGCGATAATCTTTGTACATGAGCTAAACAATGAAAAAATATTTGTAAATGAAACCGTATTTTATTCTCAACATAACCTCCAATAAGGGTAATGAACTTGGTGTAACGGTCTGTTAACATTTCGATGTTGGTTTTATAGTACTCGGTATTCCTCAAAATAGGTATTTGTCTGCAACTTGACCTTCTCATTCGAGTAAAGTCTTATTTTCAAAGAGCCACTGCTAAAGGAAATAGGTCTTGAGAATACGGAGCATGCGGTACCAATTCATAGCGATTTTTTTTTTAATTAACGGTCGTATCGCAAGCCAAGTGAGCTGGAGCATTGTTTTGGTCAAAACATTTTTTTTTTCATATACTTGTTTCTCATTAATCACTTGGTGAAACATTATGTTAATATATACGTTTTATAATTAAATTCACTTGGTTTGTTTCACAAAGACCTATATATCATTTTTTTTTCTTTGCCAAAGGTGAATGATTGACCTTGATCTCGTCATCTAATCAACCTAGGTATGCACAGTAATCTTCTTTATTCACAGTTTTACCGTATTCAAGATAATCAATGAATAAAACAAGGGTTAGAGTGGAAGATCATCGCAGCTGCATGAACTCCTCCCAGCTTCATCCATCCAAAATTTTTGTATGTTTTGTATAATATTTTTGTATATTAATATGTATTTTTTTGGAAAGGAAGTTTAAGACTAATAAACATAAACAATATTATGTCATGTGCATCCCAAAAAATACTGACAAAAACTTTGCCAGCTGATTGTTGTATCTTCGGACTTTCCGGACGGCTTTCGTCAAGTAATAATCACTCCTCTGATTGCTGATTGGACTCCGGTGTATAGTAATGGATCTATGTTTTATCCAACGCAAAATTTTCTTTTTATTGCGATGAAAAAGGGACAGATTTTGTCTTGAAAGTCAAACACGTTCCGCTTTTTGTTCAATTGTCAAAAAACACATCACCAAACGCGCCCAAAACTTTTTCATATGCAAATATTCATGAATGATATGACCAACTTCTTTCTTTGAGATGCCAATAAGTACCTAGCTCACTCAATTTCATTTCTGGGTGTTTTTTGGGGTAACTGCCTCATTTAGTCTTCCTGAACGTGATGCATCAGTTTGCTCAACCGATATTTGTAATTTGAATTCTTCTTTGATGTGGCGTAACATTTATAAACCCATGCTTTTGCTTCAACAGCGAATTTTCCTATCAGGAAGCAATATTTAATAAACACACAAAATTCACTTTTTTCATAGTAAAAATGAATTCAGAGGTACCGTCGCTTCGAAAGATATAACTTCCACATGAGTTAACGAAATATGATGAAATTTTGGCAGCAAGTTAAGGTTGGTACTCAATAGAAAGTATAAGGATACACATGTTATAATAAAATGTATTTAAGTTATTTACGTCCTTGTAGAAACTTGTCTAAAAATTATAAGGATATTTTGTTTCTAAATACTGGATTGATGAGGCTGTTACTTGTTAAAATTCCATATCACTTAGTATTTTGTTTCTAGTGTTATTGCTATGTCAGGCAAAAGACTTCAGCCAGTGTAGCAGGAATATAATTCCTTATTTTAGTTGTGCCATGCTTAGAGAAGGGAAAAGTTTAATTCTTTATTTATACTCTTCAGTTATTTGGTGTGTATTGTGGAGTATTTTTAAATAAATCGAATAATTTTGTTTTTATTAACATCATATGTGTTCTATTTAATTTATTGTGGGCTATAGACGCTTTGACTACATCTTTTACACTTACTCATCGTGTAAATCCTGTATTATATCGTTTAATAAAATAAAGATCTCGGCTAATCAGAATTTCCAGCATCCGGATTCTTAGACGGTTACCGTCATGTATAATAACCAACGATGATCTTATGAGACATTTTTTTATTAAGCCCAGAGTCGTTTTGAAAGAAGTATTTTTTCACAACTATAAATTACGTAATAATTATAACTACCAATAAAATGTTACATGTGTTGTTGGATGTGACAATTCTCACCACATGGTAAAACATCTGCGCGCACTTGACAGAAAGTGTAAACACCAAACTTCATTCGCTTTTATAAAGTTAGTGTGTAGACTAAATATAAATAAAAGAATTAATCTTAAAGTAGCTTAGATTTTTTAGATGTTTATATATAATAATTTAAAAAAATCCCTGTTGATATAATTGTATATATAATATAGAGAACGATTTGTACCAAAAGTATACTAAAAAAATATTGGTAAAGTAGAAAGTATTATAGCATATTTGATCTAAATTATGAGTACATTGTTTTAAAATTAGAAATTTTGTAATATTTTTTATATAAGATTATATTGCATTAAAATTACAAACATAAATAACGTATTTGTACATCATAACAAAATGATGAAATGTTTAAGATCGATAACCAATTGTAGTGTATTTGAGTTTTAATACATTGAGTATTATTAATAATAAATTAATTACCTACTTAGTGAGATGTCCATAATAAATTTACACTTTTATATATTATGACTTTTTTATGTGCTAATAAAAGTTATTAAAGTGCTTGGCAATATTAATAATGTTATTTAATTTTGAACACTAAAATTGTAACAGTCCCAATACTTAAATTACTAAACTAAGCAAAAGATGCAGAAACTATATCGAATGTTAATACAGAATTTATGAGAATGTTTTATGAACATTGCATGTGCCGCATAACGTGTAAACGTTATAATTATTTACTCTGTAACAGCTGTAACGGTGTTATAACAACAATAATAATATACTGAAGAAAGAAAACAGGATCACTTTGTTTTACCACTTTTTATTTAACAAATTACATGTGACTATAGTTTCGACTATCAACTAGTCATTATCAAACATAAACTTTATGTTTGATAATGACTAGTTGATAGTCGAAACTATAGTCACATGTAATTTGTTAAATAAAAAGTGGTAAAACAAAGTGATCCTGTTTTCTTTCTTCAGTATATTCAAGATGTACCACAAAGTAAACGCCACCACAATTAAACACAATAATAATACTTTTTGTGCATATAACACTCGCTTCCATCCATCGGGTGGCGCTTATTTAGGATATGAAAAAAAAATGGAACAAAGTTTTTAATTGCTTGTCTATTGTCTATTCAGGAATTATCCAAAAAGATTTGATTTTAAAGTGGTAATACCGTTTTAAAGGAAGTTACACAAAATTATTGCGGTACTTATCAGTGCTGCAAAACTATTAGGAATAATCCAAATTATTTTAAGCAGTCAAGAAATTATTAAATGAATTGCTTTAGTTTTGTAGTGTTGACTTATATCGTGATTAAAAATGCCACTTAGTATGCCGGAAAGCCTAACATAATCTTTAAAAGTATTCAGTACAGTCGAAAATGCCACAGATAAGGTACATATCCGACACTGCATTCTTAACGAATTCCAACAAGGAAAAAATGCTTCAAGAGCGTGCGAATCTATTTATTCCTTTCTTGGCAAAGGTGTTGTATCGCGCGATGTGTGAGCATTTTGGTTTAAGCGATTGAAAAGAGGTGATTTCTGCTTGAACGAGTAACAACGCCCTGGAAGCTCTAGAAAGTGCGACCATGATTAGTTTAAATAGATACTCGTTAAAAATTCGACACAAACGCAGGAAGAGCTTGGAGAACAGCTGCGAGTAATCCAGTCATTGACTTCTAAACGCCTAAATGAGATGGAAAAGATCCTGAAGGAAGGAAAATAATGGGTTTACCAATAAGAGGTTTCATTTTGATATTTACAAAGAACGAGTCCGGTCACATCGCCAGTCCAAAAACCAAACAGTGACACGTTCAGGATGGAGAAGCTTTTCAAGAAGCATTCTTGGATTTTCCGAGCCCCAAATGTGGCAATTCTGCTTATTCACGTAGCCTCTGAGGTGAAAATGAGCCTCATCATTCAAGATGATTTTTCGATAAAAATCCGGATCATTTCGATGCATTTCAAGGATCTAATCAGCAAAAATACGACATTGCTGGTGATCGATCGCTTGAGTTCTTGTGCTAACTGAACTTTAAAAGCCTTCAAACCTAAGTCTTTATGCAAAATACAGTGTAATGTCGTTTTTGGAGTGTCTAATTCCAAAGATCGACGAGGAATCGACAAACCTAGGTTACAGCAGCAATATTCTCAATTGTTCTTGAGCGACGCACACGATTTCGATTCTTCACATCACTAAGTTGTCCCAACAGCTCAAATTTTTTAACCAGTTTTACTATTGCTGGCCGAGAAGGTGCTTCACGACGACCCAAAAGTGCTTTAGTTTGGCGAACTGTGACTGCAAACTTTTCACCATTTCTGTAGTGAATATTAACAATTTCGATGCGTTGTTGAAGCGTGTATCGTTGCATTTTTACTAATAGCGTAGTTTTTACTTGTCAAATATCAAAGATGACAGCTGCAACAGTGACAGCTATTCAAAATGAAACCCCTTATTGGAAAACCCTTTAGGTTCTAATGAAATCAACGAATGGCAACGTGCCTTTCTCTGCCCAATAAACAGCCTCGAAAGCCTTTCTTGTGGAAAATTTTTATGGGCGAGGAGAAATGGATGCTCTATGACAATCCAAAATGCAGGAAGTCATTGGTAAATCCCTGCAAATCATCACAATCGCTTCGAAAAGAAGGTTCTCCTTTGCATTTTGTGGGATATAAAGGACGTGCTTTATTATGAGTTGTTGCTAGCGAGTAAAACAGTTACTGCGAACTTCTACCAACATCAATTAATCTGTTTGAGTCAAGAATTGGAACGAAAACCTAAAAGGTCGTATGCTGGTAAAGGAGAACGTTCAGAAAAATGGTTACATGACAACCCCACATTGGATCTTAATGATTTTTGACTGGGACGTCTTGCAGCACCTAACATAATCACCAAACATTTCTCCATCCGATTACCACTGGTCGATGTAACACAGACCTTGTCGTAAAAGATGGCTTGAAGTTATTGAAAGCAACGACAAATACTTTCTTTCGAAATAAACTTTGAAAGCAAATGAACTAATTGGAAGAATTAGACGTTAATTCTTCCAATTAATATAAAAATGTTTCACCCCGGTTTAAGTGAGAATTTAATTCATCGAACTAATTGGATTATTCATCACCTAATAGGTAAATAGAATACAAACAAAAAAACAAGTTTTTTTTTACGTAGTCACTATTAATACTAACTTTATCTTACAATGATAAATTCAAGTTGGCATAATTTCACATCATGACCATTAATTATCCGCCACGAAATGTATTCAAATTTTATTTTCGTCCACACGAGCCATCGTACTTTCACGGACTGCGTAAACAATAACTTCGGTTTTCGTCCATTCATCAATAGAATTCTCGAAATGCGAGGTATGCCGCCGGCAAGGAACAGAGGTTTGCGCCCGGACAATATTCAATAAGAGCGATTCATTTCAATGCCTCATTTCCGACAACAGCTTCCGCAGAATTTTTTAGCATCGCAGATTTTACGTCCGGCACTTTGTGGACTTACGAATTTCTATTCGTATGCTGAGCTGGGAACGCTTCGACAATGGACGCGTCCGGTGAATTGACAGCCCGAACTTCTATATACGGCGTGGCCAAGATATAACCCTTTCAAATCGTATAAAAAAAAGAAAATATACATAAAAATGTAAATAATTTGTCAATAAAAAACTTAATGATACAGTACAAACAGAGATTTAATTTTTGAAAATGCAATAAAAAAACTTTGGCCCTTGTAGTGAAATATTTTTTTTATTTGGGTCATTTTTACGATCTATAATAGACAAAACAATTAAATAAACTGGATGCAAGAAAAAATATCAGTACAGTTCATATTAAAGTCTTTTAAAAATTTAATTTAAATTTAATTTGATGTTTTATTTATTCAAATCGGATCAAAAATAAGCGAGATACAGCACCAAAGGTTTTTCGTCAGTCACCCTGTATATTTCATGAAATAAATACGCTTTATTGTTATTATTATTATTATATGTCGAAAATGCTACTTTTCACTTTCCATATTTAAAATTGTACGATTAAAAACGTGTATAACCGCTTTACTGATACACCCTGTATATTTGGAATTCATAATAATGTATAATATGGTAATTAAGCGTATCTTCGCGCGCAACTCGACTAATCAGCTGTGTAACTAAATATCAAAATTGTTAAAATTATTCCATATGTACTGCAACTCAAATTTAAGCTATATATAGAATATGCGCACATTTATGCAATTACCAAATAACGTGACATACAACACTAACAAATTGAACAACGTACCAACAACGCCTACATAATTAGAAAAAAAAAAGTTGATACGAACGGAAACATTCGTGATTACGTGTTAAATATAAATGGGCTTTACAATATTGCCTTTAGCATTTCCACACGAAATAATATAACGCAATTTAAACACTTGAAATCAATTTTTTTAACATATAATAGTTAATTAAACTACATAAAGGACTTCAATAAATTTTATTAATGTTAATTGATTATTAATATTAATTGATGAGTTACGTGAAGATGATACAATAATAAAATCACTTCCTCCATAGTTTATTTTTACTTAGCTAAATCTACATTTCCTTTACGATGTAAACTTTTTCAATAGTTGTACAAAAGTTTTATTAAAATCACTCACATTTAAGGGATTAAAAAATATTTAAGAAAATTATTCTTAGATATAATGTTTATGCCTGGCGTTTTATAAAAACGTTTCTGTATTTCCAGACTATAATTGCAAAACCGGTCATCGGTCTCCCCTATTCTCCAGTAATAACAGCTTATACATAATTGCATGATGTCACAAAGGGTGCTCGTCACTAATTATCTGGTTGGTGGTAAAATTTCTCAGAACTAGAATCCCCATTGAGGGGCGAATCATTCGTCAAATAATATTCTAATCCTGCTTGTCTACCTGCCCTGTATCTAACAATTTATAATATAAAAAGATACCCTTATAAAGAAAACATATCAATTTAAACAATAGTACACTGGAGCTCAAAAGTAATGCAACACCCAGAAAGAAAAATGTTTAAAGTGTTTTTGTATTAAATTTATGTTCATTTTTCGTGTCAGAACAAACGATTACAATTTGGTGCAGGTTGTACAAAAATTACTGACAAAAAATCAATAATATGTTGGCCCACAGCGGTTGTTGTAGCACTCTCTAACTCGGCGAGGCATAGACCGAATCAAATGTCGTCGAAGTCTTCTTGTGGCAAGCGGTCCCAGGCCTGTTGAACACAGATGCGCAATTGGTCCAGTCTTTGGTGGCTGTGGCAATCGCTGAAGTGTTGTTTCAATGCTATCCCATACATGTTCTATTGGGGATCTTGCAGGCCAATCTAAAAGCTCTACGCTAGAATTTTCTATAAAGTCCATGGTTTGATGGGCTGTATGCGGCCTGGCGTTGTCTCGCTGAAAAATGACGTTTGGGATAGTCTCAATGTATGGCATTGCAACAGGTTGTAGAACTTCAGCGATGTACCGTTGGGCTGTTAGACTACCCCTACCAGAGGGGACCTACTTATAAAGACATATAGCGCCCCATTCCATGATGCTAAGGGTATTGGCTGTGTTACATTCTAAGGAAAACTCAACATTTTGCCTTTCACCGCGAAATCAACGGTCACGTCTACGTCCATCATGGACCCGTAAGCAGAATCTGGACTCATGCAATTGAAGTTCCACTCTACATCCCGGTTGAATCTGGTTTGACACCATTCCAAACGGCGAGCTTTGTGCAGCGTAGTCATCGGTAGTACCCAAAATGGGCGGAACGCATAAAGGACCATGGCAAGAACTCTTCAATTAACTGTTTGCTTAGAAACCACACGTCCTGTTGCTGCAGCAAAGGCATCTCGAACTTGTCGCGAAGTGTCGTGATGATTACGTATCGCAAACAGTCTTAGGTACCGTTCTTGACCATCTTGTAGACCTAGACCTACCAGAACGTCTCTGTCGCTGATAATCATTTTCTTCCGACCAAGTTCTCCATACTCGCATTACAGTTGAGGGTATAATTTAGAGTCTTCGGGCTATTTCCCTTAAACTGAAGTCTGTCTCTTTCATATCAACAATGCGACGTTTTTGAAAATCACTTAATTGATGAAATCGACGGGGTGCACGAATTCTAGGCATTTTAGCAAGAGTTTTCTGTATACTGAAAAGCTCAGAAAGGATTATTAACATTAAATTAAATTAAAGTGTCAAAATCGAACGCAAAAAATTGTGATAAAACAGTAAAACTTCATCACCACATCTAAGGGGTGTTGTTCTACTTTTGAGCTCTCCAGTATAGTTCAAATATTTTTGGATTTATCTTTGTAACTAATATAACGTTTTATTATCATTAATACATATTTGTGAATTGTGTAAAGTTGAATAAATCATTTATTGAAATAATGAAGTAAGGAATATAACTGAGTTTAGTTATTGATTTTATTAAGTAAATACATAATTCTAGCTGCATTGTATAACCTCATTTACATTTACGTATAGTACGTATAGCTAGACAGAATATTCTATATGAGGACGTTCCCAACATCTTCGTCTGTCCATTATATGGCCATCATAAATCCCCAAACGGATTCAGGATTCATTACTCTAGGTTCTAGTGCGAGTGGTATGGTATCACTCCAAAAATTGTCGATGTTGAGCTGTTAGTGGTAACACAAGATGTGGTAGATAGGATTGCAAACCGAAAGTTCTGTTTCTGCGGAAAAACGTTCTAAGCGTTACAGAAAAACATTTGTAGCTAACCATACATAGGCAATTAATCTGGTCCTGGAGAATCGATTACTTGTTGCCATATGGCGAAGATACTCGCAATTATTCTTACGGCACGTTGTTGCACTCGAGCAGTGAGTAGAGTGTCCCCAAATTAATAGCCGTGGGTGATATGGCTTTGCACAAGCGAAAATAAACTGTTCTCAACGAATTTCTAGAAAGACAATTCCGTAGTTGTCGTAGTAAGTAGGTGGATTTGCATATTTTATTTAAAGAGATAAGATAATTTGGAATCCAAGTGAATACCGAGAAACTGCATGGTTTGTGGGTGTTTTCCTTTTGAGGCAAAATGTTAAGGTAATTGACTTTCCAGAATTCACTGATAGTTTATTTACAGCGAACCAAGTGGAAGCTTGACTGCAAACTTATTTTGTTGATGTACAATATCTTTATCAAAAACAGTGGGTTTCACGGTTCTGCCATCAGCGAAAAACACCGTTGAAGAATTAGTATACTGAGACGAGTAGATTGCTAATGTAAATTAAAAAAAAATTAAGGGCCCAAGATGGACCCTTGCGGGACACCCTCTTTAGATGTAGCATTGTTAAAAGTTACCAACTGTTTTCTGCTACTCAGATAATTATAATAATAAAGTTTCCGCAGAAAAACATCATGAGAAACGCAACCAAAGGCTTTACTTAGATCTAAAAAAGAGGCTACTGAATATAAGCCACCTTCGAAGTTTTGATAGATTTCATCTGTGAAAGTTAATATTGCGTCTCTCGTTAAGTTTAATTTTTTTATATACGTTGGTAGTTCATTGCATTTTTGTGGACTGGGATTACCAAAGCTCGTTGGAGACATGATGGAAAGATAACTTCATCGATGCAATTATTTAACAGGAGAGTCAAAGGAGATATTATAACATCCACTATGATTTTTAACGGACACGTACATCCGTAAATGTCTCTACTATTAGAAGATTTTAATTTCTGAATTATAGTCCAAACTATACTGGAACTAACATTTTTGAATTCAAAGTACTTATTTGGTTGAGTTAGTATTTTCCTTAATAAGACAGTTGCAGAATGTTGAGAAGGCGGTAGAGAGTCCTCCACTACCTCCGTAAAATATTCAATAAATGTCTCTGACTTAATGATAGTATTTTTGTCATGATTCTGAACACTAGGTTTAACCAATGGCCGCAGAGATTTTGGATGATATTCAGAGTTTTTTATGAACTTCTCATTGGCTGATTTTTTGCATTATTTAGTTCTTTATTGTATTTTTGTTTCAGTATTTTATATTCAGACAAAAAGTCTGGAAACCTGTTACTGTAATCCTTCAGAAAATTTAACCATTCATGCATTTAACGGAGTTCCGAGTTATACCAGTTAACTGTAGAAGTTTTGCTTTTGCAAACCACAAATTTTTCAGGAAAATTGGCTCTAATTTTCCTTCCAGACAGTCTATCGTTTCATAAACAAAACCCCAATCGACATTTTCCAAGTAGTTAAAAAGTTATATTTACCAATTTGGATAAACGGTCTTACACGACGCTTATCAGGGGATGTGATTTTTTCAAGTACTTTTAAGTTCACGTAAACATCAACATAATCTGAAAGTAAAGCTTCAGTTGGTTGGACTGATAGATGTTCAGAATGAATGTTGGAAAAAATATTATCCAGACAGTTTTTTGGTTTCTGGTTCTTCTGGTTCTAAAATTAGTATGACCACATAGACCATATGATTTAAACAAGTCACCTAGCGTTCTGGCCCTCGGGTCGTCTGCATATATTAATTCCAACGCTCATAACTTTTCGATGTCCTTATGTAAAACAATTTGTCTTTGCTACCAAAATAAGCCTCAGTTTTGGCAATCACTTCTTGATTTGAGCCATTTCTTTCCCTGGGACATCTTTTTCATGCCTGTGAAAATCCAGTAGTTGCTGTGTGGGGAAGCAACTCAAAGCGCAATTCTTTCAAATTAACCATTATTTTCATTTACTTGTGCATGGTCTTAGTGAAACAGCACTTTTCTTTCTTTTGCATGTGGTGCCGTTTTTTTCTTGATTACGATATATTTGCCTTTCTTAAGATAGACAGTAAACAAAATTTCATGCGCGTCTAAAAATACGGATGCCATAATCTTGCCAGCAGACTTTTGAGTTTTTGATCGCTTTGATCGACTTTCACCGGCTACTGTCGACTCAGCTGATGATCATTTTTAATCAGACGTGTAGTGGTGGATTCATGTTTCATCCATTGTCACGTACCGACCCAAAAAATCCTTTTTATTTCGCTTGATTAGCTCCAAACAGCGCTCTGAATCGTCGACGCGTTGTTGTTTCTGGTCCGATGATAAACGCGGCAACCACTTCGAAAACTACCTTCTAATATCTTCAAAATGTCTGCTATCTCATGCAATTTCATTTTATTTATTTATTTATGCTTTCTATAATACACATGAATATATAAAAAATAATACAAAACATACACAAATTTTGGGTAGAATAACCTGGGCTGAGTTCATGCGGCTGTGATGTTCTTTCACTCTAACCCATATTTCTGACAAGCAGTGAGAGTCCAATAATTCTATTTGTTCTCTTTACTATTACTTATGGTCTTGATGTGTTAAGGTTGACAAATGAATCAAAATTCAGTGCAAAAATATGTATAATACACACAGGCACAATTAAATGCACAAAATGGGTAATTTGTAGTAACTGTACCAAAGGTATGGCAATTTCTACAAGACCTAAAATCAAAGGAAACGCAAGGATTTTGCAATTTAAGAGAGTATATGCTGAGGAGCTCTTATTCCTATTAAAACATATTATAAATATTGGTTTTGACGTCTGGGACTTTCCAGATAGAATTACTAAAGAACTGTGTAAAAAAGTATCTTATATATTTGAATAAGCGTCAAAGTACAGGTAAATCGATTTGTGTGGTAAATACAATATTATTTTTTAATTAAAATTTGGGCCCAAAAGACTGTATCAACTAAGGATTCAATAGGTCGTTATATCAAGAATATACTAAATGACATGGAAATCCGAACGCTCAGTATAAATCATTTTATTTTCATAATATTTTGTACAATTGTAAGGGAAAACATAAACAAATGAACAGAATTTCTCTTCGATTCAACGAACTTTTGTTAACGGTGAACGCGGAAGACGTCCTGATGACGGACTGGCAAGGAAGTAGCACCGACGGTACTTTCTGGAACCAACACGCACTGGAGGCGGCCCAGGGGTCCCTCGCGAGACTCACCATCGATTAGCAGCCGCAGGCTTCGATTAAACAGTTTCCCTTCGGTGATACTTGCTTGAGCTTCCACGCCACGTCAACGTATGGGCACCGGCTAGCTGTGAAAAGAGTAAAGAACAAGAGAAAGTGTGTAAATTAAAACATGGGGCCGGAGAAGAAGAAAATATATTACAACAGAATAGACATAGAAAATATACAATATATACAAGAACAAGAGGCTTGAATCGGCGGAACCGACCAGGCTGACCACCGCTGCTGATGGCAGACGACTGGTAAAGAGCGATGGTCGGGCCTGGTTTTATATGGTGATCTCAGGTACCGCTGCTTTGTTCTTGTCACGTAGGCACGGTATTTCTTGGAACAGGTAATTATCCTCGTTCGCCGAAAAAGGGTCCGATTTATTGTTCGGCACTGGCAGCTGCACATTTTGGAAAATTATCTCGTTTAGATTATTTCAATAATGCGGAATTTATGCAAATTATTATTAGGAGCAATGGGTAGCTCGTAAAATGGATTAAAATATAATTACGCATTTGTTACCACGTTCAGGTAAACTAAACGCCGGTAACACTTTATGAAAAAAACATTAATAATGTATCGATGCATCACGGTTGGATATACACTCTCTAAGGCGCCTAGGTTTGCTTCTAATTAAGTGATCTATGTCCTCATGTGGTATCTCATTCCAAGCAATTACTAACGCATTTCAAAGCGCTTCTAGAGTTTGAGGGGGCAAATTGAGTCTTCGGCCCATGATATCCCGCACATGTTTAATCGGAGATAAATCCGGTGACCCCGGTGGCTAAGGCAACAAATTGATTTCAGCGTGCTCAAAGAAGTTCATTGTGTGGGCGAGCATTATCCTGCTAAACAGTTGGATTTGGCAATGTCAGAAGATAGGGTAGGAACGTGTACGTTCATCACACTTCGCCTTTCGACAAAAAAATGTGGATGTCACTATATCATTCCATTCCTGATCCCACATCAATCGTTCTCTACACCACACGAAATGATTTCGTCGATGATCAGCTGTTAAAGGAAGGAAGAGCATGGACTCTTCATACCACTGGTTTGCAAGGGACCTGGTGGTGGAGAAACGATCTTTTTAAGCCAACAGTCTCAAACGTCGATCTGCACGCTCTGTGGTTATTCGACGTGGTCCTGTACCTAGCTCTTCGTGTTCGACCCTCTTGATCCCATGCCCGACATCATCTTACTATAGTATCTAAACTTCTGTAAACCCAGTCCCTAATATCTCGGAAAGAAAGTCCAGCCTCTCTTAAGTCCAACTATACACCCTAAACTCAGAAAGGTGATGAAAATATGCGCGTCTTTGCACCCTAGACATTGTAAAAGATAACAACAAAAGCTTAGAACCGCACTCAGTAAAATTAAAATCGTTACTACGCCAAAGATGTTAAATTTCATCTTCTAAGATATACCATCCTTCCTCTGCTATAAGCGCTGTAATGTTTGTAGATCAAAGGTTGAATGTAACCATTTATTTGTCCCTCTGTTTCCCCCCGTTTATTTTTTCTCTTAATAATGTTCATCTCAACTTCATTCTAGCATGATTGAAGCACCACTTTTACCCAAATTAACATATTCAACAACACCATTATCCCATTTTTTTAAATGTGTAAATTATATCATTCAAATTAAATCATTCCCGTCGGCGCAACGGAATCCGCATTATTTCAGTCCTTGACCTGACCTACGATATCAGCGGATTAATAATGCTGCTACAACTTAGCAGACGGAACAAAGGAATATTTTGCACACACACATTGCGTTTATTAACGTACCGTTGGTTATAAATCGCTTACGCGACAGTTTCCTCGTCGTATCGACCGTTTTCAGTAGTAATTCATGCAAACTAAGTTTCCTATTATAAGTAGATCTCGTTAATGGCATTTTTGCCGTGGTTACGTAATTATTAACAGCACTAGAATGTATTTTAATAGAATCAATGTTTTATTAAAACGTTATGTTTACAATTAATTACAATAGCGTGGGTAAATATTGGTAGAAGTTTTGAATATACCAAAAAAATTTACTTTCAATATAAACCAAAATGTAACATACATAAAATTACTTACAAATGTGTACATTACAAAAAAAAATCATAATTCCTTTTTTATTTGTAAATCATAACTAAACTTTAAAAACTAATTAAATTAATGTATGTATATCATTTAATAATAATTTTTATCTACCATATATGTTATGATGTTTGTTTGGCCTCATAAAATAGGTAATAGCTGAAGTTGTGTTCTATTGACAGCTATAAACCTGATTGTTGTGACGGTATTGTAGTATATACACATTTAAATTTAATTTTAAAAATCGTTTAAATTGTTTTTGATGCTTTATTAATTAATCGCTTTAATTATTATCTTTTATTGCAAATCGTATAACACTTTTTAAAGTTAATAAAGTGTTTTCATTTATATTCGACATATATGACGAAATAGAATCAACAATATTGCACCCGAAGATTTATAACCTGACACGTTGGGCACTAAACCTTTGCCTACATTACACTACTTTGTATAATTGTATATATTTTCCATTCGCGTGTTTATAGTTAAGGTGAAAATATGTTGAAAACTATTACCGTATTAATTCGTGTTTACAGTCTCACCGATAAACTAACCATAGAAATTGTTTATTATTTCAGTGCTCGTGTACTCTTGTTTAGTGCCGCGCAGGTACTGAAAACTGGTTTTAAAACAGACGTAATTCACGACCATGTCTTAATGTGTGCACTTGTTTTGTCTACTTCATGTCGTATTATTACAGCGACATACTATGTAGTACTCTTCGGCTATGTCGAAAACGCTTTCGTACACCTAAATGGACCTAATGGTGTAATAAATTCGCAAAAAATCAGGAAATATAAAAAAGAAACGCACATTAAATATCTGTTATAGAATAATTGTATAATTAAAATTTATCTTCCAACATATTTGTTGTTCCAATGAGTGCATTTGTTTGTGCTTAAGTGATTACTCATCAACTTTATAAGGTATCTAATACAGTATATTGATGTGGATGATAATTATCCTAGAAAGCAAAATAAGTGTATTATTTATTAAAAGGTTATCATTTTGATAGTAAACGTTTCAGCCCTGATTTGTCCTTGTCGATGTGTCACGTCAGTCTGTCTCTGATGATGATGATGGATGATGTGTTGCGATGAATTCGAAAATAGTGAATGGAGGGGTTTTGAATTTTGGGTTCAGATTAGGATTTCTGCGCAAGCAGTGGAGGGTAAGGATGTGAAGTATAGAAGGCGTTCCTTGATGGATAACAGAGGTAGAGTTATATAGGAGTTGGTGAGAGGGATTGTGTAGAGGATTACTGGGGTGGCGGTTAAAGTTCATAGGGAGGATCGCTCGCTAACTTGGATATTATGGATAGTAGGATTGCAAGAGTTGGAGAATAAATGATTATATTTACTATATTTGTTTTAATATCCTTTACAAAGCCTTCTGCATATATAAGGAGTTTTAGTATTTGAACTATGCTTAATGGTTTAATGCTGATTATAATCACCTATATTTTGATCTCATTAGTGTCATCAATTTTTGATTCATCACTTGGACGTGTAGTAACCTTCAGAAGAGCACCAGCACACATACTCACTCAGTACTAAAAATTGAATGGTTTGTCAAATCATTTCAAACCACTTTGATACTGTAACTTAGATTATGATAAGCTTTGACGTAAAATTATTATTCAAATAGTATAACACCAAATCACGTGCTATCAAAATATAGAAGCGGTGATTAAAAACGTAGACCCTTGAAGATTAAACACAGTTTTTCCTTTCAACAACTAAAGATTCCAAGAAACTGAAAGAACAAAAATTGGCTTATTACTATAGTCAATGATAGGTAATCTATACAGACTTTGAGAACAGAGCTACATAAATATACGCTTTAAATCGAACAGTTCCTCAACCACTCACTCATTTATGAATTTTAAACAACTAAAAGAGAAGCTTTAATCAAAACATATCTAGGAGAGTTTAATTGTGGAGACCTTAATATATCCTCTATAGGAAAGATACACAGAGAACCAAATAAAAAGAATAGCTAGGTCATTGGTTTTTGTCTAGAAGAATCCAAATATAATATCTTTAACATGCTTCAACTTAGCTTCAACAGTTAGAAAAATAAATGATTTTCAGCATTTTTTCCTAGTAATCAGAGAAAACAAAAGCATAAGTTGTTGATACTGGTATACTCAAATAATTCTTACCTATGCTGAAGTTTTCCAAACACTCTGGTTTATTTTCTTATCGCACTTACTCCGCTCTTGAAGTAGAGATTGGCCTTGGTTAATATAGAAATACTATGGAAATATAGTAAAAAGAAGGTATATAGAATAACAGTAATTTTATGACTTTTATTAGAATATGTTGAGACTGTGAGGATCTTCAATAGGGAAACCAGCAAATCAAAAATCAACAGGATTGATTATCAAGTAGATTTATTACCTGCATTCGTTGTATATTGCTCCACGTAGAAAGACTAGAAGAATATTAATTTTTACTCCTTCCTAAATTCTCCGAAGATTCATTCACATTTTTTTCCGTATTTGAATTTCTTCTTCTGCTCTTTAGAAAGAGACTGCTAAAGTTTAGTGAGAAATATGTTAGTTTGGTAACTATGTAATTTCGGTTTTGGTGTATGGAATAAACTCTTTTTATTAATACAATAAAATGTTTAATCAATCAAATATTTCCTATTATGTTGAATGGCCTTTCGCCATATATCTTGCAACTTTATGATTACGCCCTCGTAGAATTTCTGGTTCTTTTCAGCAAAAAAACTGAGCCAAGTGATATATAAGGTCTTCATCATTTGTAAAAATTTTACAATTTAAAAAATTCTGCAAACTGCGGAGCAAATAGTAATCCGATGGTGCCAGATGAGGGTTATATGGGGGATGTAACATCACTTTCCAACCAGGCTCCAGTAATTTCCCACGAGTGGCCAAAAATATGGGTGTGTGATCTCGCGTTGTCAACACTTCTCCTTTGCGATTTACCAATTCTGGCCGATTTTCTTTAATTGCTTCGTCTAGTTTAGTTGGTTGTGGGCAGTACACATCAAAATTGATCATTATCACTGCAATAGCAATGAGTTCCAGCAAATACACAAGATCTCTGACGATCCTGCACTATGGAATATTTTCTGCATGTCATACAAAACTCGTCAGATGCTGGTTGAAAAAGGTCCAAATCAATTTAAAGAACTGGAATTTCCTATCAACACAGGAAGGAACAATTATTGCAAAGTATTAAGCAATGGTGAGATTGTTGAGAGAAATTGGTTGATTTACTGTGTGACAACTGACGTCGTTTTTTTGCTTTTGCTTTGACGATTCGTCTTCACATTATTGGTCCAAATAAGGTATTCTGATTGGGGAAAATCTTGTACGTGCGCTCACAATGTACGAAAAGAAAATCAGAGACACTCTTTCAAACAATGGAAAGAATTTAAAAAAGGAACAAAATATAAAATACCTTTGATGCAATTTAGCTGCCCACGTGTTTTGAGCTGGTTCCTTTTTCTTATACCAATTTTTCGTCACCTGTGATGTTTCTTTGCATATAGCAAATATTTCTTAAATCACTTTCTCATTTATCACTTGGTGAAACATTTTGAACTATTACTAATGAAGGTTTAAATAAAATTACACTTGGTTTGTTTCACAATTTTTCTGATTGTTGATTCGCTGTGTTAAGTAAAACTCTTTCAATTTATGCGGTACTCAAATATCGAGCTTTTTAACAAGCCTAAACCGTTTTAAATGTTTGATACACTTAACCTCTCTGCTATCTCACGAATAGTTATGTGATGATTCTGTTTGACTATGGTTTTGATTTGGTTGTCATCAAACTTGGTGGGCCGACCAGAACATTGTCCGTCTTTAAGAGAAAAATTTCCAGAGCCGAATTTTTTAAACCAACTCTGGCTATCATCACCATAAACTTCGCATACCTTTCTGTCAGTTTAAGCAAGTTTCTTTCCTTCACGTTAATAAGAAAGTAAAATATGCCGAAAATGTTCCTTTCTTCCCTCAATTTTAAAAAATGTCTCATAACTAACAGCAAGAAAATAATCATGTTTCACCTGCTTCTACAAAAAAACGGTAATGTGACTGATATTGAATGATATCGAGCAAAAGTATACTCATAAAAATGAAGCAAGGCTATATATGAGCGATTACCGAAATTACTTAGTTGGCAACCCAAGTAAAAAGAAGCTGTAAAGAATAAGATTTCATACCTCGGCTTCTATTAGTTTCTTTCCTTTATCAATAACACAAGTATTTGCACGACTCTGGCGATCTCCACCATTTTGGCGTAAAAACAGCATAATTGCTTGATGACTAAATAGATTTTGTAAGTAAATGTGTTATTGAAGATTTTACGGTGCAGCTTATAACATGAGTATTGTTCATGGTCTAAAAAAAAGTCATTTAAACATCATTAATGTTATATACACTTTCAAACAGTCTTTAAGTACATTTTATTATTTACTAGATCATTCATTGTATTTTGCAGATTGTTGCTTAAAATCTGCCAAGAGATTTGATAATACAACTTGAGCAATTAATGTGTTTTAATGACGGCGTACTGACTTAAACATGCAATAGTGAAATTACTCTATTTCGTATCAATTTGTTTTTATCAGTAACAAAAATATTTACAAGACTCTGAGGATCTTCAGCATTTTTAAGGTTAAAATGTAAGAGAAAATTAATAATAAAAGGAGCACTAATGTCATCCCATCCAAAATTGTCCAAATGCTCATTTTCAGATTTTTTCCGTACTTACTTGAATTGATGGGTTAGGATAAGACTAATGAATTATTTGTTTCGTTTTCTAATAAATGGGGAAAACCCATAGTTGTAGAGCATCAAGATCGAAAGTCCCAGTTAGACTTACTTCTCCAACCAGAAAAGGCCCATCCGCCGAGATATGGCATAAAAAACATTCAATTTAGGAGAGTCTCGTTGCAATTGCGCCAAATGCGCATACTATGAGTGTTCACATGTCAACTGATCTGAAATATCAATTCATCACAACAACACAATTTAACAGTACAGTTTATTCCTTACTTCACTTGTACAAACTGTACTTATTTTCATTTTCAAAACACTTTACGTAAACTCAAACCATCAATAGTGAAATTTTCGTGCAACAAAATTTCATGAGCAAAGTTGGCACATAAATCATGGTCTGCCGGATTTAGAGCCTGTAATAACTGCAAACGATAAGGAAGTGTTTCCGTAAAACTTTTCAAACAGTCACCGGAATTGCTAATTCACGACTATCCTTCCGAACTGATTTCGTTGAGCTACGCGTAATACACTCTCTTACTTGCTCACACTCCCTTCAGAAACATTGGTCGTCCCGTACGCTTCCCTTTGCAAAGGCAGCAGGTATTTTCAAACTGATGATACTACCTACGATTGTTATTATCACTTGGGGCATCACATCTAAACTTAATCCGGAACGCACGTTGCACAGTAACTACAGATTTGTTTTTTGCAAACTGCAGAACACAGAAAGCTTTCTGTACACTAGTCGCCATTTTTGCCACTAGCGCCATCTAGCGTATGTGCATACGAATACACAGAACGATTTGAGTTGCTCTTTCATTTCATGTATAATTTTAAGTTTTACTTAATAAGTACTACAAAGCGTTAAAAACCCAATATTCTTTTAGAAACACTGTATTTTGTATTATCGTAGATCAGGAATAATGTAGAATTTATTGCGGTAGGTCAGGAGTGCGCAAGACTTATAAGAACAGAATTGAAGTAGGTCGTGAGTACGCTAGCTTTTTATACAAATTTATCAAGATAAGTAAAAAAGAGCAGCATTGGTTTATTGAAATATATAATAAAAAGAAGGATTAATTACTTTTTTGACTTCACCAGTAACAAAAGTATTTACAAGACTCTAGTGATCTTTACTATTTTTGTGTGTGTATTTATTACCTGTACTCGTGCATTTTAGTGAGCTGCTCTTAGAATATTCTTTAAATAAGAGGAGCAATCAGTCTTGTTTTGGCCGAAAATTCTCCATATGCTCGTTTGTGGATTTTCCGTACTTGAATTTTTTGATTGGCTCTTTTAGTTGAGACCGACCTTGCTGGATAGATAGCTAGGTATAAAGAATAACATTACAAACTGTCCACACTGTACCCCATTACTTTTTTGGCTTCATAAGTAACAAGAATATCTGCAATATACCAAGAGTTGTCATTTTTCCATAGAAACCAGCAAAATAACCAAGTAAAAAGTACCTGATGATCGAGTAGATTTAATACCTGCAATTGTTTGTTGTACATTAAGTTGAGCTGCTGTCGAAATCTAATAGTAAGCTGGTGTACTGTACAGGTCTTTCCAGGTAAATACCGTACCTCTTAAAAAAATAAACATTTTAAGAATTTTCTTTGCACATCGTCAAGTAGGCCCATTAAGTACAATTGGTAGGGCGACCACACTAAAGAGCAATTCATCAGCTTACTGTTAATGCAAGAATCGTACAGTGAAAAAAGCGTGTCAATATTGGAGAACTGCTTACAGTTTCTAATAATGAAAGCCAACAGACGATAACACTCGTTCACCAATTTCAATACATGGCTTTTAAAATTAAGCTTAGAGCTAAAAGTCACACCTAGATTCCTGTTCTCAGAAACTCTCTGTAACTTTGACTGACCAATATAATAGTCACTAAAAATGGGGTTGTTTAGTAAAAGTAAGTATACTACACTTGTTTATGTTCATTCTGAGACCATTATCGGTATGTTATTTATTCAAGTCCTCTTAAACTAATTGACTATCTGAGACACTGTTGATTATCCTGTAAAGTTTGATGCCATTAGCATACATTAAGACATCTGATGAAATAGCACTGCACACATTATTAATAAATAGAAGGAACAGCAGTGGTCCAAGGTTGGATCCTTAGGGCACCCCGGTGATATCTTCATTCAGCAAGGATTGGACACCTCCATGCTCCACAACCTGCGAGCTTGAGCTATATTAAGATCTTTAAGCCTCTAGACGAGTATTATATGAGGCATATTATCGAAAGCCTTACTCAAATCTGTTAAATTACGCCAGTTTGGCACTGCTTATCCAAATTCTCGGAGTCGAACTAAGTGAAGTTCATTAAATTAGTTCCTGTGAAGCGGCCGGGCATGAAACCATGTTGTTTCATTGTGATGGAATGATGAACCATGAATATATGTTTGCTTAGAATGCACTCAAATATTTTAGAAAAATTACTGAAGAGAGCAAAAGGCCGATAGTTGTTGATCTGATTGCGCTCACCAAATTTATGTATCTTCACTTTCTTCCAGATCCGAGGAAACGTGCCATTTTTTTAGGATAAGATTAAATATGTAAGTCAGAGGTTGATACAGGACTTGATCTCTCAGCAGAAAAGAGGGTATGTTATCAAAGCTAGCATTCATCTTTGCTATAATATTCTTAAGTTGTTAAAGGACGTCATCCAACCAGGAACAAACTCATGCATTCTGGAACAACAGGACTAGCAACACTGTGATTATCGGTGGAGGGATGATATGAGGATTCAAAATGATTTGTAAATGCATTTACAATATCAGGGGCACAAAAGTATGTTTCATTCTTAATTTTCATAACACCTGGGATACGGGTAGTATTCTTCATGGCGTAGACATAATTTCAAACTTTATTAGGTCCTGTTTTCAATTTACCCTCAGCAGATTTAGAGAGCTGAGCGTATATAGTGGTCATGTTTCAACTTCAACTTGCGTTTGATAAGTCTTGGACACGATTACCTTTTTTGCCCAACCGAAAAAATTACTGATCTTGGTGGATGGAACTACCGAAGTAATGATCGATTTTAGAAGACTATCTAAATAAGAGGTGCACAACGGAAAATCTCTGGACACTCTTTTCCGAATAATGCTCTTTCCGTATTTGGATTAACTTGTTCGACTTTTGAAGTAATGATTCGCTTTGCTTTGTTAGAAAGTTTGTAAAAAAGGTATAAAATAATAAATAATAAAATTCCGTAAGGCTTCATCAGAAAAAGAATATTTGCAAAATCCTGATGATTAGTATTTTATTGCATAGAAATCGGAAGAAAGAAATAAAATCGCTTAGTGCTGAAGTACGTTCAATATCTATACATGTATATTGTACGGAGTTGCACTTAAAAGATTCTCCAACTAAGAGAATTGCCAATTCGCTTGCTGACATTCACTGGATTTTGCTCTTTCCGTAATTGATTTTCTTTTCTACTAGTAGAGAAAGAACTTGCTGGAAAAGATAGTTATTATAAAGAATAACTATTGATACCTCTTCTTCGTTATTTTTGGCTTTATCACTAAGAAATTTTTTTGGAAGACTCTCAAGGACCAACATTTTTTGCATATAAACCATTGGCAGAATAAAAACAAAGTACTTGATGATCAAATAGATTTAATACATTGACTCGATGTGTACATGGTATGGAGATTCCCATAGAGGTTTTTCCAAATTAAAATTAGAAGCACTAATTATTACTTTAGCTGTAATTCTTCGTACATTCGTTTTTTCCGAACTTACAATTTCTCGTTCTGCTCTTTTAGTAAAGTCTTTGCTTTGCTGAAAAGTTAGTAAACATTATCAAGTTGATTACGTTTTTGGCTTCATTAGAATATTTTTTTGAAAAAAAATATTGAGAATAAAAGTGCTTGGTGATCAAGTCTTGAACTCGTTAAGCATTGTATGGACATGCTAGTGAAGGAATTTTCCTTCGGTTGAAATTATTGATTTTAAATGTTCCCTACATACATTCCTTGTTCTGCTCTTGGATGAATAACACTCCATTGATGGGGCACCGTTATTTTGGAAAACTGTTCTTAATTTTGGTTCATATTACTAACTTCTTAAGTACATTACATTCTTTTTTGATCACCCTGTATACAATTACTATATCAGAGAAAACGTTTTGGCGCATTTAATTTTGAATACTTCAATTTATTATTGTTTTATTAAAAACTATTACAAATAACGTTAATTATTGGGCATTCGCTGGCACAAATGTTATAAATTATGATATTTATCCTGAACACATGTGGTATGCCTAATGCAACGATATTTTTCGTATTAGAAAATGTTTATTACGCTCCTTACACCTTCAACGCCTACACATAAACCACAAATTAATAAACACCCACAACCATAAGATTTAAATGGAACATCACATGTTTGATATCATAATTCTTACATTTATGGTAGTCCATAACATTTTGTTGACTGTTTTTACAGTTACTTAGTGCCCACAACGTTGGTCTTGTACAGCAAACTTAAGTGTGCTTTTTTACCTAGGATATGTACACCATAAGGTAAAATGAGACTATTAATAATTTCCCAACTAAGTCGTCAAACAAGCAATAACAATATTAACATAATAAAATATGTTAAAGTCCTTTTGTAGAAACAACTAATATTTTAATAATTTTAAAGTATTATTATTATGGTTATTGTTTTCATTAATTGTATGCATATTGCTATTTTCATGAGCACAAGTTTTATATGTTAAGAGTAAGTGTTTAAATATCGCACAATCGTTGAAGTAATATTGTGCCTATTAATAATAACTATTGACTTTCTAATGGACCGCACCATTCCATATTTACCTTGTACAATAGGGATAATTATGGAAATAGACTTGCTTTATGAAAAATATTATCTGCCACCACCTTAAGTGTATATCTTTTTTGATGTAATTGATTAAGTAACTAAAAAAATTTCAACTATGAAATAAAATTTGATGGCTTAATTAAACCAATTTTCCTTCTATTTTATTATCTATTTCCGCATTAAAAGTGTCGATTTGCCCACCCTGCCCATTCATTATCCCTATAAAAATAAATGCATATCTATCCCCATTGTCCTCATAAAAGTAAATGCATATCTGTATTCCCTTACGCAGTGCCTAACATACATGATGGTTCATAGGCTGCAGTGAAGGGTAAAATGTGCGCATTGTGTCTTGAATAATATATTCTACGATGTGTTTATAAGATGCGATTACCCCCATATAACCAATTTATAATGTCCTAATGGTTTCTACAATTTGCCCATCTAAACACAGCAGCTGGTACGTGTTTGTAAATATATGGGTTATTAGCTACATCCGGGATTACGTTGTCTATAAACATGGGCAATGTTCCTTTTTATTGGAGGCATTTGTGTATCGTCATGTAAATGTAACGAAATACGCGGTTGAATTTTAATTGCCTTGAAATATGTATTAATTGAATAGAGCAGCCGACTTTGTATAATGTCCAAAACCATAATTCGCGAAACAATCTGCGTAAAATAATGTTATGAACAATAATAAAACTAAAGGAATGATTGAATTAATGTATATTCAAAGTGAAGTTTTCGTAAAAGTGCATCAATGAAATTATTAGAGTATGAAACAAAAATTTAAACACCTGGTAAATAATGCACAATACAAGTTGAAGAATCTTCATTCCTTCGCCTAAAGAAGTGACAGTGTGGCGAAACAATTATAGCTTATACAGTTGAAAGTGATTAAAGAGTTTCATTTAATCATAAGGATTGTGGTGACCGTGTTTTATAAAAGTGTTGATGAATCTTGACGCCGATTGCCTTTAGGTACGAGTAACTAATTTTTATTTCCTGTGGAAATTTGCGAGATGTACTGCACTATGAATGCGACATCAAATGAAAGTCTTCATTTCCATGCGCGGAGACGGAAAGAAAAATTAGTATTTATTTGTAACGACAAAGAATATAAACGGGAATATAAATCTCAGTTGTGCGGCATAAAGAAATATATTTCATTTAAAGTGCGGCACATTCTTGATGCATACAATACAGGAGCCTTATAAAGTCGACAAAACGGGAAAAATAGTTTACCGCCGTCTCCAGTTGCATGTTTTATAATTTATTCTCTTTTAATTCAACCAATAAATTGTCTTTTAAAAGCTGACCATAATATCAACAAATCTGTGACATTTATATTTTAACTAGTTCGTTTTTTGTAAATCTCTGAATAATGTAACAGCTATAAATGAAGGCTTTATCTCGATGTATTCAAGAATTTTGGTTTAAACCTGAAACTAAAATAAAAGTCTTTAGTGAAGAAGGAGACACGATTACTTGTCTTCCTAATTATATTCAAGATGTACCACAGGAAGTAAACGCCTCCACAATTAAACATTTAAAAATAATTAGGTTTGACTTTTTAATTTAAAAAAAATGTCTAAAATAGCTTCTGCAGGAAATTATAGCTTAATGAAGGTTAGGCTAATGAAATATGTAATATGTATATATAATCATATAATACCCTTCTAACCGTTAAGAGTGTAGGGTTTTTTCTTCTCTCTATTTATCTTCATATTTCTCTTCTATAAACTTCTTCCTACGTTTTCTATCTTTTGCTATTCTTTCGGCTTCTATCAATGTTTTATTTCTTGCTTTTAGTTACTGCTTCACCGCTGTGATGTAATGTATTCAAATATTGTGAGTGAAGAGGTCTTGAATTTCTGCCTAAGCAGTACAAAGAGAGAATATGTTGGTTGTTGGAATTTTTGGATTTTTCATACTTAGGTATAGAAGACGTTCATTGCTAGGAAACACAGAGGTCATATAGAAGTTGGTTGAAAGGTTGAGGGAATGGCGTATTTTAAATAAAGTTCGCTCGCTAACTTGGATATTATGGATAGTGGGATTATAGGAGTTGGAGAAAATGATATTACCAGACATTCGAGTAAAGGGCGGCAGAAAAACCGCAAAGAAGTACTAGACCTAACGATCTGTACCGGGAAAGTGAGTGATAGTATAGCGTATTGGCATGTGTCAGAAGAACCATCGTGCTCCGACCACAGGCAAATCCACTTCGAACTAGTCACATCTCTCATGAAGAGCAAGTACAGAAATTCAAGAGAGACGAACTGGGTAGGATATAAAGAGTTCTTTAGAGAAGCTCTCAGGGGAGGTACAGCATCGACATATATATATAATCTTATTTTCTTATACCACCTATTGTGGTATTTAACTTTTGATGAACTTCTTCCATGTTGTTCTGTCTTTGGCTAATTTTGTAGCGTCCTTCCATGTTAGTTCTTTTCTTTCTATTATTTCTGCAACAGCGCTATCCCATGTTTTTCTCGGCCTTCCCACTTTCTTATTCTTCTGTATCTTGGCTTCCCATATTCTTCTTACTGGTCTTGTCTCTTCCATTCTTTGTAGGTGTCCCCACCAACCAAGTTGCCTTTCTTCTATTGTCTGAAATATCGTTTGGCAGTCTAGCTGTTCTCTTATTGTTGTGTTTTTTATTCTGTCTTTCTTAGTTATTCTTAAATACTTCATCTCTACGGCTTGCAGTTTACTTCTTTGTCTATTATTGCGATTCCACGATTCGCATTCAAACAGCAGTAATGGTGCGTATATTGTTTTAAATACTTTCATCTTTGTGGTTCTTGCTATCTCTTGTCTGTTGATAAATTTGTCCTTCAACGCCTTTTCAAGATTAATAAAAGCGTTATATGTGTTCTTTTTTTCCTGGATGTTTTTCTGTGTTCTTTGTTTAATGGAGAATATGTGGTCTTGTATAATTCTGCCTCTTCTGAATCCACTTTGTGATTCGTCTAGCGATTTTTCTGTCACTGATCTTATTCGTTTGTCCAAAAGCTGTTCGCAAATTTTCATAGCAGTACTCAGCAGCGGGATTCCTCGATAATTATTGCAGTTTTTTCTGTCTCCTTTTTTATTTATTGGGACTATGAGTGCTGTTTTCCAATCCTCAGGTATCTTTTCTTCGCTCCATATCTTGTTGTATATGTTAAGTAACAACATGCAGTTTTGGCCTAATTTTTTTAACATGTTTGAAGTTATTTTGTCGTATCCGGGTGATTTTCTCAGTTTCTTAATTACTTCAGTTAATTCTTCTAGAGTTGTAAAATCTTCTAGGTGTTCTATATTTAGTGTTGTTTCAGGTTCATTTCTCTCATTTATTTCTGATTCTGCTTCTAGTAGTTCCTGAAAATATTCTTTCTATCTTTCCGTTATCTTTTTATCTTCTCTGAGGATGTTTCCGTTTTTATCTTTTATATACCTATATATCTCGTTTCCGTTGCTTTCAGTCCTGAGAGATTTCAGCACCTTGTAAAAAAGTTTTTGATTCGTCTTCCTATCATGTTCCATTTTTTCGCCGAAATCTTTACATTTATCTTTGTTTGATGATGTTACTAGGGCTTTTACATGTTTTCTTTCTCTTTTATATTCATTGTAATTATCTTCAGTTCTCTCATTTATGTATTTTTTCCATGCCTTATTTTTCCTTTTTGTTTGTTCTCTTATCTGGTCTGTCCACCATGCTGTGTACTGTTTACTTGAATTTCTTCGATTTATACCACATACTTCTTTTGCTGTTTTTATTATGATGTTTTTAAATGTTTGTCATAATTATTCTACATTTTTATTTTCTATTATGTTCTTATTTCTCATTTTATCTTCTACTGTTTGTTTGTAGTTTTCTGCTATTTCCTTATTATTTAGTTTGTAGACCTCTACCATTTCAAACATTTTGTGTTATTTTATTTTTTTCAGATTTACATTCAAAATATTTTACTTGTTTTTCGAGTTTTTTGTGAATTATACACCCTACCCCTGCTGCAGCTTTTTGTTCATCCCTGACTCCACTGTATATCATTGTATGTTCTTTTTCTAATTTTAGTATGCCTTTCCCCTTTTTCTTCGTCTCTGTTATTGCTAACAATTCTAGGCCCATTTCTTCAAATTCATTTACTAGCTCGACTTCCTTACCTGCGATGCTTCTAATGTTCCAAGTTTCTATTTTCCAAACTTTGTTTTTCTTTTCTTTTGATATTTTTACTGTTCTTGGTTGTCCTACTGGTTCTTTATTTATAATTATGTTGGTTTGTGATAGTGCCGTTGTCGTGTCCTTAAAACTTGCTTTCGTTGTTTTATTTACTTTTTTTATCTAGTAACATTAGTTTTTTGTTATATGTGCTCTCTTCTCCATCAACCCATTTTCTTTATTGTTTCAGGTTTATTCTCTCTCGTTTATTTTCATTTTGTTGTATCCAATTTTGATTTTATTTCTTTTTAACTTTTCCTCTTTCACAATATTTCTTATTTCCCGTTGTATTCTTCTCTCTTCTACTGTCATGTCACTGTCAATGTATATTTTGGTATTTTTCAATTTATTACCATTCGCCTTCATTATTTCTTCCTTATTATCCTTTGTTTCTAGTTCTGCAACCACCATTTCTGTTTTTTCTCCTTTATTTATTTTATAAGCTTTATTTATTTTCGGATCAATTTCTAGCTTTGTTTTAATAAATTCCTCAAGTGTTTTTTTATGTCTTCTTTGTCTGTCTGGAATCCTTTGACAATGATATTTTTCCTTTTCTTTTCTTGTTCTTCTTTTTCCATTCTTATTTCTAATTTTTCCAACCTTTCATTCAGTTCTTGCTTCCATTTTTCTTCTTTAATTCTAATTTCTTGCTTTAATTCTTGTATTTCTCCTTTTAGTTCATTTGTGATTTTCTTCATCTCCTGTATAATTTCATTCAGCATTTGTTTCAATTCCTCCATTGTTTGATCTTTTTTTTTATTGTACTTCCCTCAGTTATTTTCTTACACTTATTAACTATTTCTCTACTTTCTTCCTGCCCTCTTGATTCTGTTTTTCTTAATGCTTCTTGTTTTCTTTGTTCTGGAGATCTTAACACTTTCTTACTTTCTCTAAAAATCCCTTCCCGATCTTCTGTGTCTGCTTGGTCTCTTTTGCTTTACTCATTAGTATTATTGCTTTCTTTGTTCCTTTATACTATTGTCTGATGCAATGCATGTTGTTTGTATATTGCAGCGTTGGATTTTTCTGTTAATTGATGTTTTACTATATGCAACCCGATATGGTGCATTTGCCGTATGCAACCTATTATGCTCTTTATTTCGGCGCCAGAGGTTATCCATAGGTCGTCCCTTCGGATTTATAACCTCTACCCACTTCCTTCGTCTCCCAGTAAGATTAAATTTTGATTTGACCTTACCTAATATGGCTCTACGCAATTCGTTTCGTATAGTCCCACGTATTTCCAGTTCGTTAAGTCTCGTTTAACGGGGTTGATATCGGAACCACACGCGCGCTTGACTTGACAGTTGTGCTACCTAACTTTTTTCGACATAAGAGATGGATCGAGGTTCGAAGGCTATTCAATAGGGCCAAAAACAACCAGGACTGGGACACCTACAGAGGAAAACTCACACAATATAATAAAGAAATCCGAAAAACCAAAAGGGACTCGTGGAAGAAGTTCTGCGAGGAGATTAACGACACTTGCCAAAGAGGTAGGCTTTCTCAAAAAACCGGAAGGAACCTACACACAATAAAAGAAAGTCTCCAGGAACTATTAAAAGTCCACTTTCCAGTCTCAACAATTCTGGTAGAACATAACAAGCCAGACAATCCCAGGCAAAGACCTAAAAGGCCCGACCGAAATGACTGGAGATTAGCCACGGAGGTCACAAGACCCATTAATATTAAATGGGCCATCAGCAGGTTCCAACCGTACAAGTTTGCGAGGCCGAATGAAATTTATCCCATTCTGTTACAAATGGGCATAGAGGAACTAGTGCCGCACCTGTTAAAAATCTTCAAAGCCTGCCTAGCTTGGAGATATATATTAAAATCATGGCAAAGCGTAAGGGTAATTTACCTGCCCTTCATTCTTATTAAAAACAATGGAAAGATTGATAGATAGGCACATAAGGAACGAGATACTGGGGAAAGATCCCCTCAACAACAGGCAATATGCTTACCAGCCTGGTAAGTCAACGGACTTGGCGCTGGACGACCTAAACAGGCTCATCACAAAGTCTATGGAAGGCAAATATATTGCCATGGCCACATTTCTAGATATAGAAGGGGCGTTTAACAACGTCACAACAACTTCTCTCGTGGAGACACAAGCAAGGAAAGGAGTCCCGCCAAGCCTTTGCCAATGGATCAAGGCCAGCCTAGAGAAAAGGACAATCATATCCACTTTGGGGAGCCATACCATTAAGGCTAATGTAGGGGGAGACTGCCCACAAAGAGGAGTGCTGTCTCCACTGCTATAACCTTCTAGGAAAACTGTCTTAAGAGAATATCCACTGCCTAGGGTACGCGGATAACCTAGCCATTGTCATCAGGGGCCGGTTCGCGGGAGTTGTCTCGGAGCGAGCACGAAGAGCCCTAAAGGAGCGACTGGCAATCAATCCCAAAAAAACACAAATGGTCATCTTTACAAAAAGATGAGCACTGCAAGTCCTAAAGCCACTGACGCTCTGGTGTACGGAAATTCCCTTCGTAGGGGAGGCAAAGTACATGAGAGACAAAGATTTCTGTCAGTCTCACCAAGGACACCACGGTGTTCCAAGCAGAGGCAATTACTCTTCACCACAGCACAAGAGAAATAGCAAGACAAGACCCCAAAAGTAGGTCAATTGCTATATTCTCCGACAGCCAGGCGCTACTAAGAGCACTAAACTTCAAACAGGTCGAATCTAAACTAGTGTGGAATGGTTACGTGCTCTTAATGATCTTGGCTGTCACAAAAATATAACAATCACATTGGTCCCAGGACACGGAGGACATCCGGGGAATGATAAAGGAATGGTCGCGGTGGAACAGGCGCTGGTGCCACCCATATAACATCTATCTATCTAAAGGGCGGCAAATCATTTTGTAGATTTTTACGGCTGTTTTTATAGATATGTATGTTAGTTAAGCTTCTGCAGAATTTTGTTCTGGTTGTAATTTTTGATTTGTTGAAAGGTGTGTGCTTTTCATATTTTAGTTTTGGATCTACGGTGATGTCCAGATATTTTATAGAAGTAGAAGTATAGATGAGAGCATTATTTGGAGAATTATTCTTATAGTGATAGGATATTAGAATCTGGGATTTGTGAGGATTGATTTTATTTATAACTTTAGGTACTGGGAAATTAGGACCGTCTCATCTGAAAATTGTAGGGGTTATTTGGAGGGTTTAAAGTAAAGATGTTAGAGATTGTAAATGCTGATGTAGAAAATGTGGTAATGGATATAGAGGAGATCTTTTGTCCCTAAACAAGGTCTACCTCAAGGATCTCCTCTATATCCATTGTCACATATTCTACTTCAGCATTTACAATCCCTAAGTTATAGATTCTACCTTTTAGGGACCTGTTTGGATGGTAATTATTTCTATGAATAAGATAATTATTACTTTATTACTAATGTATATAAATTGGTTGATAGTGCTCAAATTGTATATAGTCCTCTAAGATTTTTTCAATTGTTAAATACACTCACGTTCTTATCCACATACGTCGCGTTAAAATTAATCACCAGCCAGATAAAAAAAAAACCGTTGCCACCGTTCTATTATTTTAATTATTTGAAATATTTATCCAACAATATAACTTTAACAGCTTTACTTACATGCAATCAGCGTTCTGTGTTTAAAATAACTCATTTGCATTTTTAGGTCAAGTATCGTTTCATTTTTTCGCCAATGATGTTGCCGAAAATAATTAATCAACGTAATTTCTTTTCTTCTACGTTATATATGCGTTTGTTTAGTAGAAATCTCGAAACGCGACTCGATTGCAGCGTTGAAAGTTGACAAACGGCATATTTAGTAGACGTAATGATCATTTCCGCTTGGTGCTTAGTGACTATGGATCAGATGAGATGCTCCGTCATTACGAGTTACCATTCATCTCTTTGCTACGCTGAATGGGTTCTAAACCAAAACATTTAAAATGCAAAACTGGGAACTTGTGATACCTCGAATGAAATAATATTTTTTATTGATTTTAATCCCTAGTGATTAATTTAAATTATCTCCAATTGTAAAGTTGTTATATGGATAAGTAGTTCACTAAATGAAGTCCTACTGCTTGGGGTTATTTATTAGTAAAAAAATAAAGTTAAAGAAAATTACCATCTCAATACTGGTAACATACCACCAACAACACACACAATACGTACATACGTTACGTTTATCGTCCCATGATCACCGCTTTCCAAAGCAGCACAATCGCCACGAATTTATAATTTGTTTCCCTTTCGTCGTCGTTTCCTTGCGGCTGCATCGACTGCATGTAAATGGATATTATACATGCCTGCATACGTATGTATATTAACAGCCGCCAGTCGCGTTTTCTAGTACCGCGGCAATACATCTGACGCGGAATTCACGAAATTGAAAATTCCTGAAATCATTTTCGAACCCGTATTCATCTGCTGTGTGTGCGTTTAATGGGCACATTGTTTCGAAACAATTCACAATTACGTTGATTTTATGGAACGTTGTTTGTTGCCATTTACAGTCGGGTGTGTTTCTCCAAATGCAGGCACGGCTTTCGTACGCTTTAGTACGTAATTATTGAGAAAGAGTTATAGAAGTTTTACTTTTCCATTCATTTCAAAATCTAAATTGACCAGAAGGAATTAGGGCAGTTCTTCGATTCATTAGTTTTGTAATAAAATGTATTAAAGTCCTTTGGTTCGTTGTAGAAAAGGAAATAAGTTTTGGCTGGTACTTTATAGTACATTACTGTTTTCACCTATAATTTCTATTCAGTAGTAATCTAAAAGGAAATCTTTACTTTTTTGCTTTAATTATATATCATATTGTCTTCTTCTATTTTTATAACTATTTATAATCTATTAAAGTCTTTTGGTTCGTTGTAGAAAATTAAATTAGTTTTGGCTGGTACTTTATAGTACTTTACTGTTTCCACCTATAATTTCTATTCAGTAGTAGCCTAAATGGTATTCTTTACCTTTTTGCTCTAATTATATATCATATTGTCTTCTTCTGCTTTTATAACTATTAGTTGCTTGATTATCAACTCAAATTTCTTTGTATACAAATATTTGCAGATCTTCTTAAAATAAGAACTGTGTTTGAATATGATTTTCCATTCGTCTAATTAAAATTTTTTGGTTGACAAAAACCAATGTATACAACCTCAAAGAAGTACTTCATACAACAATCTAGAAAGTACTACAAAATATATTTTGGACTAATGCTTTTAGTTTATAAGTGGTCTTGTAAATTGTAAAGGTTTTTGATTCTAGAATGTACTGTAAAACATATTTTGGATGAATGCTCCTAGTTTATAAGCGGTTTTGAAAAGGTTTTTGATTAAGATGTGCACTATTTTTAATTTTGGAGAGCAAGGTATTTGTTCAAATTACTACTGCTTTGGTAGCCTCTAGGGTAGGTTCTTTATGTGAAGATATAGTTAAGAAATTTCTGGTCTACATTTTTTTTTGCCTCGGAAGCAAATCCATATGGACCTCAGGGAGGTCTACTCTAATTAATCTATTAACATTGAGACATTTTTGTTTTTACTTAATTTTCAAGAGAATCACGCTAAAGCAATATTCGATATTAGATTATTTACAATCACTTTTGGAGATTCCACTTCCAACTTATAAATGTCACATATTAGTAAAACAATACATATTAAACTACTAATAACACTTTTTCTATTCTAAGTAAACAATATATTCTATGAATATTACCAGGAATAATAAAGGAAAATATTTCGTTTGTTTCTAATCGGAACGAAAGCGATTTTCGTCGTTTTTGTTCTTTACGTTCTCGCATGAAACATTATCGTTTCCGTTTTCGATAACCGAAATGAAGTAACGGTTGATATACCGGTTATAGCAACATTCACAGATTGACTGCACTTGAATGAATAAACAGGTTTTAACAGATTATAAATAAGAATTTTCAAAATCATTTTCACTATTTACCATTTTCTTTTTTACGTTCAAAATGTTGGGTTTAATAATTAATTTCATCATTATTATAGGTTTTTCTTTATATTAACTTAAGTAAGACACAATGGGAATAACCAACATCATGAATTAGAAATCGTTTCGAGAATTTATTAACTTTTTGCAACAAGATTATTTAAAAATTTTTGTTTCTTATATTCGTCACCCATTGTGAACAATTCTTTAAATACAACCTTCTGCAAAAACTGTTTTCTCTCATTTGGTTCAAGGAAAAATCCGAAATCAGAACAAAAATTCGTCGGGCGTCATTTTTGAGAATCTGTATAATTCAAAAAATTGTAAATTGATTTAATAGAAATTAGTTCATATCCATAATAATTTTAAAAAAACTGTAATTAGTATTTTACACTCTTGTTCAGCTTTTTGCTGCAATATACAATATGTATCTATATGTCAATTTACCCCTGAACTTATTTTCCATTTAGGCTAAATATTGATGGAAATGTTACCCGTGTTTATCTGAAACACATTTGAGATTGATTGGAAGGAAAAAGTCCAAATGGTTTTTTAGTAACAAATTGTATCGCGCCCAAGTGTTTAATATGAAGAAAGTATTCTTCGGCAGTGTCTTGATTTCTTGTTGTCCAGAAAGTTTTACGCAAGTTTTCAAAAACAATACAAGGTCTATTTTCCATTTCATTCAACTTTTTGTTAAATTAAAACTCATGAAAATAGTAATCAAAAATTGTAAGGCTCTAGTAGTTTTTTGTTTGTTTAATCCTTCAATTAAAAATACTGATATTCCTCTTCTTCTTCTTCCTTTTCTTAGACGTTTGCCTTGTACTCTCTTTGCTAGAGTCGCAGCTGGGATGATAAGCTCTAGCTTTCATACCATCGTATGGGTGGGCGTCCAGGAGGTATGTTAGATCTAGTGAGACCGTCCCTTGCGATCTTCAACAACCTGCAGTTTGAGCGGATGGATGGCTCAACATGATCCCTCCATTGGCAACGTCTGTTTTTGGACCATCTTACAATATCTGAGACGTCGCAAAGCTCTAGGATGTCTTCGTTTCTTTTAAAGTCCCTCAAACTGTATCTATGTGCTATGGATGTTAATGTTCTCATCTCAGCTGTTCTTTCTTAGAAATCTTGCCAGAGAAGTTGGTTTGTTCGCGTAAACTTTAGATTTGAGATAGCCTCACAGGAAAAAGTCCATAAGGGTTAAATCAGGACTGCGTGTAGGCCAATTTGTGTCACTTCTCCTGGAAATCAACTTGCGTGGGAAAATTTTACTTTGGCCGGCATCCTGAGGCTTTAAATCTTGTACCAATTTATTTTTTTAGTAGTACAGCTTTAGGTTTTATTTGCAGAATATGGTGCAATTACGATTTAGATACATTTAAAGCGCTTGTGCGTTTTTAATTTAAATGTTCGGATTGTCACGAACTCTATCCACGTTTTCTGGCGTTCTTGATGATCTTGGTCGACCTGTTTTTTGTTTTTCCAATGTTGTACCGGTCTATTCAAACTTCTTCATCTATTTTCGAAGGAGATGTATGCGTGGCGTCTCATTTAAGTGGCGAAAACCTCTGCTGATGTCGCCGAATTTCAATGCTTTCTAAAACTCTCGCACGCACATCGCTCAACCCGCTCTCCCCAAAACGCTCCATAGCGAATAAATTCCGATCGACATACCCCCAGCGCTTCTAGGATTCGTTGCATTTGTGCAGGAAGCTAAAGAAATATAAACTTTCTTTTAGGGACATGGTCACTTGGTGAAGCACATCCTCAAAAAATATTCTGAAGGACTGCATTGTAAATGGTGTTGAATGTATGGAGGTTAATATGCAATAGATGCTTGTTAAACTTGGAAATGTTTGACGCAAAGAGTTCAAAATCTGGAAAACTTAGTAATTGATTAGTTAAGCGCATAAATCTTGGATAGGGGCTACAGTAGGTGTAAACTGAATCGCGAAACAATCTGAACAGTTTCATCTGTCTAGTAACAGCTCCATGCGGCTGAAACCATAATTTAAATTGTAACAAAAGATAAGGACTATAAAATGTACTGGTTAAAATTTTATTGAGTATGCACATGTCCGTAACGCAACTTCTAACATGTAGGGAACGCATACTAAAGGAGCATCTCAAAGCTGCAAGATCTTGAGAGTTACGATTGACAGGGCCAGATCTATAAGCTAAGGTTCTTAGGGGTCTTTCAAGCGACTCAAGTTTGTTAATTAAATAACCTTGATGAGGCCACCAGATTTGGGAAGCGTATTCTAAATTCGGTCTGACCAGATAGCAGTAAAGGGTTTTATATGAGTACAACGACAACTCTTTGGAGTTTTT
Organism: Ontholestes murinus; assembly: GCA_963969525.1. NCBI lineage: Eukaryota > Metazoa > Arthropoda > Insecta > Coleoptera > Staphylinidae > Ontholestes > Ontholestes murinus. Next base: position 68,960,379 of record OZ018389.1, read on the forward strand.
ATTCATACATCGTAATAATTTAGAGGCATTTAGAGTAGTAGTTAAAATGTGTCTCTCGAAAGAGAAGGATGTATCGAAAACAACTCAGAGATCTTTAATTTCGCCTGGTCTGAACATTGCATTTAGATGTGTTGAGATGCAGGTTGGATTTTACACACCACATACCCACTCCGTGCAAATCTTCTTGAAGCTTATTACAATCAAAAATAGATTTGGCTGGAGTAAACATCTTCAAGTCGTCCGTGTATAATAGAAACTGGCTATGTTGTACTAAGCCATAGATATCGTAAATGAAGAAATTGAAGAGAATTGGATCAATATGGAAGCCTTTATTATTAATTATTTTTTATTTATTATAATGCTTTGGATTACCTGTTAACATAATACATTAAAATTCAGATACATAAAAAATACACTAAACTTTGAGCACAGGAATCACAGGCGGACTTCATTCTTCAGAATTCTCTTCCAGTCAAATCCTGTTGATGATGAATGTTGCCATTTATTCGAGAATTTCTTCCATTTCTTTCTACAACAGATGTTACAATTATCAATTTTGACGCATTTCGATTTATCCGACAAGTAACTACTAATTAAATGTATGATATTATTGAAATGTAAAGTCTGAAGTTTTTTAATCAAAATTGTATGGTCCACCCTATCGAACGCCTTCGAAAAGTCTGTATAGTTGGCGTCTAATTGACCTTGACTCGGAAGGGTATCAAGAGCAAACGTCTGAAACTCCAAAGGTTAGTTAATCGAAAATATATAATATAATCTGAGAATTACTGCTTTATCTGCTCATACAGAACCAGATAAAATTTTAAAGCACACATTTCCCTCTAGATGGATCTTTTCAAATAATCTAGAATGAGGAAACGGGCGATCGAGTGAATAGAAGAGCACCAGATGAAAATTTTCGCCACTTGCACTCCTGTTTCAAGAAGGTATTTGTGGTAATGCATAAGCAATATTTGCCACAAAACATCGATGCACATAGGAATGTCGCTATTTTTTGTAGGTACGAACACCACAGTAATTGTTGTGCACTTTGACACTCCTTTGTGATGGCGTCTAGACCTCTAGAGATTCGAATGAAGATGTAATATTTAATGATAGATATTTTAAGATGGTTTATGTGAGATTTTAATAAGATAGAATCGTCAAATAATCTAAAGATTTTAATGAGCAGATAACATGGCGCTAAAAATTATTATTGTGAACTGATGGAAATATAGTTAGTAAGATTCGAAAGGGAAAGGTCTCCTGGGATCCACATATTATTATTATTATTAATTTTATTGATAGATATCATTCGTTTATGTATGGTTTCAATAAGAGATAATTGTGAAAAAATCTTTAAAGCTTTCAAAAAAGGTTAAAAATTATTATTGCGAATTTTACTGATTAATTTTTTCTGGGATTTGGTGAGGGATTTCTTTAAAAATATTTGCCAAAGAACCTCAAGAAATTTTTTTGCTGAAGTTATTATTTATTACACTGATTATTATGAGAGAGTTGATGTGAGGTTTTCAAGAAATAATTACCAAAAAACCTCTAAAGATTATAAAGTGGGAGATATGAGCCCTAAGAATGATTAATGTGAATTTTACTAATAGGTAAGTATTTCAAAAGCATATTTTTTTCGTGGTTTCTACAGCAAACATGTTAAAGAACCTCTAGATATATTAAATGAGTCTCAAGAATTATTAAAAAGTTGGTGAATTTGGAAAGGGGAAGATCTCCTAGGCTCCAAAAATTATTATATTTAAGAGGGGTTACAATAAGAGATATTTGTCTAAAAATCTTTAGAGATTTCAAAGAGGCTAAAAATTGTTGGGAACTTTATTGATGAATATCTTATCCATAAAAAATAATTGTCTAAGAATCTCAAGAAATATTAAAGAGAAAGAGATTGTTTTGCGGTAAGAATTATTGACAGTTAAAAATAAAAGTGAAGTAAGGAAATAACGAAGTGTTTTAATTATATCCCTGTCGGTATATAATAAAATAGGTGTTAAAATAGTTTTTAAGCATTAGTCATTGATAATGAGTACATGTACTCGAAATGTACATCCTTGACAGTTAAAAATAAAAGTGAAGTAAGAATTATTAGAATTAATTTTACTAATTAGTTTAAGGATTTGAAGAGGGTTCTAGAAGAAATAATTGTCAAGGATCTCTAAAGATTATTAAATGTATTCCCTTGAATCAACTTTTTGGTATATTTTGTACCAAATGAAATAAAGTATGAAACTATGAAACTAAATGGGTAAAATCAAGAGTTATTAATATGAATACTAATAAATTACTAATACATATTTCATGATAAACAATTAGTTTATTTGCTTTTGTCTTACTAAAAATAATTTACAAAATAAAATACACTTACAATAACTTCAAATTTTAAATCACAAGACTTAAAAGCGGAGTTTACAGTGCAGTGTTCTTCCACCCAACCCATTATTTCCTATAGCTGATGATGAACATCCATCAGTAGGTGATTCTTGCAATTGAGGCATTATTTTTGCCATTGCTAGCAGCAATTTGGGTTCCAATTTATATGGAACTATTTGATGTATATAAATATGACATTTTATTTGGTTGTTGGGGGGATTCTATAAAAAAAAGTTAAAGAATCTCTAGAAATACTAAATAAGTTGCAAGAATTATTAGTGTCAATTTTATTGATTGATATTGTAGAAGCGTTAATTTGGTGTTTCTACACTATTCTACTGATAATGTATGAAAGAACCTCTACAGATTTCAAAGAGGCAGATCTCATGGCACCAAAAGTGAACTTCACCGATGCATATTTTAAGTGACTTGCTGTCAAGTCACTTAAAATAAGTCCCTATAGGGAAAGAGAAAACTGTCAGAGGATTTCTAGAAATACCAAGGAAGCATACATTGTGGTTCTAGGAATTTATTATTTTACACTTTACTGCTGAGTAATTGAAGAGTATCGATGTGGATTTCTTTAGCAATTACTATTTCACACTTTATTGATGAATATTTTATTCAGTATTTAAAACATTGCTTATTTAACCGGTATAGATAATATGAAGAAAAATAATAAAGTTAGATATTGAGCTTTAAGTTATCTAAAAATTTGGTAGCATATATTTTTACTTTGTTTTGTATAACAGTTTTTTATTTATTTGGTGACCAATGGTTTCAATACATTCAAACCATTATGCGCCAAATAAATTTAAAAAAAACTGTTATACAAAACAAAGTAAAACGTGTGTTTAATTGTGATTAAGTATGTATAACGAGGTAGAAGCATATATTTTTCCAAAGACAGCAAAAACGTCAAGGAATACACAATTGTGGAGTTTTTGTCCTTAGAGACTATATAGATATTATCTATAGTGTCTTTGTCTTTATTAACTTCTAATTGTGATTTTTATATTTTAGTCGAAATACAACGAAAATGTATTTTTCCCTATGTAGGAAAAGTATTGTTTTCGTCAAAACTTTTTGAATTCTTTTATAATTTTATCCTGTGCAAAATTGAGTTATGTTTCTTTTTGTTGCCGGATACGTTTTGAAGGATATGTAGCATCCACAGTTTGGGAATCAGTAATGCAAAAAGACACGGTGTGTGCACTAAGTTTCAAGACTGGTCTGAAAATACAAAATGTGTTACATTTTTGAACAGCGGACTAAAATTCTTCGAAATATGATTCTTGGGACAAACACACGGCTGCCAGTGTTCATATGCTCCCTGAAAGTTTTCGCGTACAAGACTGTTAAGGGATCCCGTCGAAACTGCTTGGATTGCTGGAATCGTGTGATATCGCTTTCCTTTCAGGTCTATCAAAGTTGTTACCAATGTTCTGACGGAATAACATTTTTTGTATATTCGTATGTAAAGGGTGGGCCAGATACAAGTTTTCTTTTAGAAATGCGATAATATTAACAAAATAAAATTTTTCTCTATGTATTATGACTTTAGTAGTAAGAGCAAACATTCCCATTAATTATGGAATACAACTTCAGAAGAAGCGCATTCTGTCACTCCATTTTTTCAAGCCCTTGTTGATGGTTTCGGGCTGTAGCTCACGAATTGCTTGGATGATATTAGCTTGAAGTGCTTGTTTCTAGATTATCCCACAAAAAAAATCTAAAGAGGTCAAATCACAGCTCCGAGGCGGCTAATTGACATTACCAAGACGGCTAATAACACGATTTGAGAATTTGGTGCGCAAAAGATCGATTGTGGCATAGGCTCTGTGGCATAACGCGCCATCCTGCTTGAACCAGAGGTCGTCCAAATCCATGTCTTCAATTTCAGTTAAAAAAAAGTCTTATAACGCTCACCGTTGACCGAAACGTTGTTCCCAGCCTCATTTTCGAAGAAAAATGCTCCAATGATACCACCACTCCACAATCCGCACCAAACTGTCTCCCAGATGCGGCAATTTTGTTTGTTAACGTAGCCGCCAAGGTGAAAATGCGCTTCGTCAGAAAAGATGATTTTTCGCCCAAAATCGCTGCTCTACGGCCCAAACTGCGAAGCGATAACGAAGCGGATGGTCGGGCGCCTTCAATTGCTGAGTCAATTGGACCTTGTAAGCGAATAATCCAAGATCTTGCAGGATTCTCTTAAGGCTAGTGCGTGAAATGTTGAGCTGTCGACGGCGAGTTGATGTTCGTGGATTGAGTCACACTCTCAGCTACAGCAGCCTTATTCTCGTCTGTGCGCACCATACGAGAACGAGGACGATGAGTGTTGTCGTGCATGTCAGTCTCAAAAACTTTTTACACACACTTGCGTACAGCATTCATTTCGGCCAAAACTTCTTTTCGACAAACGCACTGTTTGGGCTACACAGCACTCACTCTGAAAATAAGTTTGCAATATTTCCCAACGTTGTTCAAGCGTAAAGCGACTCATTTCGTACCCTGAGGTATGACACTGACACTCTATCAAGATTTCAAGCGGGAAAAAGCTGTTATTGTCAAAATAAACTATGATTTAAAAAGAAACCACTAGATGGTCAACCCTTTATTTTGTTGGAAATGAAGCTAAAGTCTAATAAACATAAACATAAAAGGCACGGCGTCTAGCTGTTTGCGAAGAAATGCTTCAACGTTTGCAAGTCGATTCCAATTTTTTGAATGGTTACTGGTGGTGAGACCTGGATCTACAAGTACGATCCTGAAAAGAAACATTAAAGTGCAGAGAGGCACATCTCCTGCCAAAGTCCAAAAAAAAAAAAAACGCTTTTGAGCAAGTCATGCTTATGTTTTTTTTTTCGATGCTAAGGAACTGATCTATAAAGAGTTTGTTCCTGCTGGCCAGAGTGTCACAGGTCAGCTTTAGGCTGGAGTGCTCCGCCATTTAAAGGATTAAGACCACTGCTTTCGTCCAGAAATCAAAAGACGATTGAGTTGTTCACCACGACAATTTGCCCTCTTACATGTCTCTCACCGCTGCTAAGTTCAACGTGTTAACACTGCTGCTCCCTACAGCCCTGACCTTGTTTTCTCGAATAAAGAAAGAGCTGAAAGGGCAGCGATCCGATACGATTCCAGAGGTCTAGACACCTTCAATGAAGGTGAAGAAGAAGATCAGGAAGCTTAAGAGGTCATATTTCGAAGATTTTTCATTATAAAGAATGTTCATTAAATTTTGTGTTCTCAGACCAGTTTAGAAACTTTGTGCATAGACCCTGTATGACTGACTGCCTCAGAAGTAGTTTTCTGATTTTCATTTATATTTCTACCCGAACATATTCTCTTAAGGTTATGTTAGTAATTAACGACCTCTATATTATTATCTTCCTTTATTAATTATTTTATCATATTGAGATATCAATTTAAATATATCACCAAATAATTCTACACGATTAAAACTCATAATTTAGCGCAATTTTAGTAAAGTAGTTTTCTTTTTTCCTCGTTAACCGCCTACAGTGATCGCTCTTGAAAGTCACTTTATTTCACCTTGCATATTCATATAAATGCAATTCTAAATTTTGTATTAGGCGGATTGAATTATATATTGGATGCTTAAGCCATAACTTCGTGATACATCTTGAATCAGGAACTTTATCAGACGATAAATAAAACTGATAATGTTTCGTATTGAATTATTATGAATTATGAATTAATATCTCACTTGAAACACTTTTCTACTAATTAGACTGTTGTAGATTTTACGAAAATATTTTCGTGTTTTTTCTATTTATTACTAATTAGATTGTTAAGTAAAAATTGAATTGTAATATTTTGATCACAAATTTGTTTATTCGCTACTCTACCTATAAACAATATGTAATTAATTGCTCTTGCACTTTTGTAGTTATAAATATCTTAATAGCACATTGTTCTTTGCCAAAATGAATACACTACATTTGAAATATTGAAGCGTTAAATAGCTTCAGATGCTTTAAATAAATTTAGTAAAAGCAAACATTTATCCTGAATATATGAATATTCAAGCTATTCATAAATCTATTAACGAAAACAAATAACCCATCCAGGGCGAAATCATTATTATTAACAGCAGTACTATATCAACTAAATTAAGACTTTATTTATTGAATAATTAATACCCTAAACATAATAATTAGAAATAGGAACGAATCCAACAATAAAATTGACGGATCCCCGTATTGATTACGGCCATATAATATTCGTGTTGTGAATAAAAGCGAGCAAACACGAGACCGTGAACGTTATTGCCTTATATAACGTATTAAACTTGATCTTGCTCGTTAAACAAATATTGCGTAACGCGAAATTCATACGGCGGATTATTTATTAAATAATTCCCGCGTTACACATATCACCCTGCCGAATACCAACCGTCCGTTTTGTGCTTATCCGGCGTTTTCTCTCTTTTTCAGGGCAATCCCAAATAATTAAGTTAGTTCAATCATCCGGCAAACCAATCAGCGGCATCATGGCGGGCATATCAGGGCAACCGATGAAAATTTGTAAAACCACAACGGTGCAGGATTCCACACAGGTAATTATATTCTGTGTATATTATTTGATGTTCTCATAATGAATGAGACTGTGAATGATTTTATATTAAACTTATTTATAACTTCACAATAAAATTTACTTCACTGCATATAATTATTTAGTATAGATGTTGCTTAATTAATAATTAAGCCTAATGTTAATGGTTATGTTTTTACTTTCCTTGTATAAAATACGCAAAAGTATTAAATATGTGTTTTAAGCAAAAAAATGTGTCTCAATAAGTCCATTTTAGAGACGCTAAAACTTTTGGACTAAAACTTTAAATTTAAGGTTTTATTTTTATTTTCTGCATAACATTATTTATTTACTGTTATCTTTAGTGTCGCCATTATCAAAAGCTTTTATGTTTCATTTTATAATTTGGTTTTTGAAAATAAATGGAAAGTTTTCTAATTTTATCAAAATGGATAATACGAGGGTAGATTGAAAAGTTTCCGGAATGACCAAGAAAACGCAGTAATTAAACAGTTTATTTTTTATTTTTCAACATAGTACCCTTGCAGGGCGATACACTTGTCCCAGCGGTGCTCCAACTTTTTTAAACCTTCAGAAAAATATGATTTCGGGAACTCTGCAAAATAAGCTTTAGTGGCGTCGATGACCTCCTCATTTGACGTAAAGCGCTTGCCTCCGAGCCAAGTCTTCATGTTTGTGAACAAAAAGAAGTCGCACGGGGCCAGGTCTGGAGAGTACGGGGGATGCGGCACCACCTCGTAGCCCAATTCAACAAATTTAGCATTGGCAATTCGGGATGAATGGAAGAGCACTTTTTTCCGCTGCAAATGAGGCCGTTTCTCCTTCAATATGCCGTTGAATTGATCCAATAAATCGCTGTAATATTGTCCCGTGATCGTTCTTCCCTTCTGCAAAAAGTCGATGTGTATCACAACTTGCGAATCCCAAAAAACGGTGGCCATGACCTTTCCAGCCGATGGGACAGTCTTTGCCTTCTTCGGAGCAGATTTGCCTGGAGAAATCCACTGTTTCGACTGCTGCTTGGTTTCTGGTGTGTAGTGGTGGATCCATGTTTCGTCCACGGTCACAAATCGGCGAAAAAAATCCGTTGGATTACGCTTTAACAAGACCACACACTCTTTCGAAGTGGTCACACGATTTCGCTTGTTGTCCATAGTCAGCAAACGCGGCACCCATCGCGCCGACAGCTTCCTCATGCCCATATGTTCGTACACGATATTTTGCACACGTTCATATGAGATGCCCGTGGCCTCTAATATTTCGCGCAACTTCACTCGTCGATCGGCTAACACGAGATCATGGACTTTGTTGACCATTTCTTCATTTGTGGCCGTTTTTGGACGTCCACTGCGTGGTTCATCCTTAGTGCTCGTACGGCCACGTTTGAACTCGCTCACCCAGAAACTAATGGTCGAAGATGAAGGTGTGGATGTGCCATGAACTTTCTGCAAAATATCTCGTATCTCCGTCGCCTTTTTCCCATCCATCCAAAAAAGTTTGATGACTGCACGAAATTCGTTTTTATCCATTTTTGCAAAAGTACCTGACTTGCTTTACAAGATATCCTAGTAAACAAAAACGGAACGACGCACGTGTCTTAAAATTTAACAGCTTACCTAAAATAGGTTAGCCTTGACAACCATCATAACAATTTCACGATACGCGCGCCATCTCTTGCCCATTTCGGAAACTTTTAAATCTACCCTCGTAGATACAGGATAATTATTTAATAAATAATTGCAAGGAATAATAAAACGGGTAATTTATAAGGAATAGCTTTTTACGCATAGCACGCAGTATTTCTGAGGTAAGTGCCGCAAAATTAATAGTATTATAGTCAAATTATTCTTAATCTTAAACCTTGTCATTAAATGACAACTGTCAGTTGTTAACGAAATTCATGGGAGTTCTAAATTAATTTTATTTTTATACTTTAACTGTCATGCATTACATAAAAAATATATAATTATACTAATAATGTAAGCAAATAATATATACAAAAATTTTGCCGGCTGAGTTCACTCGTATGTATTCCACTCTAACCCGCTGATCCTCTTTGGAGTCCAGTTTGGAATATTTATTTATTGGTGCGTTAATAAAAATACATTTTGCACAGGTCAGTATAATTAATAATGAAACGACAAACAAAGGAATGCGTGAAGAATAAATAAAATTCAATACTTTTATAAAGGGATTTCCAATAAGAGGTTTCATTTTGAATATCCCGCTATCTGGGCAGCTGTCATCTTTTGACATTTGACAAGTAAAAACTACTCCATTAGTGAAAATGCAACGATACACGCTTCATCAACGCATTGAAATTGTTAAAAGTTTATTACAGAAACTGTAAAAATTTTGCAGTCACAGTTCGCAAAACTAGAGCACTTTTTGAACGTCGTGAAGCTCCTTCTCGACCAGCAACAGTAAAACTGGTTAAAAAATTTGAGCTGTTGGGGCAACTTAGTGATGTGAAGAATCGAAACCGTGTGCGTCGCTCAAGAACAATTGAGAATATTGCTGCTGTAGCCAATAGTGTTAACGAAAACCCAGGTTTGTCGATTCCTCGTTGATCTTTGGTATTAGACATTCCAAAAACTACATTACAGCGTATTTTGCATAAAGACTTCAGTTAACACAACAGTTCAAGCCGGTCAATCACCATCAACGTCGTATCTTTGCTGATTTGGTCCTTGAAAAGCATCAAAATGATCCGGACTTTCATCGAAAAATCATCTTCAGTGATGAGGCCCATTTTCACCTCGGAGGCAGAATTGCCGCATTTGGGGCTCGGAAAATCCAAGAATGCTTATTGAAAAGCCTCTCCATCTTCAACGTGTCACTGTTTGGTGGGGTTTTTGGATTGTAGATGTGATTGGACCTTACTTATTCGAAAATGAGACTGGTGCAACTGTTACGGTGAATGGATTCCGCTATCGAGCTATGATTAATGATTTTTTATGGCCGGAATTGGAAAATATTGATGTGGACGACGTTTATTTTTAACAAGACGGCACTACGTGCCACACAAACAACGAAACAACCGTAATTTTGCAAGAAAAGTTTCCTGGCCGTGTTATTTCGCAAAGAGGTGATCACAAGACTTGTGACTTAACACCTGTAGACTTTTTTCTTTGGGGCCACGTGAAAGATAAGGTTTATGCCAATGCTCCACAATCGATTCAAGACCTTAAAGATGGAATTCGTGAAGTTATCAAGGACATACAATCGCAAATGTGCTAATTGGTCATGGAAAATTACATGAAAAGGATATGGTCGTGGCGGCCATTTGGCTGATATCTTTTTCCATCGTTATGGCATACCTTTCTCTAATATCCATTGATTTCTTTTAATATCCATTGATTTCTTTTAAAATATACTCGTTTTTTTATCAAAATAAAACCTCTTATTAGAAAACCCATTTGGTACAATACAACGAATATATAGAATTACGATTTCAATGCAATAAACAACTCAGTGAAGTTTCTTCTGAAATACTTTTAAAAACTATATGATGACAATACAATGAGCAACTCTTTTATAGCTCATTTAAAAAGCGATAAAGGCATATTTCTTAATTTTGAGTTTATCTTATGGAAAAATTTAGGGTCATAATAATTTTCTGCTGTTTGTGATTTCATGAGTCTAGTTTGTACTATGTTCAGATTATCATTGTTTCTTAAAAAGTGATTGATATTATTTCGCCTCTTATAGTTATTTATGATATGTTATTCATAAATATACAGTACTGGCAAAGTTAAAATACCGTGTTTGATATAGGCCGATTTACAATCGTCTCTATATCCTAAGCCTTCCACAATATGATTAAAAACTACTTATTACTGACAGATATTACAATTATTAAAATTGTTTCTTGTAAAATGGACATAAGAATGCCAGTAATGGCCAATATATTACCCAATTGGTAAAAATACGTTGCAGAGAATGAATATCTTCATCTGAAGCAGAAGGGTCCTGAGTGGAAGAACACATGGTGAACTCCGCCTGCAAATCCTGTGCCCTAAATGTTTGTATTTTTTAATATACGTATCTCAATTCGTTTACCATATTTTAACAGGATATTGTAAAGTACAAATGAATAAATAAATGAATACTAACAGCTTTTCGCTGGAACACAAAAAGTCTATGGCGTCTAGCCGAATGACCCCAAATGAGAATACTGTATGTGAGGTGACTGTGGCATAAACCATAGAATGCTTTTATGAGCGTTTGAGAAGACACTTCTCGATAGATTGCGAAGGCAAAAGATGCCTTTTGTCACCTTATTTGCTACCTCACTATCGTGACAATACCATTTTAGACTAGAATCTAGGTTGAATCCTAAATATTTTGTCGAGTTTGAAAATGACTCATTGTGTTGTTTAAGGGTCAACATTATATCCACAGTTTTTGCATTATTTATAAATAATATGTTACTGATAAACCAAACTTTTGCAGCAGATTTTGTTTCATTATGGAGTACTTTCACATCTTCAAGGAGGTACTGACGAGAGTAGTATCATCGGCAAATACAATACTTCGGCAGTTTGTATGTATTGAGAAAATCATTAAGGGGGGAAATACATGTAATCGGTCATAAAAATAGCCTTTTTTGGGATTTTTTTTTTGGACAAACGAAAAGAGATACAACTTCACGGTTTCTGGACTTTATTGGGCATACAATAAGCTGTAATTTAATAAAATTTGAAGTCTTTTTGAAGTAGAAAAAAACTCAAATATATGATTTCTGCAACTTGCTGAAGAAAAAGTTCAAAATTTGACCTCTTTTTCGGATTTCGTAGGCCCGTAATAATTATTTATTATTAATTTATTTCTGATTTCGGAGGTTCATTTAGAACAAAATTTTATTAGCTGTTGAGCAGATAGCAATTCAAGTGAATTGAATAAAAATTGACAAGTTATCATGTACACCAATTTTAAAAACATGGTTTCTAGAAAAACGCGTTTAAAGTATTAAGTTTAAAAAAAGCGTAATTTGTGTAAACTTATAATTAAACGGCGATTCCGGGACCTAGAGAGTACCTTCCTCACGTTCATAGAAGTAGTTAAGCTCGGTTTGGGCCATTTTTCTGGCTGTTCTGGCTTCCATGCTACTATTTAGCGATCGCCGCTCCTAACTGATTTATCGGGCGCCGTCGTTGTTGTCAACGAAAATCCTAGTATTTTGGCTAATGATACATTCCATCCCTTCCATAATTTTGCAGAAACCTTTGTATCCTTCGTTGAATGTAATAGCAGTGATATATGCGGCAATTTGAACGTTTTTTAGCCGCAGTTCAAATGCTTCGGTGCAGATTCCCTTTGAACTGTCTTTTTTTCGATCTACTTGCACGATGACACTCGTCTTTATTACGTTTCGGATAAATTGTTCACGGCAACAATCACCGCGACGTTAAAACAAACAAATAACGATTGTTTGTATTTCCATAGAGTATAAGACAAAATCGGCTCATGACACAGAGGTAGAAACATATAACAGGTCCGTAAATACTTTTGCGATTACTTTAATATTTCGTTGGATAAATTTTAAATGTATAAGGAAGGTTTTTATTTAAAAAACAAAAAATCGAAAAATAAATTTTTTTACATGTGTTTCCCCCCTTAATATAGATTAGGAATAAAATTAATCCTAATATCGAACCTTGTGGTACACCACGCTTTTTATAGAGGTATTTTGATTCCTTATGGCCAAAACAAACTTTCTGCAGTCTGTTGTTTAAGTAAGAGCTTAAGAGGTTACAGCTAGAGGTGTTAAAACTATCTATAATGTTATAGTTTCTTAAGCAGTAACTGATGTGAAACACAATCGAATGCTTTGTTCAGATTTAAGAAAGTCGCCATTTCAAAGTGACCATCCTCAAAACATTCGATTGTTTGTGTCACAAAAGATTACGCAGTCGCAGTCGTCGATGAGTTCTTATAAGCGCCAAGCAAGGTAGGAATTTGGGTTCGTCCTAAATTTATTGTAGAAAATAAATATCGTTTTATTTTCATTTTCAACTTTTTATCATCAACACAAAAAATGGATGCAGTATAATTTATTGAAATAAATTCTCAAAAACAAATGTATTGATTTTTTGATTTGTTGCTGTATTTTTTTGTATTTACAACAAAGAGATTTGAATAATTGTAATTATTTATTTTCGTTTTGATATTTAATTGTTTACCGTGTTTGATTGATCATAACTGATTTGTGTGGCATTTAATTATTATGGCGCTTGAGCAATTTAAATATTTTTTTTATTTTAATTTGTTATAGATGTTTTGTCAATGTTCAACTCCAATATTATTTTTTATAATTTTTAATTATTTTTGTTGTTGCGTTAAAAAACAAATTTCTATAATTTGAACTCTTTTGAAGTGACATTTAAACAAGCTTTTGATGCTTTTTAAATAAATTTTTAACAATCTTGACTGTTTTTGAAGTGACATTTAATTATTTTAGCGTTATTAGCAAATTGATTTTGTTTTTGTTATTTTTCGTCAATGTTGAACATTTTTTATCGATTTTCAATTGTTTTCCTTTACAAATTTCATCAATTTTAAATTGTTACTTAATTACTTTTATGCTTTTGAAATATTTCAACTTTTATTAAAGTTTTTTTTTAATTGTTTTGGTTTATTTAGACAAGCAATTATTCTTTTTCAGAACTATTTTATGATTTTTAATTGATTTCGTTGGAAAAGTATTTATCAATAATCAACTACTTTTCTATAGCCGTTATTTTAATATCATAGAATTTCAATTGTTTTCTGTAGTAATACTTGTATACTGTAGGAGTTTTAACTGTTCTTTTTTTGCAATTATTTTTAATTATTTTCCCTGCTATATTTTTTTGTTATTTTTAATTAGTCAATTTTTACTATCTTTTTTATATTCAATTGTTTATATAGGTAATTTTATTGTCACTGCCTTAATCAATTGTCAATTGTTTTTTTATAGTTCTTATAGTTTTAATTGTTTCTCTGGAGCAACATTTAACTGATCTGGTAGTTTTATTAGTTTCAACTGTTTTTAATAATTAAAAAATAAATAAAAAATTCTACAACGAACTAAAGGATTTTAATACATTATTATTCAACTGTTTTAATAAATAATTTTCAATTAATTAGTCTAGTAGTTTAATTCGTTTTATCTCCTTTAACTGATTTCTAGTAATATTGACTTAAAACTCAAATATTTTAGCGTTTTTTTAGAATTTATTAAAATAATTTCCAGTTTCTTTTTGTCAAGCTTGTATATATTATCAATTTTTAATTAAAAGTAATTTTAATGATTTTGTTAAAGCATTCAATTGTTTTAGCGCTTTATTTATTTCAACTGCTTTGATTTTTTTTATTTCTATTATAAATTATATTCTTGACTGACACTTATTATAGAGTTTTGGCAATTTAATTGTTGTTTTTAATTTTCAATCATTTTGAATTGTTTTCGCCACTTTCAATTATTATTTTTTCCAGTTATTTTTAATTAGTACTTTTTAAAACTTTCGTCAATCTTAAAGGTCCCTATTTTAAATTAATTTGCAATTGTTTCAAATAATTTTAATTGTTTCCTGAAGTGACATTCAACTTAAATTAATTTTCAATTGTTTTAAATTGTATTTTTTAAATTTCTAATAATTTTAATTGTTTGTTGGAGTGACATTCGACTGTGGCTGCATTTTCTGTCATTTTCAACTTTTTTTTATATATTACTAAATTTCAAATCTTTTCATATTACATCTATGTTAAAAAGGGTTAAATCAAGTGAATGAACAAAAAATAATTTTAATCGTTTGAATAGAGCTTTGACAATCGGTATAAGTCACTTGTTTTAACCCTTTTTACAATTTCTGAAGTGAGATTCAATTATCTTGTCATTTTTAACAATTTATTTGTATAATTATTTCCGTTCATCAAGCGTCTTATACCAATTGCCAAAGCTTAATTCAAATGGTTTAAATTATTTTTTTGTTTAGACATTCAATTGTTTTATACTTCAAATCAATCACTTTAAACTATAACATTAATTTAATGTAGACATTAAATCTCTTGGGTATTTTTTTTATTCCAGCGTACTCTTGACCTACCACAATAATTAGTACAATGACCTATCTTACTCCCGACCTACCTCAACAAACTACGCATTAACCTAGGTCATGAGTACGCTAGTTCGAGCGAACAATTGATTAAAGGTATTCTTTTTTCTTTTAAGAAATATTTATCTGTATGTTATATTACTGAAAAATAATACAGGGATCGTCACATCACCATTTTTGCTGTTACACATAATTAAATTTTAATTTAATTTATTAATATGCGAAATAATTTTTATCTACGATCGTACAGAAAGTAGACGCTTTTTGCATCATTTTTCATTGTAAAAGTGGCTTTTTAAAGCACTAGTGCTTTTTTACGTTTTTATTGCACGGTAATGTCAAAGTGTTTTTTTTTGCACAGAAATGTCAAATTTGACAGATGAATATAATAGCAGAAATAATCGACGAAAAACTTAATGTTATATTAATTGATACAATTAACTAATAAACTATAATTAAAATATATAATACAAACCAAATGGCAGATTTAAGAACTCTGAAGATTTCATTTAATGCAAGTCGAAGCGATTACAATAAAGCGAACATTTTTTCCATAAATAATAATGGCGGCCGACATTTGTGCAACTTGTTTACTGGTTGCTAAGTAACGCTTTCATTAGTGCACTGCCAGTAAAATATGTTTTCGTTAATTGAATTATTGAAATGACATTAAAATATTACTCATATGGATATATTCTTTGAAATCCTTTACGATCGAAGATAAAATTTTGTAAGGCACACGTGTAAAAAGTTTCTTTATTGCACTCCTGGCTTTAAAAAAACTCGCTCGTTCCTCGCTCGTGTTTTTAAATGCCAGTTCGTGCAATAAAGCATCACTTTTTACACTTGTACCTTAAATAACTATTAAACAACTATAAATATCACTGTTGTATCCTTTCGTTACACTCGAAATGCATATCTAAGGATAGAAAATAAAGTCTGAAGAAAGGATACAACAGTCTTATTTATATTGATATACTCCGCAATCTGTATACATTTTCATTCATCCCTCGACCCTCACCAGCCAAAGAGTTGGGCTTTTTTACTGACATGGATTATTCCGTAACAACAACATTCAATTTTGTGTAGAATTTCGAGATGAATTGAAATATGGAACACTGTACGAGGTGTTCCATTAAAGAGAAAGCAAGTTTGTTTCGTCCTGACTTTTTAACTAATCCTGTATACTTAATTTATCTTTATTCTGATAGTTTTTAAAAAACCTTAAAACTTTTGTATCTTAATATTTTTCGCTAGCTCTCTTACTTTAGGAGATATTCGACTGTTTCCATACATATCAGCGACCCTGTATATTGTATCTCTCTTGCTATTTTAATATCCGAATTATTTTGAGTATGTTATCAAATCATGTAGTTGCACAAATTTGAACGAAAGCTTATATATATTTTATTATTTTTACGGTTTTCAAAAGTTTTTCATAAATTTTTGGAACAGGTTATCGTAGCATGTTTTAATTTATAATCAAAAGAGAAGTGAATTGTCCTTTTGAGGTTGTTGATAGATGCGGAAACAACCTGGGAGACTGAGCCGCAAAAAGAAAATGTAGATAGCAGCCTACAGTGAAAAAGGACGATCATTAATACCGCAAGGGAGTAGGTAGCTTCTGTAATGCCATTTGGAATTGGTTTGGAATCAAAGTATTTATCGAGATAATACATTGATTCCAATATCAAGTGACATTGAAAGAAAGCAAAGTTCAATTATTTTCAGATTTTTTTGGTAGTGTCTATGTAAACAACAGTACCGTTACCTCTCTTACTAAAAACACCTCACAATTAAACTTAGATACTTCTTTTAAATTGTTAGTTGATGAAACTTAGAAACAATTATGAATTTGAAAACTTCGTCTTCTTGTGGTCTTGACGGAATCCCGTCAATAATGTTAAAATAATATATTTGTACGATAACAACACACCACTTTGTGTTTTATTTCAAAGATCTAATTGATCTTTGAAATAAAAAACTTTGAAGAGACATTTCCCAAAAGATGGAAAAATAGTTTAGTGACAGGCAGGATGTAAGCAAATACTGCGGTATTTGCATTCAATCGGTCATTCTAAAAATGTTTGACCAAATGGTCATTAAACTGCTGTATGGGATTACATCCAACATTATTACAGAATCTCAACATGGCTTCCAATCTAAGAAGTCAACACTATCGAATTTATACCGACTTCTCTAAGGCGTTCGAAAATTAATAGGTTTTAATGATTGCGTTGTGGGCTGGTTAGTAAGCTTTCTCTTAGACAGAGAAGAAGTTGTGAGGATTGATATGGCTTTAGCTTCGCCTATTAAAGTATTATCCAGAGTACCTCAGGGTTCATATATAGGGCCATTATCATTCAATTTATTTATTAACGATATTCAATTTGTACTCGATTACAATTTTCTGCTTTATGCAGATGATTTAAAAGTTTACAGCACAGTTCCAAAAGGGATACAGTTAATCTTCAATTAAACTTGAACAACATCTCTAGATGGTGCTTTGAAAATCATTTAATTCTGAATGTCAAAAAAAGCAAAACCATAACATTCTCTCTTTGTAATAAAATGCACTTATCTAATTATTATACTGACAACAACGAGCTTGAACTTGTTACTGAAATAAATGATCTGGGTGTAATATTCAGTAGCAAACTGTCACTTACTGTCCATAAACGATATGTTGTTAATCGAGCTTGGAAAATGTTTGAATTTATAGTCAGAATAGGATCTCAATTTTCTATCTCCACATTAAAATATCTGTATTGTTCTTTGGTTCGGACATTACTAGAATTTGAATTACATAAATTGTGCTCTACTGTTAATTCTATTTAAATTCTGGCATCAACCTGAGGGAAGTCGTAAAAGAAATCACTTCTTATTTTGGTTAAACCAACTATCAATGGGAATGGTTGTGGTTATTAAACTGTATTGAAAAAATCAAAATGTTTTAATCAAATATAATTTATAGTTAAAATATAGTGGATTCATTACTATCAATTATTTTTGTAATAACTTCACATGTTTACATTTAGTATCATTTATTTATTCTATGCTTACACAATATTCCAAAATTGTATGCAATAATTCATGCGGTTTTCTAAGAGAGGGCGCTACTAGTATTATTTCGTAATTTTATTAAAGCGAAAACAACGTTTTTTTTCTATTCATTTGAACATGTCGAACTTTGTGCCAGAAAAACTATTTTTGCTTGGAGTTCTTCTTCATTACTTTAACATGAAGAAAAGTGCTACCGAAAGTCATCGTATTTTAGTAGAGGTTTATGGTGACCATGCTCTTGCTGAAAGAACGTGCCAGAAGTGGTTTGCACGGATTAAAAGTGGCGATTTCAACTTAGAAGACGATGAATGACCCGGACAGCCAAAAAGGTTTGAAGATGAAGAATTGGAGCAATTCCTTGATGAAGATGCGTGCCAAACGCAAAAAGATCTTGCAAAATCATTGGGAGTTGATCAAGCAACCATTTCCAGACGTTTAAAAGCATCGGGATTCATCCAAAAGCTTGGAAATTGGGTGCCGTATGAATTAAAGCCAAGAGACATCGAACGCCGATTCTGCATGTCGGAAATGTTGCTTCAACGCCACAAAAAGAAGTCAGTTTTGCATCGGATTGTCACTGGTGATGAAAAAAGGATTCATTACAATAACCCCAAGCGCAAGATATCGTATGTGAAGCCCGGCCAACCATCAACAAACACGGCAAAGGCGAATATCCATGGCGGCAAGGTAATGCTCTGTATTTGGAGGGATCAGAAGGGTGTGTTGTATTATGAGCTGTTGAAATCGGGTCAGACGATCAAAGGGAACCTCTACCGAACACAATGAATTCGTTTGAAGAGAGCGATTGCGGAAAAGCGACCAGAATATGCAACCAGACACGAATCCATAATTTTCCATCATGGCAACGCTCGTCCACATGTTTCAAGACCGGTTCAAAACTATTTGGAGAATAGTGGGTGGGAAGTTCTACCTTATCCACCTTATAGCCCAGACATAGCCCCTTCTGATTACTACTTATTCAGATCAATGCAGAATGCTCTCACCGGAATACGCTTCATTTCAGAACAGCGTATCAAAAATTAACTCGATTCATTCTTCACCACCAAGCCGGAGAAGTTCTTTTGGGATGGAAACCACAAACTGCCAGAAAGATGGGCAAATGTTGTAGCTTCCGATGGACAATACTTTGATCATTTTTTCATAATAAAGCCTTAGTTTGGAAAAAAAACCGCATGAATTAATGCATACTCCTTATAACATAGCGTATTCCTAACCTATTTCAATAAAAAATGGACAATCTATTAACTACTATTCACCAACATTTTAAGAAACTATTAATTGATGGGAAGTTGTGAAGTCTATTATGCAAAACGAAGTTATTACAAATATATTATTAATTCCACTCTCGACATTGTAATTGTTAAATGTTTTCATCAACCAATTTAGCACATTATTGTTACATATCGTTTCTTTTCAAGAGATACGAATCCTTTATTTTCAAACAATCTATAGCGATTTTTGATTGTTCAAAGCAGTAGTTCAGTGAATTCCTTTAGATGGTTTTCTTCATTTTAATACTGATTTCACTTTGATTTGACTGATTTGACTTTGAGAAATAAAAACCCATGGGAGGATGTCAAAAGAATAAAAACAGTATTATCTAATGAGTTGTCATGATCAAGAATGAACAATAATTGTATTGTCATTAAATTCATTAATGCAATCTTTGTAAATTGCTATAGATGAAGAAATTAAGTGCATACTTTAAATGGCGATCAGATATAAATTATTTTTAGCCCATCCGTTCAATGTCTTATCGAATATATTATAAACAACTTGATTGATAATTAATGATGCATTAATTGCTGGGTTTTTCCTAAGATTATAAATAAGTTTTTTCCAGTTTTATATGAATTTATACTCAATTTTTGAAGTGATTGGAAAACCTAGCTTATATAAAAAATCAGAAGAGAAGCCTTCTGTAGATATCTTACCTTAAGGAAATATAATCCCAAGCTTATCTATTATACGAGGTCCGTTCATTTATAAAGTGAATTGCGTGGGCCGAGAGATACGATTTGTGTCACTATATTCATACATATCAGCTGAATATATTTATTCCTTAAATAGCAACCGAATTTCGCTTCGAAAATTTTAGAATAATAATCCTATAAGAGAAGCCAGTTAATTTAAAATCATATACAAAATTAGAAAATCTGCGACTCTGAGATTTGCTCAACCTGGATTACATTTTCTTGAGAGCGACATCGTTCCAGGATCTATCGCTGGGAACTACCAATGTTCGCGCATTAGAAGAATGGACGTTTTTTAAAGACGGTTTTTTGTGATAGTTTTTGAAACGGCCTTCGCCTGCTTTTTCATGGTGAGCCTTTTTCGCTTTTGATGGGGACGACAACTTCGCCTTCAATTTTGCTAACCAACTTCCAACCCACCACTTTTTGGTAAGTTTTGGATTGTTGGTTGAATAAGAAGTTTTTTCTCGTATGTTACATAAAATTTTTGGATAAATAGACCCAGTTTTTCATCACGAGCAACTCTGGACCATTAAGTTTTCGGAATTCATTAGTGCTTAGCCAAAAACTCCATCATTGATCTTCACCGTCAACCCCCTAGCCACATAACTTTAAAAAGATTAAGATTTGAGTTGCTCCCCAAAATTGTGGCAAATACGCCGAGACAAACTGAAAGATATTACCAAAATAGCATTCCAGGATTGTTTTAATATCAACAATCTTCAATCTGTATATTTTTGACAGTCTTCGTATCTGCATAATATAACATAATCTAGCCTATTCTAATAAATTTTAAACAAACTATAATACAAAGTTCATTTTAAAGTAGCACAGAATAATATGTCAAACCGAATAGGATGTTGTTTTTATGCCAATAAAGGTTGTTTTTTTAGTGTACTTCTGACCTATCTCAATAATATGACGTAATTTTTATTACACCTCGTTTTTTTTCTATTTTAAATTTATAGAGGTTTATATTTTTATACTATCATTATATACATTAAATATATGAACACAATAAATTATATGGACAAGAAAAAACTTGATTATACAAACAAATAATTATTTTATATAAAATTTAAAATCACCATAATTCTTGATCTTCGAAACTATAAATAATATTCACACGCTTCTATTAAATAAATAAGCAAGAAGAACAAAGTTATAAAGATTAAATATATTGAACATATTATCATTAACAAGAGTTTTTATTTTTTTTATTTAAAGTCAAATATTTTGTACCAACACATACCCCTATAAATTTCTTCGGCTTTATATACTAGACTTTGTATTTCGGTCGCACTTCACGCCCAAACCTTGTTGGAGAGTTGGGTTTTGTTGGTACTTCATCATTCCAGTTTGCTGCCATTACAAATATCGCCCAGAATATTTAAGGTGCGGTCGGTCGGCCGCCCTTTGAATTATCCCCCCCGGCGTTCTCTCTCGCGGC